>ML779461.1:1526545-1601755 GCA_009831015.1 Picea engelmannii
ATGATTTAGGAAAGTAGGTGGGTCTCAAATTTCTATAAAAGAAGGGGAAAAGAAGGAAGAAAGGATGAACGACTAGCGTAACGTTACGCTGCCGTATTGTGGCTTGATTGTTTGCTTGTGAGGAGTTGGGAATTTCTTAGCTGTATTGGAGTGGTAGCTCAGCTTTGGAGGCGAGATGAGAAGCTAGTCTTATCTCTGGTTCTTGTGTGGCCCCTTTGTAGCTCGGGGGGCTAAGGGGGAAGCAGAGTACCCCTAGCGATTGGCTGGGAGGTACCGGTGAGCTTTCTGTGGTCGGCAAGCAGGAGCGGCAAGGAGCGCGGGACATCAACCGAGGCGCGGACATCAATCAAGGTGGTTGAAAAGGAAAAGGTATGCGCGTCATTTAGTAGAGTAGAATGCAGTAGGTTATGATTAGATCTGCTTATGTAATGGAAATCTAGATGAACGAATGTTTAATTTCAATCAATGCTGGTTATCGTTGGGCTAGATGGTTGTTCTTTAATTGCTTACATCCAGCGGATTGTTGTGGTTTTAAATGTTGCTGCAAAATTTTACTGTGTCACCTTGAGTAATCCTCCAGCCTTGTAATTTTCTTTTCTTTTCCCTCCCCTACGGCTAAATTCACTGTGTATTGTGTTACTGAAAAACTCCGTCGACAATTTCGTTTCAGTAAATGGTCATTGTGAGATTGTTCTGGCAATTTTGTCTTTATATAATTGTTACTGAAAAGCTAGTTCTGGCAAATTCGTTTCTCTGAATGATGAAGGTTAAATTTTTTTTGGCAACTCGTCCTTGTAATTGTGACACTGAAAAACTACGTCGGCAATCTCGTTTGGAATGCTTACTGCGACGTAGTTCTGAAAATTTGTTTGGTTAAATTGTTAATGAATGCGGAATTCTGGAATTTTCGTTTTTATATTCGTTGTTGTTGTTGATGATAGTGACACGTTTTTAGGGAAAAGATTTTACTGTGTGGGTTTATTTTGTGTTATCGGGCATTTTATATACAATGGGCCATTATTATATTGGGCGTTTTTATTATATATAGTGGGCATTATTATATTGAGCATTCTGCATTCGATTTGGCATTCCTGGAGATTGATTCAGCATTTCTGCATTCTGGTTTCCAATTCGGCATTCATGAACTTCGATTTGGCATTTGCATTCCGGGTTGAGCATTCTGCATTCGATTTGGCATCCCTGGGTCTATTGATTTCATTTTACAATTGTGTTGGGTGTTTTTCTTTCTCTGTGGGAGACTTGGGAGAAGGACCTTCGAACCACCCGTGTTCTCCTTTAAACGCAGTGACTCACCCTTTAAATTTTCTCTGCGTCTGGCAATCTCTCCTTGCGTATAACATCCGTTCTGCGTCCATAATGATGTGTCTAATATAACCTCTGCCCACGTGTTAAATTCCCCTTTCTGTGCCCACTAGTCATATGTTTATTTCACTATTGTCATAATTGCATTTATTATATCTGAGTCGATGTAAGAGGGGTGTTTCTGCGTGGTTGTTTTTGGGTAATTTCCTTGTTTCATGTGTTTCGGTATAATTTCCCCCTTTTTTGTGCCCTGGTGGGATTTCTGTTTAAATCATCATTCATTGCTAAACTATAGGGTCCCTGCAAATTTAATGCGATACTGATGATTAAGGTAACTGCACAGCCATTCATTGGTCTTCTCATTATAGTCCCAGGCGTCAGTTTAACCATGCATTGTAAATTCCTTACCTTTAGCTAAATATTATGGTAATATAAAGAGTAGAGGGATGGGTCCCTTTTATTTTCAAACTCGGTTCAGAGCTCAATTTAATTAAAAGATTAGTAGTCTCACTTAAATGATATTTTTAAGTGTATGAGGATTTGATATATCAAATTTTCCAGGTTTTAAATCGCTGTCCTTTATGGAAGATTCTTTTTACGTATTAGGTACATCGCAAAAGATATTCAACGCTCCATCTTGCCCTTTGAAAGATATTCAAACTTGGCTATATAGATATGTAGTGTAGTCTTGAAAACCAAGGGATGGGTCAATATAATTTAAATAATATTAGTAAATTCAAGTTAAATGATAGTTTAAAATACATATATATCATGGTCAAATGTAAATGTAATCACTGTCAAATACATAGGTATGTAATCATCATTGCTAAAAATGTTGTTGCTATTGAAATAGTTATGTCCTTATTACCGCTGTCTTCTAACACACATAAGTTATTACATATTGTACTATAGTTGTCTAGTTCTGCCATGGTTGGGGAAGGTTCCGCTTTTTCCGTTCATGAATAGTGACATTTTATTTCTACTGGAAGTAAGTGGTTTTATTACCGCTGCGTAGTTTTATTGTTTAATGGTGATATTGATGAAAGTTGTCATAATTGATAAAGTGATATTAGCAAAGGTGATAAGGTTTGAGGGTAGTATTGTTAATTAATCATGGCTTCATAAAGTAGCAATGTTAAGGTAATTATCGAAATAATATAGTGGAATGAAACATGGTTAACGATAAGGATGATGTTAGACTATGTAATGATTATGTCATAATTAAGGGTAATGATCATTGATGACAACGCATTGTGAGCTCTTCCTGTTTCATTGAAGGTCATCATCTTGTAAGGTCATTATAATTTTGGTGGTTGTGGCATATAAGAGGCATTGTAGTTGTAGAATCATGGTCCGGATATGTGATATAAATGAAAGATGGTTAATATTTCCTGACAGTGCTATTTGAAATTTTATTGTTGTTAATAACACATATGGTGCAATAACCTCGACTCATGGCCATTAAATTAATTTGAGTTTCGTAAATGAGGAAAGTTGATGAATTTAAATTAATGTTGAACTTGGGTGTTCGTTGTCGGAGCCCTTCTTGTCGTGCGCCTTCCGTAAAGGATGTAGTCATCCTTCTTGTTTATGTTTTACTTGATAGTATTCAGTTGGTTTCTTGGTCGGTTGTGTCGGGCAGGGTATAGACACCTCCTTGTAGCCTTAGCATATATGTCTGTGTGTATGATTTTTCTGCATAAAGAATCCAGTGCCGTATCAAGAGTCTCGGGCCCTTTAAAGGCAGGGTTTCCACTCTTGCGACACACTTGACTGAGATTTATTAGTTTCTGCCTGAGCAGTCGGCTAGGAGCCTGTCTAATCTTCTTTCGAGAAGACATAAGACTAAAAGCCCTATTTTTCTGTGCAGAAATAGTAAACTCTATTGTTGGATTCTTCCATCTGTGATTGTACTATACTTAACACCTGGTGTTGTTTTCTGCTTATAGCTGCTAGTTGTACGCATTATGTCTAGGGGCATTATTGCTTCAGGTCACTGTGATATGTCGGGGTCATCTTGTTGTGTTCATCTTGCTTGCGTCTTGTTCTAGGTTAGGTTACTAGTTTCTGCCTGAGCAGTCGGCCAGGAGCCTGTCTAATCTTCTTTCGAGAAGACATAAGACTAAACACCCTTCTTTCCTGTGCAGAAATAGTAACCCTAACACCATGGATTCTTCCCTCTGTGTTCTTACTGTGCACCCCTAGTATGTCTTAATGTTCGTGTTGTGCGCCTTATGCCTATGGACATATGTTTTTGCAGTTACTCGTTGTGTGCCTTCAATCTTCTTGTGTTGAATGTCATGGTTGTGTCTTGTTGGTTGTCGAGTGGCGACGTAGAGTCAAGTGTGTTTGTTACTTCTACCCACGCGCACACACCTTAAACAAAAAAAAAAAAATTGCACCTGTTCGCAGAGTTGTTGTCGTAACGAGGAGGTCATTACATATGGTATCAGAGCAGGTTCGACTTGCGACTTGGGATTCACTACGGCTTCGTTGACATGATTAGATTTGATTATTTTGTTGCTGATTGAGTTGATTGTGTGTGTGCAGGTAATCATGGTTAGAGGACGCCGCGGAGGCAGACGACGGGGTGCTAGGGGAGGAGGAGTGACGCCTCCGGCAGCATCCACACCTGAGGGGTCTAACCCCCAGGGAGGCAAGCAGGTTCTCGGAAAGGAGAAGATCGCAGTTACCGATGTCGTGGGGATGATGAGATATTTTCAGCGCATGTTCGAGGCCCTGATCAGTCGATTGGACAGAGACGAGGCCAGGGCGCCGACACCTGCTGAGGTTTCACCGCGCGCACCAGCCGTTACAGGTAGCATTCACCGTGAACTCGAGAAGGTGAAATTTCCTGAGTTATTTGATGCCCCGGATGACGCAACTGCTGAGGCATGGTTGGAGAATATGGCAATGTGCTTCACACTTCGCGATTATACCTCCAACATGAAGGTCCGCATGGAGGTCTTTCAACTGAAGGGGAGCGCTCTTCTATTGTGGAAGATGCTCCTACCGTAGCTGAACATGGTCGTCGAAGACGTGTCATGGGAACTGTTCGAGGAATGGTTCTGGGAGAGGTATCTTTTAGAGGAATTCATTGAGCGTCAGCTCAATGAGTTCAATGCATTATGACAGGGAGGTCATACGGTGCCAGAGTACGAGGCACGTTTTATGGAGCTACTCCGGTATGCTCTGCACCTTAACACAGAGAAGCTCAAGGTCAACAGGTTCCCGTTTGGCCTTAATGGAAGCCTGCGTGAAAAGGTTAGGATCTTGATGCCCTAAACCTTGCACGATGTTGTCCAAAAGGCCCTCATAGTAGAGGAGGAGCTTATCAGCGGGGGTCAGACCAGGACTCCATTGAGGCCAGCAGGGCAGGGTTCATCTGGCACACCTCAGCACCAGACACCAACGAGACATGCACTGGGATATCGTGGCTTCTAGAGGGGATCCACGTCCATTACACCTCGACGAACGTCGCCTCAGTAGCGGACACCTTATCGAGGACCACAGCACCAGCAGCAGCGTCACCCGCAGCAACAACAGTTTAGGCATGTTCAACAGAACAAACCGGGTTTCCAGGCCAGTGGGTCGTCATCCTCTACTTCGGGTACCAGGACTACTGGGTCGAAGAAGGGGTGTTGGACGTGTGGGGAGCCACACTGCAAGTACGACTATCCTGTGGAGAGGACGAGAGCATCCAGATCAACCAAACCCACTACAGTGGGAGATATGGGCAAGTTCCATTGGATTCATGCAACGGTGAATAACTGCTAGGCAGAGCACCAGTCGACTGTGCTCGAGACGACAGGTACTGTCGCTGACCAAACCCTTAGTATTTTGATAGACCCAGGAGTTACTGAGAGTTTCATTTCTGGTGCAGCACTAAAAAGGATTAAGGTCAAGGCAGTCGAACAGGACGAGTTTAGCTTCGTGGAGATGGCTTCGGGAGCCAAACAGAAGGTTGGAGGAAAGGTTACGGGCTGTGCCCTTAACCTAGGAGAGTTTGTCACGAGGGTCAACTTGTACGTCACAATCTTAGGATCGTTTGATGCCATGATCGGTATGGATTGGTTGGAATCGCATGAGGCGATACTCAACTGTAAGATGAAGAGATTGATCTTGGTCGATGATGAAGGACATAGGCGGGTGATTGTAGGATGGAACCAGGGAGTATCCCTGAGTTTCGTCTCTTCCTTACAGTTACGGAAGAGTATGCGCAAGGGGTGCAAGCTTTATGCAATCCTTGCGCTAAACAAAAAGGGAGTAGCAGAAGGTCTAGAACACCTTCCGGTGGTGAAGGAGTTTGCGAACATGTTTCCAGAGGAGTTACCTAGGATGCCACCGTAGAGAGAATTGGAGTTTACCATAGACCTAAAACCGGGGACTGAGCCGATAGCAGGAACGCCTTATTGGATGTCGACCCCAAAGTTGCAAGAGGTGAAAATGCAACTGAAGGAGTTGTTAGATATGGGACTGATATGCCCTAGTGTGTCACCGTGGGGTGCACCAGTTATTTTCATTCGGAAGAAGGGTGGATTGTGGAGGCTTTGCATTAACTACCGTCAACTGAACAAGGCTATGATCAAGAATCAGTATCCCTTACCAAGAATTGACGATCTGTTCGATCAAATGAAGGGTGCGACGGTGTTCTCCAAGATCGATTTGCGATCATATATCACCAGTTACGGATCAAGGAGGATGACGTCCCTAAGAACACTTTTAAGACGATATTTGGACATTATGAGTTTACTGTTTTACCTTTTGGACTGATAAACACCCCAGGGGTATTTATGAGTTTGATGAACGGGGTGTTCCGTGAGTACTTGGACAAGTTCATCCAAGTATTCATTGACGATATTTTGATCTACTCTCGGACAACGGAGGAGCATGACAAGCACTTGCGCTTGGTACTATAGTGTTTGCGAGAGCACAAATTGTATGGGAAGTTGTCCAAATGCTCTTTTTATCAATCGAGGATTCGCAACTTAGGGCATGTCATCTCCGGCGAAGGTATCGTTGTGGACCTAGCCAAGGTTGAGGCTATTATGGAATGGCCTGCACCAACGAATAACACAGAAGTGTGTAGTTTTATGGGTTTAGCAGGATACTATCGACGGTTTGTCGAGGGATTTTCAAAGATAGCAAATCCAATCACGAAATTGCAGAAGAAAAACAAGATGTTTGGTTGGACAGAGAAATGCGCGGAAGCATTTAGGAGGCTTAAGGAGTTGTTGACAATAGCACCGATACTAAAGGTCCCTGAAATGAACGCAGACTTCTTGGTATGCACTGACGCATCAAAGGAAGTGTTAGGCGAAGTCTTGATGCAAGATGGACGAGTGATTTCTTACATTTCTAGGAAACTGAGAAGGCATGAGGAGAACTAGGAAACGCATGATTTGGAGTTATTAGCCATCGTATATTCCTTAAAGGTATGGAGACACTACCTCGTTGGACGAAAATTTTAATTAAGGACTGATCATTGTGGACTACAACACATTTTTATGCAAAGCGACCTGAACGCGCGACAACGACGTTAGTTGGAATTGCTTAGCGAGTACGACTTCGAGATTACTTACATAAAGGGAACAGTGAACCGCATGGTGGATGCTTTGAGTCGGAGGCCACCCATCTTTTTGGTGTTGCCTCTTCAGATGAATCTACGTGAGAATATTCTCACTTTACAGTGAGACGATGATTGGTACAAAGAAGTCGAGGATTTTATCGGACGAAACACAATGATGGTACCGCGATATGAAGGATTTTCCTTTGATAGCGATGGGTTATTGAGGTTTAGAGGTCGAATTTACATACCACCAAACGATGAGTTGAGGATGTTGATCCTGAGTGAGGCTCATAGAGCATTTTACATGGCTCACCTAGGAGTTACAAAGATGAGGGCAGACCTTAAACCCTTATTCTTCTGGAAGGGAATGAAGGCTGACATAGTCCACTTTGTGGCTAGATGTCTCAAGTGTCAGCAGGTAAAGGCTAAACATAGACACTTGGCAGGATTACTTCAACCACATGCCATTCCAGAATTGAAATGGGAAGTTATTTCGATGGATTTTATTGTTGGATTGCCACTGACGGCAAGGAGACACGACTCGATTTTTGTAGTAGTAGACACTCTGACGAAGAGTGCTCACTTTATACTTGTGCATACGACGTATCAGGCACCTGACATAGCGAGAGTTTTCATCAGTGAGATTGTGAGGCTGCATGGCGTGCCTAAGAAGATTATATCCGATCGAGGATCGGTGTTTACCAGATGATTTTGGATGAGTTTCCAAGAGGCCTTGGGAACTCAACTTAACTTTAGTACTGCGTATCACCCAGAGACTGACAGACAGAACCGAACGAAAAAACCAAACCTTGGAAGACATGTTGCACATGTACGTGATGGACCAACAAAAGTGTTGGGAGGAATTCTTGCCGCTAGTAGAGTTCGCTTACAACAACAGTTACTAGAGCACCATTAAGATGGCGCCTTTTGAGTTTCTTTCTGGGTGACCGTCTCGGACGCCCTTGAGTTGGGATCGGCTTGAGGATAGGGTCCTGGTGGGACCAGAAGTGATCCAAAAAATGGAAGAGAAAATGAAAACCATAAGACAAAGGATAAAAGAAGCGCAGGATCGACAGAAGAGTTATGCCAATGCGCACCGAGTCGACCATAGTTACAAGGTCGGTGATCGAGTCTTCTTGTGGGTTAAACCGCATAAGAGTTCGATCAAGTTTGGAAAGGGAGCTAAACTCTCTCCTAGGTTCATGGGACCTTTTTAGATTGTGGAGAGAAAGGGGCCCGTGGCCTATCGACTAGCCTTGCCTGATTCTTTGAGGCGTATGCACGATGTTTTTCATGTATCTGTTTTGAGACATTATATTAGTGATCCTACACATGTGATTGACATGAGTTCCTTGCAGGTATCAGACGAGGGAGCACTCACGGCTGAGCCAGCCCGCATTTTAGATCATCGCGTTTGACAGCTACGACATCGAATGGTAGATTAGGTCAAGGTCCAGTGGGACAGCTATCGTCCGCACTTGGCGACCTGGGAGGACGCATATGATATGCGCCAACAATTTCCATTTTTGTTTGATAGATAGACTTATGATACTGTGGTACTTGTGATATTGTGGTACATTATTTTGGCATTGATACTGAGAAACTTCAGGACGAAGTTTAGACCAAGAGGGGGTGTATGTAACATCTCGCTCTGGCACACTTACAAAACTTATTCTTTGAGGACACTTGCTCGCAAGTGATCTGGACTTTTCTGATATTAATACATTTATGCTTGATTATGATGCGTTCTAATAGACAACATGATGTTTTACTACTTGATGTAGATAGGTGTTGCTGACTCAGTTTCATTGAGTGTGCAGGGTTTCGGACCTTGAGGATGCAGAGGCATCGGTGGAACCCCCTTGGACTCTGGATTGAGTCAGGGAGTGTGCTATTTGGGTTGATTCATTTACGGTGATATTGCTTTGTTTTGATGATATGATATTGATTTTATGATATGTTGTTGACATTCTGACACGATGGTTGATGATGCAGGCTGACAATAGCTTGTCGACCAGACTCACATATGGAGTAAAGGGGCCACACATGATTTCCAGAGAGGTTGAGGGAGAGGTGTGGAAAGTAGCCCTACCACAGCCTACTAGCACTCATGTCGTGGCTCGAACTGTAGGCTAATGATTACCTAGTTTGAGAGGATCCACGATGCCGTGAGGGAAGACTGTGATAGTCGCTCATGATGATTCTAAGCGGTGCGCAATAAGGCGGGGGCCTTATTCCTTAGAGCCCTTAGTCTCCCACAAGTTCACCTGGCGGAGTGTTGACTCCAGGGGTTATAGATGTCTACCAATCAGTCAAGTCAGCGAGTGGCACCCTTGGAGCACGTGGTGCATCCTGAAGGGCATGTCGCGCAAAGAAATACAAGTCGGCGAGTGGCACCCTTGGAGCACGTGGTGGATCCTGAAGGGCACGTCGGGCAACAGAAGCAAATGAGGCGAGTGGCATTCTTGGAGCACGTAGTGCGTCCTGAAGGGCATGTCGCATTGATGATGATGATGAGACAACCTAGATGACCCTGAGACCTTAACGCCTTTAGAATTTCTCAAAACAACTCCCCTAATTGATTGTCACCCAGTTTGAATCTAAACCTAAAATATAAAACATCTCTAAGATAAAATTTTGACAAGCCCTCAGAAAAGATCATACAAAAATAAACATAAGGGCGTAAACTAAAATCCTCCTAGGTGTTAATTAAAGTCTTCTTAAAATTAAAGGGGGTAAAGTAATGAGGGAGATAAATTAAGTGAAACCCATGGCTTTTAAATGATAAAGAAGAAATAAAATTAATTAAAGTGGGGGAGTATAAAAGTTAGGAATTTAAAAATATATTGAAAAGATTAATAAGCGCATTTATCTTTTGGGTTTAAAAATAAAAATAACAAGAGAGAAATAAATAATAGAAATAAAGAATAGTGTAATAAAGGAAACTTAATAATGGAAAGTAGGGGACATAGGGTAAAAAGAAAAAAGAAATCAGCAATTAAGGAGTTACTAAAAATCAGCAACTTCATTTTAGGAAAGTTATTAAAAGCATGAGAGGGGATATAGGAACCCTACGAGTAATTTTAGGAGCGACTATAGGGGGGTGAGGGAATTGAGTCTTTTAATTATTAAAAAGAAATTAATTTTTAGAGAAACGTGGGGGATGAGTGACACTTGGACGGCAGAGAATTTTTAGAGGTTTGTCATTAAAAATTAAATTAATAATGATTTAGGAAAGTAGGTGGGTCTCAAATTTCTATAAAAGAAGGGGAAAAGAAGGAAGAAAGGATGAACGACTAGCGTAACGTTACGCGGTCGGATTGCGGCTTGACTGTTTTCCTGTGAGGAGTTGGGAATTTCTCAGCTGTATTGGAGTGGTAGCTCAGCCTTGGAGGCGAGCTGAGAAGCTAGTCTTATCTTTGGTTCTTGTGTGGCCCCTTTGCGGCTCGGGGGGCTAAGGGGGAAGCAGAGTACCCCTAGCGATTGGTTGGGAGGTACCGGTGAGCTTTCTGCGGTCGGCAAGCAGGAGCGGCAAGGAGCGCGGGACATCAACCGAGGTGCGGACATCAATCGAGGCGGTCGAAAAGGAAAAGGTACGTGCATCATTTAGTAGAGTAGAATGCAGTAGGTTATGATTAGATCTGATTATGTAATGGAAATCTAGACGAATGAATGTTTAATTTCAATCGATGTTGGTTATCGTTGGGCTAGATGGTTGTTCTTTAATTGCTTACATCCAGCGGATTGTTGTGGTTTTAAATGTTGCTGCAAAATTTTACTGTGTCACCTTGAGTAATCCTCCAGCCTTGTAATTTTCTTTTCTTTTCCCTCCCCTATGGCTAAATTCACTGTGTATTTTGTTACTGAAAAACTCCGTCGACAATTTCGTTTCAGTAAATGGTCATTGTGAGATTGTTCTGGCAATTTTGTCTTTATATAATTGTTACTGAAAATCTAGTTCTGGCAAATTCGTTTCTCTGAATGATGAAGGTTAAATTGTTTCTCGCAACTCGTCCTTGTAATTGTGACATTGAAAAAGTTCGTCGGCAATCTCGTTTGGAATGCCTACTGCGACGTAGTTCTGAAAATTTGTTTGGTTAAATTGTTAATGAATGTGAAATTCTGGAATTTTCATTTTTATATTCGTTGCTGTTGTTGATGATAGTGACACGTTTTTGGGGACAAGATTTTACTGTGTGGGTTTTCTTTTGTGTTATCGAGCGTTTTATATACAATGGGCCATTATTATATTAGGCGTTTTTACTATATACAATGGGCATTATTATATTGAGCATTCTATATTCGATTTGGCATTCCTGGAGATTGATTCGGCATTCTGCATTCTGGTTTCCAATTCGGCATTCATGAACTTCGATTTGGCATTTGCATTCCGGGTTGAGCATTCTGCATTCGATTTGGCATCCCTGGGACTGTTGATTTCGTTTTACAATTGTGTTGGGCGTTTTTCTTTCTCTGTGGGTGACTTGGGAGAAGGACCTTCGAACCACCCGTGTTGTTCTTTAAAATCAGTGACTCACCGTTTAAATGTTCTCTGCGTTTGGCAATCTCTCCCTGCGTATAACATTCGTTCTGCATCCATAATGATGTGTCTAATATAACCTCTGCCCGCGTGTTACATTCCCCTTTCTGCGCCCACCAGTTATATGTTTATTTCACTGTTGTCATAATTGCATTTATTATATCCGAGTCAATGTATGAGGGGCGTTTCTGCCCAGTTGTTTTTGGGTAATTTCCTTGTTTCATTTGTTTTGGTATAATTTTCCCCTTTTCTGCGCCCTGGTGGGATTTCTGTTTAAATCGTCATTCATTGCTAAACTATAGGGTCCCTGCAAATTTAATGTGATACTGTTGATTTAAGGTAACTACACAGTCATTCATTGGTCTTCTCATTATAGTCCCAGGTGTCAGTTTAACCATGCATTGTAAATTCCTTACCTTTAGCTGAATATTATGGTAATATAAAGAGTAGAGGGATGGGTCCCTTTTATTTTCAAACTTGGTTCAGAGCTCAAATTAATTAAAAGATTAGTAGTCTCACTTAAATGATATTTTTAAGTGTATGAGGATTTGATATATCAGATTTTTCAGGTTTTAAATCGCTGTCCTTTATGGAAGATTCTTTTTACGTATTAGGTACATCGCGAAAGATATTCAACGCTCCATCTTGCCCCTTGAAAGATATTCAAACTTGGCTATATAGATATGTTGTGTAGTCTTGAAAACCAAGGGATGGGTCAATATAATTTAAATAAGATTAGTACATTCAAGTTAAATGATAGTTTAAAATACATATATATCATGGTCAAATGTAAATGTAATCACTGTCAAATACATAGGTATGTAATCATCATTGCTAAAAATGTTGTTGCTATTGGAATAGTTCTGCCCTTATTACCGTTGTCTTCTAACACACATAAGTTATTACATATTGTACTATAGCTGTCTAGTTCTACCATGGTTGGGGAAGGTTCTTCTTTTTCCGTTCATGAATAGTGACATTTTATTTCTACTGGAAGTAAGTGGTTTTATTACCGCTGCCTAGTTTTATTGTTTAATGGTGATATTGATGAAAGTTGTCATAATTGATAAAGTGATATTAGCAAAGGTGATAAGGTTTGAGGGTAGTATTGTTAATTAATCATGGCTTCATAAAGTAGCAATGTTAAGGTAATTATCGAAATAATATAGTGGAATGAAACATGGTTAACGGTAAGGATGATGTTAGACTATGTAATGATTATGTCATAATTAAGGGTAATGATCATTGATGACAACGCATTGTGAGCTCCTCCTGTTTAATTGAAGGTCATCATCTTGTAAGGTCATTATAATTTTGGTGGTTGTGGCATATAAGAGGCATTGTAGTTGTAGAATCATGGTCCAGATATGTGCTATAAATGAAAGATGGTTAATATTTCCTAATAGTGCTATTTGAAATTTTATTGTTGTTAATAACACATATGGTGCAATAACCTCGACTCACGGCCATTAAATTACTTTGAGTTTCGTAAATGAGGAAAGTTGATGAATTTAAATTAATGTTGAACTTGGGTGTTCATTGTCGGAGCCCTTCTTGTCGTGCGCCTTCAGTAAAGGACGTAGTCGTCCTTCTTGTTTATGTTGTACTTGATAGTATTTAGTTGGTTGCTTGGTCGGTTGTGTCGGGCAGGGTATAGACACCTCCTTGTAGCCTTAGCATATATGTCCATGTGTGTGATTTTTCTGCGTAAAGAATCCAGTGTCGTATCAAGAGTCTCGGGCTCTTTAAAGGCAGGGTTTCCACTCTTGCGACACACCTGACAAAGATTTATTAGTTTCTTCCTGAGAAGTCGGCCAGGAGCCTGTCTAATCTTCTTTCAAGAAGACATAAGACTAAAAGCCCTGCTTTTCTATGCAGAAATAGTAAACTCTATTGTTGGATTCTTCCATCTGTGACTATATTGTACTTAACACCTAGTGTCGTTTTATGCTTACAGCTGCTAGTTGTATGCCTTATGCCTAGGGGCGTTATTGCTTGAGGCCACTGTGATATGTCTGGGTCGTCTTGTTGTGTTCGTCTTGCTTGCGTCTTGTTCTAGGTCGAGTTACTAGTTTCTACCTGAGCAGTCGGCCAGGAGCCTGTCTAATCTTCTTTCGAGAAGACATAAGACTAAACGCCCTGCTTTCCTGTGCAGAAATAGTAACCCTAACACCATGGATTCTTCCCTCTGTTTTCTTACTGTGCACCCCCAGTATGTCTTAATGTTTGTGTTGTGCGCCTTATGCCTATGGACGTATATTGTTGCAGTTACTCGTTGTCTGCCTTCAATCTTCTTGTGTTGAAAGTCGTGGTTGCGTCTTGTTGGTTGTCGAGTGGCGACGTAGAGTCAAGTGTGTTTGTTAGTTATACCCATGCGCACACACCTTAAACAAAAAAAATAAAATTTGCACCTATTCTCAAAGTTGTTGTCGAAACGAGGAGGTCGTTACATATGGTATCAGAGCGGGTTCGACCCGCGACTTGGGATTCGCTACGGCTTCGTTGACATGATTAGATTTGATTATTCTGTTACTGATTAAGTTGATTGTGTGTGTGTAGGTAATCATGGTTAGAGGATGCCACAGAGGCAGACGACGCAGTGCTAGGGGAGGAGGCATGATGCCTCCAGCAGCATCCATGCCTGAGGGGTCTAACCCCCAGGGAGGCGAGCAGGTTCTTGGATAGGAGAAGATCGCAGTTACCGATGTCGTGGGGATGATGAGATATTTTCAGCGCATGTCCGAGGCGCCGATCAGCCGATTGGACAGAGACGAGGCCAGGGCATCGGCACCTGCTGATGTTCCTCCACGCGCACTGGCCGTTACAGGTAGCATTCATCGTGAACTCGAGAAGGTGAAATTTCCCAAGTTCTTTAATGTCTCGGATGGCACAGCCGCTGAGGCATGGTTGGAGAATATGGCGATGTGCTTCGCACTTCGTGATTATACCTACAACATGAGGGTCCGCATGGCGGTCTTTCAACTAAAGGGGAGTGCTCTTCTATGGTGGAAGACACTCCTACCGCAACTGAACATGGCCGTCGAAGACGTGTCATGGGAACTATTCGAGGAACTTTTTCGAGAGAGGTATCTTTCAGAGGAATTCATTGAGCGTCAACTCAATGAGTTCAACACATTACGACAGGGAGGTCGTACGGTGCCTGAGTACGAGGCACGTTTTATGGAGCTGCTCCGGTATGCTCTGCACCTTAACACAGAGAAGCTCAAGGTCAACAGGTTCGTGTTTGGCCTTAATGGCAGCCTACGTGCAAAGGTTAGGATCTTGAGGCCCCAAACCTTGCAGGACGTTGTCCAAAAGGCCCTCATAGTAGAGGAGGAGCTTATCAGCGGGGGTCAGACCAGGACTCAATCGAGGCCAGCAGGGTAGGGTTCCTCTAACACACTGTAGCACCAGACACCAGCGAGACATGCACCGGGATATCGTGTCTTCCAGAGGGGATCCACGTCCATTACACCTCGACGATCGTCGCCTCAGCAGCGGACACCTTATCGAGGACCACAGCAGCAGCAGCAGCGTCGCATGCAGCAGCAGCAGTTTAGGCCTGTTCAGCAGAACAGACCGAGTTTCTAGGCCAGTGGGCTGTCATCCTCTACTTCGGGTACTAGGACTACTAGGCCGAAGAAGGGGTGTTGGACATGTGGGGAGCCACACTACCAGCGCGAATGTCCTGTGGAGAGGACGAGAGCATCTAGATCAACCAGACCCACTACAGTGGGAGATATGGGCAAGGCCCATCAGATTCATGTAGTGGTGAATAACCGCCAGGCAGAGCACCAGTTGACTGTGCTCGAGACAACAGGTACTGTCACTGACCAGACCCTTAGTATTTTTATAGACCTAGGAGCTACTGAGAGTTTCATTTATGGTGCAGTACTAAAAAGGATTAAGGTCAAGGTAGTCGAACAAGATGATTTTATCTTCGTGGAGATGGCTTCGGGAGCCAAACAGAAGGTTGGAGGAAAGGTTACGGTCTATGCCCTTAACCTGGGAGAGTTTGTCACGAGGTTCAACTTGTACGTCATGATCTTAGGATCGTATGATGTCGTGATTGGTATGGATTGGTTGGAATCGCATGAGGCGATACTCAACTGTAAGACGAATAGGTTGAGCTTGGTCGATGATGAAGGACATAGACGGGAGATTGTAGGATAGAACCAGGGAGTATCCCTGAGGTTCGTCTCTTCCTTACAGTTACAGAAGAGTATGCACAAGGGGTGAAAGATTTATGCGATCCTTGCACTAAACAAAAAATGAGTAGCAGAAGGTCTAGAACACCTTCCGGTGGTGAACGAGTTTGCGGATGTGTTTCCAGAGGAGTTACCTGGGATGCCGCCGGAGAGAGAATTGGAGTTTACCATAGACCTGAAACCGGGGAATGAACCGATAGAGAGAACGCCTTATCGGATGTCGACACCGGAGTTGCAAGAGCTGAAAATGAAACTGAAGGAGTTGTTAGACCTGGGACTGATATGCCCTAGTGTGTCACCGTGGGGTGCACCAGTTATTTTCATTCGGAAGAAGGACAGATCATGGAGGCTTTGCATTGACTACCATCAACTGAACAAGGCTACGATCAAGAATCAGTATCCCTTACCAAGAATTGATGATCTGTTTGATCAAATGAAGGGTGCGAAGGTGTTCTCCAAGATCGATTTGTGATCATAGATCACCAGTCACGGATCAAGGAGGATGACGTCCCTAAGACCGCTTTTAAGACGAGATTTGGACATTATGAGTTTATTGTTTTACCTTTTGGACTGACAAATGCCCCAGGGGTATTTATGAGTTTGATGAACGGGGTGTTCCGAGAGTACTTGGACAAGTTCATCCAAGTATTCATTGACGATATTTTGATCTACTCTCGGATGACGGAGGAGCATGACAAGCACTTGTGCTTGGTACTACAGTGTTTGCGAGAGAACAAATTGTATGGGAAGTTGTCCAAATTTTCTTTTTATCAATCGAGGATTCACTACTTAGGGCATGTCATCTTCGACGAAGGTATCACCGTGGATCCAGCCAAGGTTGAGGCTATTATGGAATGGCCTGTGCCAACGAATGTCACAGAAGTGCGTAGTTTTATGGGTTTAGCAGGATACTATCGACGGTTTGTCGAGGGATTTTCAAAGATAGCAAATCCGATCACGGAATTGCAGAAGAAAAACAAGAAGTTTGGTTGGACAGAGAAATGCACGGAAGCATTTAGGAGGCTTAAGGAGTTGTTGAAAATAGCGCCGATACTAAAGGTCCCTGACATGGATGCAGACTTCTTGGTATACACTGACGCATCCAAGGAAGGGTTAGGCGGAGTCTTGATGCAATACGGACGAGTGATTGCTTACATTTCCAGGAAAGTGAGAAGGCATGAGGAGAACTACGCAACACATGATTTGGAGTTATTATCCATCGTATATGCCTTAAAGGTATGGAGACACTACCTCGTTGGACGAAAATCTGAATTAAGGACTGATCATTGTGGACTGCAACACATTTTTACGCAAAGCGACCTGAACGCGCGACAACAACGTTGGTAGGAATTGCTTAGCGAGTACGACTTCAAGATTACTTACATAAAGGGAACAATGAACTGTGTGGTGGATGCTTTGAGTCGGAGGCCACACATCTTTTCGGTGTTGCCTCTTCAGACGAATCTACGTGAGAAGATTCTCACTTTACAGTGAGACGTTGACTGGTACAAAGAAGTCGAGGCTTTTATCGGACGAAACACAATGATGGTACCGCGATATGAAGGATTTTCCTTTGATAGCGATGGGTTATTGAGGTTTAGAGGTTGGATTTACGTACCACCAAACGACAAGTTGAGGATGTTGATCCTGAGCGAGGCTCATAGAGAAGTTTACATGGCTCACCCAGGAGTTACGAAGATGAGGGCAGACCTTAAACCCTTATTCTTCTGGAAGGGAATGAAGGCCGACATAGTCCACTTTATGACTAGATGTCTCGAGTGTCAGCAGGTAAAGGCTAAACATAGACACTCGACATGATTACTTCAACCACATGCCATTCCGGAATCGAAATGGGAAGTTATTTTGATGGATTTTATTGTTGGATTGCCACTGACAGCAAGGAGACACGACTCAATTTTTGTAGTAGTAGACACTTCGACGATGAGTGCTCACTTTATTCCTGTGCGTATGACATATCAGGCACCTGACATAGCGAGAGCTTTCATCAGTGAGATTATGAGGCTGCATGGTGTGCCTAAGAATATTATATCCGATCGAGGATCGGTGTTTACTGGACAATTTTGGACAAGTTTCCGAGAGGCCTTGGGAACTCAACTTAACTTTAGTACTGCATATCACCGAGAGACTGATGGACAGACCGAACGAACAAACCAAACCTTGGAAGACATGTTGCGCATGTACGTGATGGACCAACAAAAGCGTTGGGAGGAATTCTTGCCGCTAGTAGAGTTCGCTTACAACAACAGTTACCAGAGCACCATTAAGATGGCGCCTTTTGAGTTTCTTTATGGGCGACCATGTCGGACGCCCTTGAGTTGGGATCGTCTTGAGGATAGGGTCCTGGTGGGACCAGAATCTATCCAAGAAATGGAAGAGAAAATGGAAACCATAAGACAAAGGATAAAAAAAGCACAGGATCGACAGAAGAGTTATTCCGATGCGCACTGAGTCGACCGTAGTTACGAGGTCGGCGATCGAGTCTTCTTGTGGGTTAAACCGCATAGGAGTTCGATCAAGTTTGGAAAGGGAGCTAAACTCTCTCCTAGGTTCGTGGGACCTTTCGAGATTGTGGAGAGAAAGGGGCCCGTGGTCTATCGACTAGCCTTGCCTGATTCTTTGAGGTGTATGCACGATGTTTTTCATGTATCTGTTTTGAGACATTATATTAGTGATCCTACACACGTGATTGACATGAGTTCCTTGCAGGTATCGGACGAGGGAGCGCTCACGACTGAGCCAGTCCGTATTTTAGATCATCGTGTTTGACAGTTACGACGTCAAATGGTAGATCAGGTCAAGGTCCAGTGGGATAGCTATAGTCCACACTCGGCGACATGGGAGGACGCATATGATATGCGCCAACAATTTCCATTTTTGTTTGATAGATAGACTTATGATACTGTCGTACTTGTGATATTGTGATACATTATTTCAGCCTTGATACTGAGAAACTTCGGGATGAATTTTAGACCAAGAGGGGGTGTATGCAACATCCCGCTCTAGCGCACTTACAAAACTTATTATTTGAGGACACTTGCTCGCAAGTGATCTGGACTTTTCTGATATCAATACATTTATGCTTGATTATGATGTGTTCTGATAGACGACATGATGTTTTACTACTTGATGTAGACAAGTGTTGCTGACTCAGTTTCATTGAGTGTGCAGGGTTTCGTACCTTGACGATGTAGAGGCATCGGTGGAACCCCCTTGGACTCTGGATTGAGTCAGGGAGTGTGCTATTTGGGTTGATTCATTTACGGTGATATTGCTTTGTTTTGATGATATGATATTGATTTTATGATATGTTGTTGACATTCTGACACGATGGTTGATGATGCAGGCTAATGATAGCTTGTCGACCAGACTCACATATGGAGTAAAGGGGCCACACATGATTTCCAGAGAGGTTGAGGGAGAGGTGTGGACAACAGCCCTGCCACAGCCTACTAGCACTCCTGTCGTGGCTCGAACTGTAGGTTAACGATTACCTAGTTCGAGAGGATCCACAATGTCGTGAGGGCAGACTGCGACAGTCGCTCACGATGATTCTAAGGGGCGCGTAATAAGGCGAGGTCCTTATTCCTTAGAGCCCTTATTCTCCCAC
Source organism: Picea engelmannii (assembly GCA_009831015.1). Lineage (NCBI taxonomy): Eukaryota > Viridiplantae > Streptophyta > Pinopsida > Pinales > Pinaceae > Picea > Picea engelmannii. Next base: position 1,545,814 of record ML779461.1, read on the forward strand.
AAGTTCACCTGGCGGAGTGTTGACTCCAGCGGTTATAGATGTCTACCAATCAGTCAAGTCAGCGAGTGGCACCCTTGGAGCACGTGTTGCATCCTGAAGGGCACGTCGCGCAAAGAAATACAAGTCGGTGAGTGGTACCCTTGGAGCACATGGAGCATCCTGAAGGGCACGTCATGCAACAGAAGCAAACAAGGTGAGTGGCACCCTTGGAGCACGTAGTGCGTCCTGAAGGGCATGTCGCATTGATGATGATGATGAGACAACCTAGATGACCCTGAGACCTTAACGCCTTTATAATTTCTCAAAACAACTCCCCTAATTGATTGTCACCCAGTTCGAATCTAAACCTAAAATATAAAACATCTCTAAGATAAAATTTTAACAAGCCCTAAGAAAAGATCCTACAAAAATAAACATAAGAGCGTAAACTAAAACCCTCCTAGGTGTTAATTAAATTCTTCTTAAAATTAAAGGGGGTAAAGTAATGAGGGAGATAAATTAAGTGAAACCCATGGCTTTTAAATGATAAAGAATAAATAAAATTAATTAAAGTGGGGGAGTATAAAAATTAGGAATTTAAAAATATATTGAAAAGATTAATAAGCGCATTTATCTTTTGGGTTTAAAAATAAAATAACAAGAAAGAAATAAATAATAGAAATAAAGAAACTAGTAATAAAGGAAACTTAATAATGGAAAGTAGGGGACATAGTTGAAAAGCAAAAAGGAATCAGCAATTAAGGAGTTACTAAAAATCAGCAACTTCATTTTAGGAAAGTTATTAAAAGCATGAGAGGGGATCTAGGAACCCTAGGAGTAATTTTAGGAGCGACTATAGGGGGGGTGAGGGAATTGAGACTTTTAATTATTAAAAAGAAATTAATTTTTAGAGAAACGTGGGGGATGAGTGACACTTGGACGGTAGAGAATTTTTAGAGGTTTTTCATTAAAAATTAAATTAATAATGATTTAGGAAAGTAGGTGGGTCTCAAATTTCTATAAAAGAAGGGGAAAAGAAGGAAGAAAGGATGAACGACTAGCGTAACATTAAGCTGTCAGATTGTGGCTTGACTGTCTTCTTGTGAGGAGTTGGGAATTTCTCAGCTGTATTGGAGTGGTAGCTCAGCCTTGGAGGCGATCTGAGAAGCTAGTCTTATCTATGGTTCTTGTGTGGCCCCTTTGCAGCTCAGGGGGCTAAGGGGGAAGCAGAGTACCCCTAGTGATTGGTTGGGAGGTACCGGTGAGCTTTCTGCGGTCAGAAAGCAGGAGCGGCAAGGAGCGCGGGACATCAACCGAGGTGCGGACATCAATCGAGGCTGTCGAAAAGGAAAAATTACAGGCGTCATTTAGTAGAGTAGAATGCAGTAGGTTATGATTAGATCTGCTTATGTAATGGAAATCTAGACGAATGAATGTTTAATTTCAATCTATGCTGGTTATCGTTGGGCTAGATGGTTGTTCTTTAATTGCTTACATCCAGCGGATTGTTGTGGTTTTAAATGTTGCTGCAAAATTTTACCGTGTCACCTTGAGTAATCCTACAACCTTGTAATTTTCTTTTCTTTTCCCTCCCCTATGGCTAAATTCACTGTGTATTGTGTTACTGAAAAACTCCGTCGACAATTTCGTTTCAGTAAATGGTCATTGTGAGATTGTTCTGGCAATTTTGTCTTTATATAATTGTTACTGAAAAGCTAGTTCTAGCAAATTCGTTTCTCTGAATGATGAAGGTTAAATTGTTTCTGGCAACTCGTCCTTGTAATTGTGACACTGAAAAACTCCGTCGGCAATCTCGTTTGGAATTCTTACTGCGACGTAGTTCTGAAAATTTGTTTGGTTAAATTGTTAATGAATGTGGAATTATGGAATTTTTCGTTTTTATATTCGTTGTTGTTGTTGATGATAGTGACACGTTTTTGGGGAAAAGATTTTACTGTGTGGGTTTTCTTTTGTGTTATCGAGCGTTTTATATACAATGGACCATTATTATATTAGGCGTTTTTATTATATATAGTGGGAATTATTATATTGAGCATTCTGCATTCGATTTGGCATTCCTGGAGATTGATTCGGCATTTATGCATTCTGGTTTCCAATTCGGCATTCATGAACTTCGATTTGGCATTTGCTTTGCGAGTTGAGCATTCTGCATTCGATTTGGCATCCCTGGGACTGTTGATTTCTTTTTACAATTGTGTTGGGTGTTTTTCTTTCTCTGTGGGTGACTTGGGAGAAGGACCTTCGAACCACCCGTGTTGTCCTTTAAACTTAGCGACTCACCCTTTAAATGTTCTCTGCGTCTGGCAATCTCTCCCTGCGTATAACATCCATTCTTCGTCCATAATGATGTGTCTAATATAACCTCTGCCCACGTGTTAAATTCCCCTTTCTGCGCCCACCAGTCATATGTTTATTTCACTGTTGTCATAATTGCATTTATTATATCTGAGTCGATGTAAGAGGGGCGTTTCTGCCCAGTTGTTTTTGGGTAATTTCCTTGTTTCATGTGTTTCGGTATAATTTTCCCCTTTTCTGCGCCCTGGTGGGATTTCTGTTTAAATCGTCATTCATTGCTAAACTATAGGGTCCCTGCAAATTTAATGCGATACTGTTGATTTAAGGTAACTGCACAGTCATTCATTGGTCTTCTCATTATAGTCCCAGGCATCAGTTTAACCATGCATTGTAAATTCCTTACCTTTAGCTGAATATTATGGTAATATAAAGAGTAGAGGGATGGGTCCCTTTTATTTTCAAACTCGGTTTAGAGATCAAATTAATTAAAAGATTAGTAGTCTCACTTAAATGATATTTTTAAGTGTATGAGGATTTGATATATCAGATTTTCCAAGTTTTAAATCGTTGTCCTTTATGGAAGATTATTTTTACGTATTAGGTACATCGCGAAAGATATTCAACGCTCCATCTTGCCCCTTGAAAGATATTCAAACTTGGCTATATAGATATGTTGTGTAGTCTTGAAAACCAAGGGATGGGTCAATATAATTTAAATAAGATTAGTACATTCAAGTTAAATGATAGTTTAAAATACATATATATCATGGTCAAATGTAAATGTAATCACTGTCAAATACATAGGTATGTAATCATCATTGCTAAAAATGTTGTTGCTATTGGAATAGTTCTGCCCTTATTACCGTTGTCTTCTAACACACATAAGTTATTAAATATTGTACTATAGCTGTCTAGTTCTACCATGGTTGGGGAAGGTTCCGCTTTTTCCATTCATGAATAGTGACATTTTATTTCTACTGGAAGTAAGTGGTTTTATTACCGCTGCCTAGTTTAATTGTTTAATGGTGATATTGATGAAAGTTGTCATAATTGATAAAGTGATATTAGAAAAGGTGATAAGGTTTGAGGGTAGTATTGTTAATTAATCATGGCTTCATAAAGTAGCAATGTTAAGGTAATTATCGAAATAATATAGTGAAATGAAACATGGTTAACAGTAAGGATGATGTTAGACTATGTAATGATTATGTCATAATTAACGGTAATGATCATTGATGACAACACATTGTGAGCTCCTCCTGTTTAATTGAAGGTCATCATCTTGTAAGGTCATTATAATTTTGGTGGTTGTGGCATATAAGAGGCATTGTAGTTGTAGAATCATTGTCCGGATATGTGATATAAATGAAAGATGGTTAATATTTCCTAATAGTGCTATTTGAAATTTTATTGTTGTTAATAACACATATGGTGCAATAACCTCGACTCACGTCCATTAAATTACTTTGAGTTTCGTAAATGAAGAAAGTTGATGAATTTAAATTAATGTTGAACTTGGGTGTTCGTTGTCGGATCCCTTCTTGTCGTGTGCCTTACGTAAAGGATGTAGTCGTTCTTCTTGTTTATGTTGTACTTGATAGTATTCAGTTGGTTTCTTGGTCGGTTGTGTCGGGTAGGGTATAGACACCTCCTTATAGCCTCAGCATATATGTATGTGTGTGTGAATCTTCTGCGTAAAGAATCCAGTGCCGTATCAAGAGTCTCGGGCCCTTTAAAGGCAGGGTTTCCACTCTTGCGACACACCTGACAAAGATTTATTAGTTTCTGCCTGAGCAGTCGGCCAGGAGCTTGTCTAATCTTCTTTCGAGAAGACATAAGACTAAAAGCCATGCTTTTCTGTGCAGAAATAGTAAACTCTATTGTTGGATTCTTCCATCTGTGACTGTACTATACTTAACACCTGGTGTCGTTTTCTACTTACAACTGCTAGTTGTATGCCTTATGTCTAGGGGCTTTATTGCTTGAGGTCACTATGATATGTCGGGGTCGTCTTGTTGTGTTCGCCTTGCTTGCGTCTTGTTCTAGGTCGGGTTACTAGTTTCTGCCTGAGCAATCGTCCAGGAGCCTGTCTAATATTCTTTCGAGAAGACATAAGACTAAATGCCCTGCTTTCCTGTGCATAAATAGTAACCCTAACACCATGGATTCTTCCCTCTGTGTTCTTACTGTGCACCCCCAGTATGTCTTAATGTTCGTGTTGTCCGCCTTATGCCTATGGATGTATATTGTTGCAGTTACTCATTGTGTGCCTTCAGTCTTCTTGTGTTGAACGTCATGGTTGAGTCTTGTTGGTTGTTGAGTGGCGACGTAGAGTCAAGTGTGTTTGTTAATTCTACCTGCGCGCACACACCTTAAACAAAAAAAAAAAAATTGCACCTATTCTCAGAGTTGTTGTCGTAACGAGGAGGTCGTTACAATTGAGGAGTGGTTGAAAAGGGCATTAATCAGAATTACTGAACTGTAAAATCAAGAAGAAGTGACAACATTTATGCCACCTCAACCACAACATATACATATAAAGGAATCGACAGTAAGCAAGTAAAGGTTACGAATGATTTCCATCACAGTGAGTAAAGAAGCAAGTTTACTCCCTTTTCTATATTTTCTTCTACAGTCATTTGTCACACTGCCTTATTTCCCAGTATTCTGTGAAGACCAGACTGACTCTTTATTGTTTTTTTTCTCTCATCCTCTCGGTCTTTTGATTTAATGGTCTGCGGGAGCCAATCTTAGTCCACTTTGAAGGGAGAACACATGCTTTTTATTTAATGACATTTAATTTGTATTTAAAGACTCATATTATTTTTTAGACTACGAGAGAACTACTTGGGATACTACCCTATTGTATTATTGAAGCTTGAGTTTCTAAATGTTTTATCCATCATAATAATATTTTTTTTAATAGAATGATCATTTAAAGTTCTCTTACATATGTGGTCCATCTTTCTTGTCTCTTAACTATTGATTTATTTTGTTGTCTTGATAAATGTTGTGATGGAAATGTTAACATTTTATTTATCATAATTATTTGATTTATCCATGCTATAATATATTGTATATATATGGTTTCCTTTTAAAGGTGTCTAGTCCCTATCTTAGATACCATCAGAATAACAAAGTTAGCTTTTACAAAATCTAATCCTTCTCAGATTTTGTTGTAAGTTTATAAGAAAAATAAGAGTAACACCTCTCTAAGAATGTAAGGGGATTCATATCCTCGTGATGTTGAACTTAAGACTATAAAACAATATTTTAGATAAACAATTTTACTTATCAATCTCCTCCCTTTACCAAATTTCATGCAAAAATGGTTAGTTCTTTAAGTGGTTCTTAGTGCACCACAAAATATTTCTTGTGGATTCTAATTTTATTCATGCAACTATCTAGCCTAATTTAAATGAATCACACTACATATGAGACCCTGCAAATAGGGCAGTCGACCGATGCTCATTGTTTATCCCCATACCCTATATGTTTCCTAAAAACCGATGCAAAAAAATACTTATGTGCCTTTCACATATCCTCGGAAATGACGCCGAAATGACGGGCTATTTTATTACCCTATAGAGAGAAATAAAAGAGATCGTGCATTTATTTATCAATATGGAGTGTGAGAGAAAGTTGTGCAATGTTGTGCATCGTATGTTTAAGCTCCATGTTCTCTATTTACAACAGGTTGTCTACATTCTTCTACAGAAAGTAAATTGCATTTTTGTCTAGGAAATGAAATGACATTGCAAAAAATCAGACGCACCACAGTTATGGGAAAAATAAACAAACCACACTTGTTGAAAAAATTTAAACACACCACACTTGCGGGAAAATTAAACAAGCCACACTTGCAAAAATGTAAACACACCACAATTGTGAAAAATAAACATGAATGATTGTGATAGTTAAACTAGTCCTTGGATATTCACTTCCATGTGTAATGTTACCATGATATGTTTCACTATTTCTATTATCATTTCTCATCATGCATAAGTCTATGTCTTTCATTTGTTCAAACAAATATACAATATAACTCAAAATAATTAAACATGCTAAGCTATAAGACTTAAAAAGAACATGTAACATACAAAATTAACCTACAAATCCATAGTTCCTACTCTTTAGAGTGGGTCCCCTATAGAAAGATAGATGTTGGGATCTTCTACAACAAATTTAAATTTTTAAATCATAAGTAAGTAAAATCACAATGACCATTCTGAAAGTTGCAAAATGAGGTCATAAGAGATCTATATTTTATTCCTCAAATTCTAGATCTTCTACATTGCGAATCATTTCTCCATTCCATACACAATACAAAACATGAGAATAGCATTGATATTTTATAGTTGTGGATAGGAATCTACCCATAATAGTTTGTATTTATAAAATCCCTAAATCTATGGATGTATAATCGATGTTCATTTAATGTATGACTCATTTTATAGATAAATGTACTATCCAAAGGTATCGAAAGAAATACCAACAACCCATGAATTCCAAGGTAGATATTCATGGCTATGGGTAAATGCACTCGAACTTTGTCGTGATTCACTTCATTTCTCAGTCCATACATTCGTTTGATGAATTCAATTTTCTTTCCTTTAATTGTATCCCTCTCCAATATTTTGAGGAATGATCGTCTCTCTATTGGAGCCTTGGATTGATTGTAACATGTAATATGTTTGATCATTCTTTAGAGTTTATAGTTAGCATATTTTATTTTAATTAAAAATAATACTCAAACGTTTACCCTAATTTTATAAAAGAAGCATAAAAAATACAATCCATATTTACCTTTGTATAGACCCCTAATTTAATAAAATAAATATGAAAAATGAGAAATACAATCCATATTTACATTATTTACATTTATATAGATAATGGATAGTATAGGTGGAAAATGATATATGTAAGGGTTAGATTTAGCTTTATTATACTTAAAACATTATCAAAATCAAAATGAAGACAAAAGTGTTATCAAATTGGGATCCCGTCATAAGAACATGGAAAGCAAGGACCACTCCAAAATATTGGGTCTTTATCTTCCTTCATCTCGAATAAGAAGGAAATATAATCTCACTTGTACAGAAAGAATTATGTGACCCTTACATCATAGGAACCAAACATTGTTCCAACAAGAGCTTGAAAACTGCATACCTCATTTATTATCATAGAAAACAAGGATTGAGTGCCTCGAAGAAGAGGTAGAAATATTTAGTTGTAGAACTAATAAGAGATTATTCACAAATCACGAGGTTTCTAACTTAGGGAGAGATTCATGATGAGAGGCATGTGAAACTACATCTTGGAAGTTCAAAAATTCCTTGGCAAAGTAATCGTTGTACGCCAATATTTGTGGAGGACGAATGATTGGGGTTAAGAAATTAGAAATAATTGTATAACTAGGGACCTAAATGACCTAAAAATGTATCGATGAAGCCAGAGTGTGGCTATGGAAAATGGACAAAAATCCTCACTTACTCAAACTTAATCTTTTTAATGGAAAGACAAACCAATTCATTTGCAAAGAATATTTCAACAAATAGTGTGAACCTAATCCCAAACCTTAAGTATTGGATCGTGCCCATGGTTAAAAACCACCCCCACATGATGAAAGGATTTCTCAAAATCAATATTGATGGAGAGGGCATCAAGGCTAGAGACTATGGTCCATTCCATTCTTCCCAAACATTTACAATGTGAAGAAAGAAAGTCCCATGGATAAAGATAACATATTATAGTTGTATAATGTTTTTAAGAAGAATATGATTCATAGAGCCAATGGTTTAACTGGGGTTTTATAAGATATGTTGATAAAAGTAATGTGCCTTTTGGTTATATTTTATGTGTTTTTTACCATTTGGGTAAACTAACTAAACAAGGCCTAAATTAATTCCTTTCCCTATACACCACTTGTTAGGGTGAATATCATTTTATATGACATTAAATCAAATATTGTATCACCCTTACACTATTTAACATCAAATATCATATCACCCCAAACTATTTAACGCGTTGCATTTTTTCTATAAGATTATGGTAGAATCAAATTTGGCATAGATAACCACATTGCAAAATTTATCAATGCTCTTATATTTATTTAATTATAATACTCTTATATTTATTTAATTATAATAGTTATTAAAAAATAAAAATTATAATTAATATTAAAAATAAATATAAAAATATATTTATTTTTATAATTTTAAAATATTTTTATTGTAATTATTATAATTATATTTTAGAGGTGGTAGGTAATGATGGGGAGTTGTAATCAATTATGAGGTAATCCAAGAAGTAAGTAAAATATGCTTCGAGAATTATTCCCGTCGTGAAAAATCAAGTTAAGGAATTATTTCTATACAAAATCATATTACTCAAATCTCAAAGGATTCATGTGGATATAGACACAATAGATCGTATGGTTACTCAAAGAGAAATTATAAACAAACATCTAGGTCATATTTAGAATAGAATATAATTGTTGAACTGGAATTTTCCCCTAGGAGACACTCAACTTCCATTGTTGATAAGCTTGGCATATGAACTTAAAATTGGGAAAGAGAGACATCATTGGAAATCTTGTTATATGAAAAAATATATATATCCATTGGATTTTATAAATTCAAAAGAAATCATTCCATATTATAGATAATACATAACTCACATGGAGCCCATGATGTGACCAATGAAATGGGGCAATATTGATTTTTTTGCAAATTATTTTTAGTTTTGATTAAATATGACCTAATCAACTTGGAAATGTAGTTCATCGATATGGAAGGGATTTTGAACTAAAAATAATCGAAGGATCGCCATTAGCCTCCCCAAAGGTTAAAGTTTGAGAGACTAAAACAAGAAAAACACAATAGGATTGAATTTGATTATGTGTAGATATGATCCTATTTGGCACTTTAGTCTTAATGGTTATCATGAACATGTAATTATATTTGGATGATTAATATTATAAATATGAAAATTAGTTATCCTTAATAACCTAAACTTAGTTAGTGAGGTATGACTAATAAGAAAACCAAAACATTGTAAACATGTTTGATTAGATCCAAATGAACTAATACTTATGGATGATACTCTTATAGTGTTTGATAAGTCATTATGAGCCTGAAATAACCACTAACTATATTATTACGTCAACATAGTTATTGATTCACCTCTTCATGAGATTTCTTCAATAAAGAAAATAAAAAACCCTTCTAATGAAAAATCTAATCCTTTTTCTTCTTCAAGTAATTTAATTTTTTATGAGAACGAGGCTATAATGTCTGATGAGAAATTGAATAGGAACATAAAGGATTTTATTTCCAATAGTAACCATGAAATACACCTCAAAAGGAAAAAAATCCTTGCAAATATGTTAAACCAATAAGTATGTAAATTCTCCATGAATGGATAAACTTCATATCATATGCCAATATTAGTTATATGGGTGTCCTTCAAAATCTTGGAGATGGTTCATATCATATGCCAATATTTTTTATATTGGTGTTCTTGAAAATATTGGAGATAGTTCTATGGAATTATAGTCATTTATGTTTTCTTTTCATAAATGTTTGATTATAGCACTAAGGAATTATAGTCATTTATGTTTTATTTTCATAAATGTTTCATTATTGAAGTCTTTTAATTTAGTTTCTATATAAGGTATAGGTTTTGTTGTATAAATTACTCTACATGTGTGTTAATGAATGGGTGATGCGATATGCTCTTCCATAAAATTTTAATGGTAGAAATCTCTAGTTTACAAGTGAGTTTAATTAATATATTTTTTCTCAACCCATATTTGACATGGGTGTTTATTTTAGGCTTTTAATATATTCATGGGTTATGTGTTGGATTTCTAGACCTTTGATTTTGTTTGTTTCAAATTTAGTTGAGATGTGGGATTTTGATGAGTTTAATCAAGCTTTATCCATTTACAGATTTGATCAAAATATGTGAGATTGTTGCATTAAAATACATTGTTAGTTGACAATTAAATCTTGTCTTTGAACTTGCAATATCAACCTTAATGATGATGAAATGATTAATATAGAGTTAAAAAAGATTGTTAAATAACCATCAATCATCCAATTTATAAGACATTTGTCAAAAAAAATTGGGATCTTCTTACTAAAGTAACAATATGCTAAGCAAGTGTACATACAGATATTGCAACTCAACTTAATTTATATATTACAACCTAACTTAATTTGTTGTGTCCTACAATTCAACATTTTAATTCATCATAGAATTATAATGTCCAATAATCTACTAAATCATTTTTCTAAAATTTCATTTTGAACAACAAACCTTCAAACCTAACCTCAAAAACTAAGAAAAAAAATATTGTTTCTTTATAACAACAACAATAGCATCATTTATTAAAAATACAATTCAACAACTACTACAATGTTTTTCTATATTAAGGTAGAGATAGAGAATAAATACAAGTAAAGGGAAATACACCATCTCTTATAACTTATTTATCATAAATATTTTACACAAATTAATAAACAAGCACTAACCACTTTGTGCATCTCCTTTATTTATTTTTAGTTATATTTATTTTTCATCCATTTGTATTTTATATTGAAGAGCTAAAGCGGTAAGCGAATTTGACATAGACTAAAGGTTCCCTAGCATAACATACAAAACATGAAAAATACAAAACATGAGCCACGCCCCGTTCTTGATAATATCAAACTTAGTTAATATATTAGAAGTAATAATTAAAAAATTATAATTTAGTTTGTATTTTAAATTAAAGAGTTATGAGCCGTGAGTGAATTTGGCATAGAAAAAATGCTCTATAATATTATTTAAGAAAAAAGATTACATTATACCAACCCTTCATAGAAGATAGAGATCTCATATAATTATAGGTTATATAATATAATCATGTTCGTTAGTGGGTCCTCATTGTCCACATTGGATAGTGAATTATTCTTTAAAAAATAGATCATCTCCAGGTGTGGGTATCCACTTACGACATTTTGTAGTAAATCAATTAGTTAATCCAAGCACTTGCTTGTCACATGTGGTAGTGAATCATTCATAAGAAATGAGAGAAACTAACGATCTTCATTAGTGGGTCCTCACTTGGGCAACGTCCCAACTTAAGTTTTAGTCCATCGAATTCCCCCTTTTGGTAAAGAATAAATTATTTTGTATATTCTAATTAGAATTATTTTTGTATATTCGAATTAGAATTAAGACAAGATAGAGTTTAGAGTTTATCTAATGTGTATTCTTTGTTTAGTCAATTGGGTCTAGTTTGGGTGGTTGGGAGGATTGGTTGTTAACCTCCTCACTCAGGTTCAATTTCTATAAGTGACATGTTAATGACTCTTAACGGGGTATGGTTGTTCTAGCTTAATGCCCTGATGAAATGTTTGGTCGCCCTCATGTTTCCTCGTGATTTCGGGGGAGGGGGGGTATATTTTGTGGACTTAGCCTGCACCGATGGTGTCATGAACCACATTGAAAAAATAAAATTATTTGTCTCATTTCCATATATTTAGTGACAAAGATTGAAATTCCATATGAACAAAGAGAAAAAAAAATGAATACTTAAATTAGGGACTTCAAATTGAGAGCTACATCTATCTTTAAATACATTTACTTGTTAATACAATATGCAAATCGATTTCCAATGTCTTTTATTTGGTTTACGTAAAAACATGAAAGCATCAAAGTTAAAATTTTAGGTTTAAATTGTATTATTAATAGGAAATTATGAACATGAAACCCTAGCTATGGACTTAGATCTATGCCATGAAGTATTATGAATCTTGGTGTTATTTTAGAGTAATTGTGCACTCTTATAGCATTAATTATGGCATGTTTAAGTGCAGCGTTGTGGTCATAAGATGATCAAGGAGGATCTCTAAAACCAAGCAAAATTGATGGTCTCTAATTATATTGTAAATGTACTCAAGTCGAAGATTTCATCGATATCTTTCCAACGCAACTTGAACATGCTCAAACAGACATCGTATGAGAAAGTTATGACATTCTAAAGTGTTGGAAAATAGGTAAAAATGATGACCGAGTGGACACGTGGCATCACCAGGGACTGACATGTGGTAATACGGAAGTTGATGTGAGTGTGGAAGTGGAAATACAAACAAGACAAGTGGCAGTGCAAACACTGACATGGCATGTTCACTAGATTTTGTTGAGCACTCAACGCACCCTAAAAGTCTACGTCAAATTTCACTTCTTGGGTACTACTTAATCTCTTGTGAATTTCTAATTCAATCTTAGTATGAAAATGTTTCCTTTGATCGTCTTCTATTTTTCATTTAAGTCTTTCAAAGTTGTTCTGGTAAGCGAAAATCATCATGAATTAACAAAGAATAACATTTGATTAAATAACTGACAACCAAAATGTCTCCCCGACATGCTAAAGGAATTCACCATCGAGAAGGATTAGAGATGACAAATTTTTCCCGAGAGGACCAAAATAGTTGAGCCCCAACCTCCATTGGCATCAATAGTCTTAATTACAAGACAGGCACTATGCAAGAATATCGTCGATGACCGACCCTCGTCGGTGTCGAGAAGTTTTGAAGAGAGTAAGCGTTGCGCGAGTAAAGGAAGGAAATCGTCGATCTCCGACTGTCGAAATGTTTTCAACATCAAGAGTTTCGAAGGATGATAAACCTCGACGAAACTAAGAGTTAATTTTTGAACATTGATTCCCGATACTCATCAGCGTCGACGGTCATAATATCTAGCTCAATTTAGCACAATCGACGTAAACAAAGCCCCGAGTGTAACCCTTACCCACGCGTTGAGTTCTAGGTTTTATTTTAATAAGCCCCAAGTTAGTAACTCCATGTTGACATCATTTGGCACCGGAAGTTTCTAAAGGAAAATATTAATGAACTTATAAAATAACTCAGGATAACGGTAATTACAAAATCACATAATTATGAGAATCTTGAATAAGAACACGGTAGATTTACGCGCAAATAGGAAACACGTTGCTTTCAACTGCTATGACTAGAACCTGTTCAGGAAAAACATTTTTGAAATTTCATATATTAAGGTTCTCGTCGGGCTTAGGTTACATACAAAAAAAAAAAATACCCACACCTTGGCCAACCGACTCAGTTAAATCAAGAACGTGAAAATTCTCACAACAAACAAGGAAAATTATCAAAACATACGTTACTTCTGAGAATACAAAACAAGGGTCTACCCATTAGGTATCTCCTACACAGAGACCTTCTCCCGGACTGCTCTATGTGCCTTGCAATGTCTTATGTTCTCCCCCTTCATCATCCTCTGCATTTCGTGCAGCTGCACAATTGTATCATGTGCTACCTGAAGATGCCTCTTGAGACAATTTGTGCTTCCTTAGCGACCTCATGGTGTTGATACATCCTTGTTCTGCACCGCCAGTTGTCTTCGCAATTCTCTATTTTCTTGATAAAGTTCGGCTATGGCAATTTGTGCCTGCTCCAGCTCCTGATTCGGTTTTTCAACATTGGAACCTGATACCCCTGTCCTTCTTATTCGGCTCCCGCTTCATCGACTGGTAGTCCCAACAGGCTCTAGCTAGGTAGCATGCATCATGAAATCCTCAGTGGTGGTGTGCACTTATCTCAGTGAAGATGTGGCTTCCTCCTACCTCCTTATTTTTTCTGGGTCTTCCCCTCCTCTGCAGTGTCACCTTTTGAGAGGGCGTGGTCTCCAACCTGTGTCCTTCAGAAGAAATTTTTTCCACTTCGACCTTTGCTTGAGGCTCTGACATCATTTCGAAGTAGAGGTAAGGACCTCCTTTTGAAATCTCTGAGAAAGAAAGAGTCCCAAGCATGTTGGGGTTTGGACTTGGCACTCTGGCTGCCTCGCGCACCTCGTCTCGTTTTTTTAGGGGATCCCATAGAGTGACAGCATGTGCGTTCTTAGACGTCCGCCACTGGATGAAGGGCCACAACACAAGATCTGATAGAATTGGACTCGCAAGACCAATCCCTACTTGTATAAAAACTCAATCGATGTGTAGAACCTGCACATAACATCTAAGATTTATATCAAAGCAGAGCAGTGAGGCGGAACGTGCCAAGGAATACTCATACATTACGACGGGATGTTTTGAATAATTAACACGTCATGTATGCATGATAGATATGATATATGAAATGTGAAATGCAACTGATAAGAGTTGCAGACAATATACGGTACAATCATTTCCAATCTCTTTAATCTTCGAAGCCTCCACTATTGGTGAATGATGGTTAACACACTTGGTGATACGGCCTCTAGGCTAACAACTTGCCTCGACCTGGGGCATTTAACGACTTTCTTTATTGCAGCATCCGACCTTTTGGGAGTTGACGCACACTTTTGGCACACATTTAGCTCTGGCATCCTTTCCAAACCCCAAGGGGCAATCGGCCTCTGGAATGGCTTCAATGCTAGTATCTATTGTACATGCTCTTCCATGCTATGGTGCATAGATGTAACTCATCCAAAATGAAGGGAAGCAACACTGCGGATAGAGACGCTACAGGTCATTCAAAAAGAAAAAAAATTATAGGATCATGTAAGTATTTAACAATCGAGATTGGCAAGCTCTACAGGTACGCATCAGTTGGATTTCTCCGCTTACATCTTCCTATGTTTTTCCTGATAAGTAATTTCTAAACAATGTCAATCCCAATTGTAGGAAAGTTCTCTCTGACTACCAAACAAAGTTCGCTCTGTAACTTCGCCAAGGAACCCAAAGGAAACATTGGGGAAAAATCAACAAAACAATGAAAGACATTGGACTCCCAAATTTTGGCACCCTCGACAACTTTGTCGACTTGTGCGACATAGTTGAGTCGCATGCCAAGAAATATTCATGGTGGACCTAAGAGTTCGTGAATATGACCGACGTGGTACCAGGGTAGGTGCAATAATTTATGGACCATCCGATTAAATCTCAAATTGTGCTACATCAGTTAAACTCTAGTCTAGCGAAGTACCAGACGCATGCAATGGACATTAGAGGGATACATGTAGCTCTGATGGAACAACAAAAGTTCCCATGGGCTCAAACCTATGACGATTTGTTTATCAGTTGGTCCAATTATGAGAAAAGTCATCCTTTCAGAGAGCTATCTTGAGTTGACTGTTAAATACACTGTTAGAAGATGATGCCACATGGCGTAGTTTGATTTGCTTAAACTGCACTTAGCGGTTGTTTTCAGTTGAAATTTAGATTATAAATAAACACATCGACCAATTAGTTAAGGGTGGATGTTTGTTGCAATAACTTTTTCTTTCTGGTTGTTAAGAATTACTTTGAAGCTTCTTTGAATTGAGAAGTCCTTTTGGACCAAAAGACAAGTTATTTTCATCAACTGCATGTGTGATTGGACGTGGAGAAGAACTATTTCCTATCTTGCTTCATGAGTGATGTTGTAATGAGTAAGAGCAATTAATCATGTTGTCAAGTTATATGGTGAAATGTTTTGTTGTTCTTTGCTTTAATGAGGAAGATGAATCGTTGTGTTATTATGTGATGAAAGGTTTTGGTAGATGAATTATTTTTCTTTCCATTATCTCATTGCATATATGTTTTCTTTTTGGTAGTTAGTATCTCAAATAGTAATTGGATTCTCACATGGTTAATGTATTAGTACTAGGCCTGTGGTATAAAATTGTCATCTGCATGCTTGAGAGGCAGGTTATCCCAAGCTCAACCTCTTCCCCTTAGTTAAGATTAATTCCATTTGTGTTGCCAAGTTGGTTTATACTGGATTACATCTCATATCGGTCGCACCCAAGAGAAAATATACAAAAGAGAATAGTCCAAACTGAAGGAAGAGACTTCAAAAGAAAATGTAAAGCCCATCGATAATTTGGCTGGATCTCAAGATCTGGAGAACTATTCCACTATTAAATGTTGTAGAGTCTAATTGGGCTTCAGTGGTAGGTTTTGTTCCTACTATTGAGTCAAGGGATTTAAGACCCATCAATAGAATTGGCGCTAGAAGGAGGGTCTGAGAATGAATGGTTGGATATATAGTCTACAGAGTATTTCAAATAGCCTATAGATTCAAAACAACCTGCATGCATGGCTAGTCATTCCCAAGATATCCCACACACGTTGAGTACTCCGGGATCGAGTAACTCACCCCAGCCCAAGGAAGAACCTTTTCACCCTGAAATACCTTACGCTCTTCCTCACGAGGAAGTAAATCAATTCAGATGAATCACAAGAGCCTACACCTGACAAATCAGTGCGTTGTCCTTAGCTCCCATACTCCCTTGAAGAAAAAAACAAAGAAAACTAGTGGTTAGTACTCCCAAAGAGGTTTTCTTACACTCGGTAGAAGACTTTATAGATTTTTCGATTACCAAAATCCAAGAACCTCTTGATTTGATACCAGAAACACCAGTCGACGAAGTCTCTGAACCGAACAATTTCTCGGAATAAAAGGAGTTTAACTCAGAGTATGAAGATATGGAAGGCAACAATGACCATAATGATGAAAGGGGGAACCGGCCTCTGAAAAATCAACCCTGGTTAGCCAGAGAGGCTTTGGACCTCCTAGGACCCATTCATAACCTTACCCGTCATCTAGAGAAGTTGCAACCAAAGCTCGATCCCGAAACCTCTGGATTTCCTGAAGATCATATCAAGAAATTTATACTAGCAATCAGGCTTATGAACGTCCAACATGAAGACGTAGTATGCAGAATTTTCCCCTATATGTTTGAAAATTTGGCTTCGACGTGGTATTTCAACCTACTGATAGGATCTATAACTAGCTGGATGAAGTTCTAGAAATATTTTCTAGAGAAATTTTCCGAAGAAACTACTATGCGAGCCCTGATGGCCAAGTTGTTCGCTGCCACCATGAGTTCGAAAGAAAGGGTCAAAGACTTCAACCAAAGATTCATGACTATCTTGAACAAGTTCTAGCTCGAAGCTAAGCCATCTCAGGAATTGCAAATCAAAGTTTACACTAATGCTCTACCAGCTTCCATTTCTATGTTCGTAAAAAGGATTGTTAAACAAACCCTAGCTGATAATTTCGAAGAAGCCAAAATGATAGAATTCCAAATGAAAAGGTGTAAAGAAGGTTAGGTTTCTTTATTTAAGAAAGAATCTCAACCTGCCCCCAAGAGAGGATTCCTTTTGACTAAACCGCCAGATAAACAACCACAATAGACTCCCGACAAAGTTAATGGAGACATAGAAGATCTACAATGCATGGTTAAGAAACTATCAAATGAGATCATAGACATGAAGAGAAATTTAGGGGAAGGGAACCAAGGCTAGAGGCCCTATAATCCTTTCTTTAAAAGGAACCTACCATTCAAGGCGATTGAACCTCCCCCAACCAAATTAAATATCGATCTAGGGAATGTGGCATCTGATTCTTTCTGTATGTATCATCATGAAAACCACTCCGAAAGAGACTTCCCTCAATGGGTGCGCTCCATGAATTTGATGGCCAATCAGTTTCTAGATAAAGTCTCCCTAACCGAATGATTGAGAAGTTCAGTTATAAATATTGTTGATCGAGAGGAGGTCGATCCACCATAAGATACAACCATGTTGATATGGGATCTTGACCTGATCATGCCTTCTGACGACCTGTTTGAGTCTCAAGAACCACCCGTTAAGGTATCGGTGGTCCAAACACCTAGTAAAGGTCCACCTATCTCAAAAGAAATCACTGTTGCCCAAACTTCGAGAGATAAGACATTCGTCGATCGCCCAAAAACATTGTTTTCTCCCAGTAGGAAACCTATAAGCATCCATACCCGAGAATCGCCCAAACTTGATTACAATGTAGTTGAATATTTGAAGAATTTAAGGTTGAACATATCAGTCATCGACGTGTGTAGGATTCCTCAGCAGAAGTACTTCCTTCTACAAGATTTGAACTCAGTAGAAGACTCTAGGAATAACAATGGTTAGGAAAGGAATCTATCTCCCATAAACCCGGTAAATATACCAACCGTGAATACATGTTCAAAAGATAAGAAAGGGAAGCCTTTTGTCCCATCTTTCCTCTTAACGTTCGAATTTTTAAACACGAATATCCATAATTATTTGGTAGATTCAGGGGAATCTTCCAACGTTATTACCTTGTCAATCTGCATAAAATTGAATGTCATTCCTCTACAGAGCAACAACCACGTAATACAGCTAGACAGGACCCAGGTCAAAGTCATGGGGGAACTCAGGGATGTAATGATCATAATAGAAACACATCCTAAATTTGTGCAAGTGATCGACATCATCGTGGCATACATCCTAGAGGCCTATGAGTTAATACTAAGTCGATATTGGTCTGAGAAGTTAAATAGGTACTTTACCACATACTGGGCACACCTTTGGCTACCACTGAAGGGATACAAAAATATGATTAGAATCGATAATAGAGCAATTTAATCATTTTTAACTATATAATCCAAGTGTTATATCAATGAATAATTATCATCCAATAACTACAGAGTAAATAAGCAATGAACAAATGAACAAACATACACATACACAATACACCAGTGTTTTACGTGGAAACCCAAATCGGGAGAAAACCACGAAATGATTTTTCTTATATGTCTTGAAGAATTACATTCATTGGAAGCACCAACTTCCTTTGTTTTCTAGCTAAAACTGGAAGGAGGCTCCAACCCCCTAGTTTCTCAGGCTACAACCTGAGGGAAGCTCCAACTCCCCAATAATCTGGCTACAACCAGAACGAGGCTACAACCCCCTATGTTCTCTGGCTACAACCGGAAGGTGGATACAACCACCTATCCTTGCCCCATCCTGCCACCCTGAAGTAGAAGTAGAATGATGGAACCATTGTCAACCTATCACTGTGATATATACGGCTGTAAACCTGTACCAATAAATCTGAACCATGCATCAACCTATACCTCAAACTGTAATCAACCTGTACCATAAAAAAAATTGCATCAACCATGCACCAACCTGTACCAAATAACCTATAATCAACTTGTACCATAAACAAGTACATCCAACCATGTAACAAGTATGTACCAATCATGTTTCAACTACTCATCAACTATGACTCATCAATATGTACCAACATCATCAACTATACACCTCATGTATGTTCCAACTCATCAACTACTTGTCTCAATCATGTACTCAACATGTATCTCAACCAAAATCCCTCATCAAATTCATCATCCAAATATTGTTTGTAGCTTTGTAATATACCTTGTGTATATTATCACATTCCTACAAATATTCCTTAACTTCAACAAGAAGAGACTATCATTTTCATCAAACTTTTATTTAGTCTCACATTGCTAGTTTTGGATTAGTCAACAACCCTAAATTGAAATAATCATAACTTTGTACCTGTAATGTATAAAGATATTAAACTGATACACAATGTTATTTATTGTTTTTAATCCAATTCCTCCAGGTTTCACTACTTGGAACCTCTCAGAAAAGGCGTTATAGCAAAAATGGCATAGCTTGCTGAATTTTGGCTTATTCTAAAGAGCAACCTTGTAGAGCGTGCCCCGCACAAAATATTTGTTGAATTGATATGAAACTATTTCACTGCATACAAAATATTTTACCCTAATCAAAAAAATTGGTTTCCCTGAATTTGGATCTATTATGAAGAAGTTATGACGTTTTTACCCGAACCACTTGTTTTTGACTAGTTTCAGGACTAGCCACAAACCCTATTTTCCACGGAGTGTAACTCCAAAAATACAATGAACCACGAGATGAATTTATTACCATAGATACTTGGATATGTTTTCTCAATGGAATAACAATTTCACGTTCTGAATCATTATAGAAAAAAAGTTATAGCGAAAATGGTGAGATGACCTGTAAATAACATACCTTAGAAAGCACCATCAAAAGAATTTATCCTTCCTTTCATTTCGGCCTTATTTTATTCACCTTCCCTCATAATTGTGTCTTATATATCCTTGGTTACCTCAGACACCTATATATATTCAATATGCTCAAGTTTGATTAAAATGAGAGAGCCTTTCCTCTTATTTATACTCTCCAAGTAGCTTCCTTAAAAACATCTTCTAGGTCACTTGGCCCCACTTTCCTTATTTTAGGGTTAACCCACTTCTAATTTCTCCATTAAATTTATTCTTGAAATACTTTATATTGTATTCACTTTGAATTATAATAAACTCATTACTTCACTTTATTATTTACCTTTTAAAATCTCTTAAACCACTTTGGCTACTTTGACCTTTTGGGGCTTCTAGATGACATATGAGGGTCCTCAAACTTCGTAAGACCATAACTCTCAAACCGTGAGGAGTTATGTGACGTTCTACATACCACCATTAATGGAATGACATGTACTATCCATATAGAATAGTATTATCTGAAAATATATAATAACTCATACCATTATCCATCAAACAAACTTGGGTCCATTACCCAAACCTGGGGTCTCCAACTTCTCATGGCCATAACTCTCTAATCGTGAGGAGTTATGTGACATTCCACATACCACTGGAAATAGAATGAAAATAACTATCCATATAGGATATTTTAACTGACAAATTCATTGTCCTTCATCTCATTATTCCACAATTAAGCATGGTTTCTCTTACTCCGCAAAGCGTCTTCCCGTGAGGGATTTCACCATAAGGGGACCACTTTGGAGTTCATCCATATTTACTTATTATAAACAATGAAAAGACAATAATGAGTCATATTTACATCAAACAATATTGGGTCCATTACCCGTACCTTTGTGCTACAGGGCTTTGTTCAAGGGTTGACATCAATGACAACCAACCTTAATCAACAGTTAAATGGGTACTTTAGCACAGACTGGGCACACCTTTGGCTACCACTGAAGGGATACAAGAATATGATCAGAATCGATAGGGAGAGATATCTGAAACATATGGTCACTGATCTAGAAACCCTAAATGAACCCTCATCTACAAATTTCCCCATGCTGGGCAATTATTCCTGAGATTCCCACTTGGGAAACTTTTCTCCTCTCTTATTCGATGTCCCTCTCTCTCAAAACTTTGAAATGGTATTTCAAGAGAAATTGGGGATACTGACAGAAGACACCCTCTTCTGCCAAGACCCTGCATTAGAAAATACAAAACATGATATAGAAGAGCTAGAAAGTAATAAGGAAGGAGAAAAGGGCTATTGTCTTTCACAAATTTGGACCATATACTTTGATGGATCTAAATCGTAGGAAGGATCAAGGGTAGGGTGCATCCTCATTGATCCAAAAGGTAAACATTATTTCCTATCCTGTAGACAAGAATTATAATGCACCAATAACACCACCGAGTATGAAGCTCTAGTATAGGGGTTAAAGAAAGCCATAGACTTGTACGTCAAAGAATTGAAAGTTTTCAGGGACTTCGAGATTATTGTTAGGAAATTAAGGAACACTATGGAATGAAATTCCCCGCACCTGAAGAACTATCAGCAGAAAGTGCATAGGTTAATGGAGCATTTTGAAGTTTTCAATGTCGTTGTGATCCTCAGAGCGAAGAACATCCTTGTTGATTTCTTGGCCACAACTGCTTTGAGGCTGTCACCTTTGGAAGACTATGAAGCCTCCTGGTTCACTATGGAACTACTCTACAAACCATCAGTGCCTAACAATATCTCTAATTGTAAGGTCTTTGAAGGAGATGAGAAGATCATAAACTTCTTGACTAACCAAGACAATTTCAAATATTTAGCCATCGACGATGAGGTGTTCCAAGAACAAGCGATAGAAACTGATCCTCGAACAGACCAACCTCTTGATAGATCAAAATATCACACCATCCCAAAAGGTATATCTAATCTAGAAAATTTGTTTGATATAAAATAATGCTTTAGGGGGCCTAAGAATGCAAAGATTGACAACTCTTGTCCCTTGCATGAAACTATAAATCTTGAAACCCCAGAGAATCCAAAGAATGTGAATCTTGGAAAAACCATATCTAAAGAGGAAATAAAGTCTTATCTCAAATTATTCAGACAATATCAACATGTCTTCGCATGGTCCTACCGAGACCTGAAAACCTGCGACACCTGGATCATTCAACACACTATAGCGTTAAAACATGAGGTGAAACCTTTCCAACAAAATCTCTGCAAATATCACCCATCCTTGGAACCTCTCATGTATCAGGAATTAAAGAAACTTTTATATGCCAAGATCATTTTCCAGGTCAGTAATTCTGCATGGGTAGCAAATCTGGTTCATGTGAGGAAAAAGTCTGGAGAAATTCGCTTATGCGTAGATTTTAGAAATATCAATAGAGCTTCAGAAAAGGAAAATCATCCAATCCCGCCAATGGAGAAACTCCTACAAACCATGTCTGGCTCAAATATTTTCTCCCTACTAGATGGTTTCTAAGGTTACAACCAAGTCCTGGTTTTGGAGGAAGATCGTTTAAAAACTACCTTCTAAACCAAGTGGGGAAACTTCACTTATAAACACATGCCTTTTGGGTTAATCAACACAGGAGAAACCTTCCAAAGAGCCATGGACATAGAATTTCAGGGACTAACCAACAAGTGTGTGGTAGTGTATCTAGACGATGTAACCGTGTATTCAAAGAATAGAGAAGAACACATCCAACACTTAACTCAAATTTTCAAAAGGTGTAGGAAATACGGTATATCCTTAAATCCAAAGAAAACCATTTTCAGCGTAGAGGAAAGTAAGTTGTTAGGTCATAGCATATCGGAAGTAGGCATTCACATAAACCCAGAAAGGATTAGAGACATAGCTCAACTCCCATTACCCCATAACAAGAAATCTATGCAATCCTTTTTCGGGCAAATCAATTTTGTGAGGAAATTCACTCCCAATTTTGCAGAAATCATCAAACCCTTACAAAAGATGATTTGCAAAGATATCAAATTTAAGTGGGATGATGAATGAAAGGATGCTTTCAGAAATATTAAAAATGCCATATCACAGGCCCCTGTGCTATGAAGTCTCGATTTCAATAGGGACTTCTTCCTCTATACTTTAACCTTTGACCGGTCGTTAGCTGCAGTATTGACTCAGAAGGATGATGACAACAATGAAGATCTGGTGTCGCTCATGAGCACTAATCGCCAAGGAGCCTAGCTTAACTATCCTTTTGTTGACAAATAGGCCTATGCGGTTTACAAGGCATTAAAACACTTAAGGTCTTACATCCTCAAGAACCACACGAAAGTGATTGTGCCTTACCCCGCAGTCTGATCCTTGTTTACTCTGCAAGATATGGGGGAAAGAAGAGGGAACTGGATGGTAGTAGTCCAACAATTTTATCTAGATATAAAACCTGCCAAAATTGTTAAGGGGCAAGGGTTGTGCAAACTTGCGGCTGAAGCCCAAGACCAAGCAAATGAAGATTCTAGATGGGAGAATGAAATGGAATTATGGTGTGGTGAAGATTCATACATTTCCCCAGGTCCTTAGTCTTGGTATACGAATCTGACCTACCTCCTACACGATGGGGCCTGCCTAGAAATTCTCAACCCCAGGGAAAGGAGAGCTCTCAGGTTAAATCTGCACAATACCACCTCATAAATTCGGTACTCTTCCAGATTAATTATGATGGAGTACTCTTAAGATGTCTCGAACATGAAGATGAAGAAAAAGTACTCAAGGAACTCCATGATGGCCCTGCCGATGGGAATTTCGCAGGAAACGCCACTGCTCATAAGATCCTGAGAGTTGGTTACTATTTCCCCATCTCGTTCAAAGACACCCATGCCTATGCTAGAAACTGTAAAACTTGCCAAGTCAGCGCCGGGAGAGAGAAGAGAGAGGAAATACCATGCCAATGAGTAATTGTCTCTAGACCTTTTGAGTAATGGGGGTTAGATATCATAGGATAAATCACACCAAGATCTTCAAAACAAGACAAGTACATTCTGACTGCCACTGATTACTTCACAAAATGGGTAGAGGCTATCCCTTTGACTCATGTAAACAAAAAATTAGTGATCCAATTCATAGAGAAACAACTAATCACAAGGTTTGGTGTCCCTTCTATTTTGGTTTTTGACAATGCAACGGATTTCTCTTCGACCCAACTGAAGGAGTTTGCTTTTGACAAAGGAATCATAATTAAGTACTCTGCAAATTATTACCCACAAGGGAATGGGGTGGAAAAATCGACCAATAAGAACCTAGTAAGGATACTAAAGAAGATGGTTGTGAATAACCAAAGGAATTGGCATAATCTACTCCATAACGCTTTATGGGCCGATAGGGTCACACCCAAAGAAGCCATAGGAAGTTATCCATACTTCCTAGTTTACGGAAATGAGTCTATTATCCCAAATGGGATTTATCATCCATCTCTTCAACTAGCCCAACATTCCAACAGGGATCCCTTCTCGGTCATACAACAAAGAATTTATACTCTCCTCATGCTAGAAGAAGAGAGAGAAAAGGCTAAGTCGAAATTCATAGCTCACCAACAGGTGGTGAAAAGATGGTTTGACAAGCATAAAGCCAAAGAGAAGGACTTTGAAGTATGGGACAGAGCAAATGAACCAAAAGGGAAACATTTTAACTTTCAGAATTTGTGGCTCAAACCTTTCCAGGTGGCTGAGAAGATTGGCGCAGACACTTATCGATTGCAGAATCTGAGGGGGGAACTTGATGCCCTCCCAGTGAATGGGCAAGCCCTAAAACAATTTTTTCAATAAAAAAATAAAAATGTGTGTGTTTTTATGTCTTGTTTGAGTGTTTTCATGATCGCGAAATTCTTTTTGTTTTTGTTTTCTTTAGCTTTCTGGGTTTTTTTTTCGGCGCTTTTGACGGATGCGTTTAGAAACACAATGGTTGACCTTAAGTCATGTGACATAGCGAAATCTATTCCAAACTCATCACTCACGTGCAACATGAGAAGCATCAAGGAGCTTGTGGTTTCTTTGAGGGGTCCTCTATCCAACCTGTGTAAATGAACAATTTCATAGAAATGTCAGAAGTGTCTGCTCGGTGGTTTGGTAAGACCTTAAGGGAAATAAGGAAATATGGAAAGGACTACATGAACACATAATAAAAATCTAGTAAAGGATCTACCTTAACCATCTTACCTTTCAAAATAAACAAACATCATCCTCTTCCACTCGTTCAGGGCATCATGTTGAAATAAAATTGATATTATCAAAAGAGTGAACAACAGGAGAGGGTATGTAGATATCTCTGTCGGGGCTATAGAGTCTCGCTAGAAGTGGAGCAAGGTCTGTGATGTTGGGGTGACTCCGTCGGGGCTATGGATGCTCGCTGGCAGCAGAGCGACAAGAAAGAAAGTTAGTAGAGGTAACTAAAGGCTTCATGCCAGTGAATTCTTTGCTAAAATTTTGTAAGAAAGGGACATGAGTCAAGGTTACAGGAAATGAGGAGGGAATAAATGTTAAAACCCCACGTGAAAACCCAGAAGAATCAACTGAAGAAGTTCAAAATGCAAGGGTAAAAGAGGCTCAGATTCAAAACCAGTTAAGTTCTCCACTTGCTTCTGTATCAGCCGAGCCCTGTGGAAGGAACATAGATTCTTCTTTCACCCATTGAATCTCCATTTTTTGATCACTCAACACACCCTAAAAGTGTACGTCAAATTTCACTTTTTGGTTACCACTTGATCTCTTGTGAATGCCTAATTCGATCTTAGTATGAAAATGTTTACTTTGCTCATCTTCCGTTTTTCATTTTAAGTCTTTCAAAGTTGTTCAGGAAAGAGAAAATCATCATGAATTAACAAAGACTAACATTTGATTAAACAACTGACAACCAAAATTTCTCCCCAATGCGCTAAAGTAATTTGGCATGGGGAAGGATTACAGATGAAAATTTTCACTCGAGAGGACCAAAATAGCCAAGCCCTGACCTCCATCAGCGTTGGCAGACGACATTCTTAATTACGTGATAGGTGCTATGAAAGAATATCGTCGATGACTGACCCTCATCGGTGTCAGGAAGTTTTGAAGATAGTAAGTTTCATGCGAGTAAAGGAAGGATATTGTCGATCATCGATTTTTGAAATGTTTTTTGCATCGAGAGTTTCGAAGGATGATAAACCCTGAAGAAACTATGAGTTGATTTTTGAACGTCGATTCTCGATACTCACCAGTGTCGGTGGTTGTAATATCTAGCTCAATTTAGCGTGATCGACATAAATGAAGCCCCGAGTGTAACCCTTACCCACAAGCTGAGTTCTAGGTTTTATTTTAATAAGCATGAATTTAGTAACTCCACGTCGACATCATTTGGTACTGGAAGTTTCTAACGGAAAATATCAATGAACTCACAAACTAACTCAGGACAACGGTAATTACAAAATTACATAATTATGAGAAGCTTGAATAAGAACATGGTAGATTTACGTGCAAATAGGAAACACAATGCTTTCAACTGCTACGAATAGAACCTGTTCAGGAAAAACATTTTCGAAATTTCATATATTGAGGTTCTCGCCGAGATTAGGTTACATACAAAAAAAAAATGACAACACCTTGGCCAATTGACCCGGTTACATCAAGAACGTGAAAATTATCATAAAAAATAGGGAAAATTATCAAAACATACGTTACTTCCGAGAATACAAAGAAAGGGTCCACCCATCATGTATCTCCTGCACATGGACCTTGTCTCGGACTACTCCATGCACCTTGCAATGTTCTTATGTTCTCCCTCTTCATCATCCTCTACATTTCATGCAGCTGCAAAATCATATCTTGTTCTTCTTGAATCTTCTTCTTGAGCCAATTTGTGATTCCTTCATTACCTAGTGGTTTTGATACCTCCTATTTCTGTGCCGCCAATTGTCTCTGCAATTCTCTATTTTCTTGATAATGTTTGGCCATGGAAAGTTGTTCCTTCTCCAGCTGTTGATTGTAGTTTTCAACGTTGGAAACTGATATCTTTGTCCTTTGCATTTGACTCCTGCTTCCTTGACTAGTAGTCCCGATAGGATCTATCCAGGTAGCATGCATCATGAACTCCTCAACAGTCAGGTGTGCAGTCAATGCAGTCAATATGTAGCTTCATCCTACCTCCTTATTTTTGCTGGGTCTTCCCCTCCTCCATGGTGTCATATTTTGAGAGGGCATGGCCTCCAACCTGTGTTATTCAAATGAAATTTTCTCCACTTCGACCTCCACTTGAGGTTTTGACATCGTTTCAGAGCAGAGGTAAGAACCTCCTTTTGAAATCTCTGATAAAATCGATGACAATAAGAAAGAGTCCCAGGCATGTTGGGGTTCAGACCTGGCACTCCGACTTCCTTGCGCACCCTGTCTCATGTTTTGAGGGGATCCCATGGGGCGACAACGTGTGCATGATTAGACGTATGTGACTAGATGAAGGGCCATGACAAAATATTTTATAGAATTGGAATCACAATACCAACACCAACTAGTATACAAACTCGGTCGATGTGTAGAACCTGCATAGAACATCTAAGATTTATAGCAGAGTGGAGCATTGAGACAAAACGTGCCAAGGAATACACATACATTACGATGGGATGTTTTGAAGAATTAATGCATCATGTATTCATGACGAATATTCTCTAGGACGTGTGAAACATAGGCAATAAGAGTTGCAGAGAATATATGGTACAATCATTTTCAATCTCTTTAATGTTCCAAGCCTCCACTATTAGCGAATGATGGTTGAAACACTTGGTGATACGATCTCTAGGGTAATAACTTGCCTCGACCTGGGGCATTTAATGAATTCCTTTATTGTAACATCCGACCTTTTGGGATATGATGCACACTTTCGTCACATGTTCATCTCTGGCATCCTTTCCAAATCCCAAGGGGAAATTGGACTTTGGAATGGCTTCAATGCTCATGTCTATCGTACCTGATCTTCCATGCTATGGCACGCAGATGTAACTCATCCAAACTAAAGGGGAGCAGCGGTGCAGACAAAGATGCTACAGGTCATTCAAAAATAAAAAAGATGTTAGGATCACGTAAGTATTTAACAATCGAGACTGACAATCTCTATAGGTACGCATCAATTGGCTTTCTTTTCTTACGTCTTCCTATGTTTTAAATGATAAGTAATTTCTAAATGATGTCAATCCCAATTGCAGGAAATTTCTCTCCGACTACTGTACAAAGTTCACTCCGTAACCTTGCCAAGGAACCCAAAGAAAACATTGGGGAAAAGTCAACAAAGCAATGAAATACATTGGACTCCTCGATTTCATAACCCCCAACAACTTTGTCAACTTTTGCGACATAGTCAAGCCGCATGCCAAGAAATATTCATGGTGGGACGAAGAGCTCATGAATATGACCGACGTGGTACCAGGGAAAGTGCAATGATTTATGGACCATCCGATTAGAGCTTGAACTATGCTACATCAGTTAAACTCTAGTATTGCGAAGTACCGACTGCATGCGATGGACATCAGAGGGATACATGCGGCTCTGATGGAGCAACACAGGTTCCCATGGGCTCAAACCTGCAATGATATGTTTATGAGTTGGTCCAATTATGAGAAAATCCATCCTTTAAGAGAATTATCTTGAGTTTACTATTAAAGAAACTATTAGAAGATGACGCCACATGGCATATTTTTCTTTTCTTAAACTACACTTAGCTGTTGTTTTTAGTTGAACTTTAGATTATAAATAAAGACATCGACCAATTAGTTAAGGTTCGATGGTTTTTGCAAGAACTTTTTCTTTCTAGTTGTTAAGAATTATTTTGAAGCTGCTTTGAATTGAGAAGTCCTTCTAGGCCAAAAGACAAGTTATTTTCATCAACTGCATGTGTGATTGGATGTGGAGAAGAAATATTTCCTATGGTGTTTCATGAGTGATGTTTTAATGAGTAAGAGCAATTGATTTTGTTGTCAAGTTATCTCGTGCAATGTTTTGTTGTTCTTTTGTTTAATGATGAAGATGAATCATTGTGTTATTATGTGATGAAAGGTTATGGTAGATGAATTTTTTTTCTTTCCATTATCTCATTGCATATATGTTTTCTTTCTGGTAGTTAGTATATCAGACAATAATTGGATGCTCACATGGTTAATGTATTAGTACTAGGCCTATGGTATAAAATTGTCATCTGCATGCTTGAGCAACAGGTTATCCCAAGATCAACCTCTTCCCCTTAGTTAAGATTAATTCCATTTTTGTTGCCAAGTTGGTTTATACCGGCTTACATCTCATATCAGTCCCACCCAAGAGAAAATACAAAAAAGAGAATAGTCCAAACTAAAGGAAGAGTCTTCACAAGAAAATGTAAAACCCATCGATAATTTGGCCTGATCGCAAGATCTGGAGAACCATTCCACTATTAAATGTTGCAGAGTCTAATTGGGCTTCGGTGGCGGGTTTGGTTTCTACTATTGAGTCAAGGGATTTAAGACCCATCAACAGATTCTATGGATGTAGATGTGGAATGATGTCTGGCTTGTACGGATATTGACGTGGTGTTCTTAGGAGGTTGTATGTATGATGGCATGGCACTAATGTGGTGAAAGGTGTTGCAGTTGATTGTACAGGGTATGTGGATGCCACGTGGAAACCCCATTTCTCCCAAAAGGGGCTTATCAAATATAGAAGGATCAGGTAGGTGAATTGAACCCCCGACCTTTACTGAACATACACAATCTATTACCATTGTATCATCGATGTCTCTTTTTATGGATAGAATTCAACTTATATATATAATCAAAGTATTATCTATTACCCAAAAGTGGACAGCCTGTGGGATTGACCCTGCGACCTCCACCCAACAGTCCAACACCTTAACCAATACACAAAAAAAATGACTTGTAATAGCATGCAAAGAATATTATATTTGAACAGTAATATTGAATAGTTCCAAAAAATCTCTATGGGTGTGGATTTGACACTACAACCAACTTCATATTAGCTCAATGTTTTACCATTGCGCTAGACTGTTCGGAGTTGGAAGAATTGCACGTAGTGGAATAATTAAATCCAATGCCTTTTGTCTCTACAAAGTTGAAGAATGGGGATATCGTAGCCATTTTTCATGTAGATCAAGTGCGGGAAGATCCTGATATTAGTGGAACAATCTTTCTTAGAGTTGGAGAAGAAATTTTATCACAGGTTGGAGATCCATTGTAATTTAATAAAGCATTTGAAGTGCTTTGCATTATAATAATGGAGTGGTTGTGTAGTTGAAGCGGACCCAAAGATGTAGCCCAAATTGGATGAACTTCATTATCAACTTGTTTTTTTGTCTTTTTGTTGTTCATTTCTTCAATTTATCCTTTCAATTGTTTATTAGGATTTAAAATATAAGCTAAGACAAATTACACTTAAAATTATTTACAAATCAATCAGTGGATTTTCGGATCAGGTTTGGTATCAGAGTTGGGTTGACAAGATTTTTAGTTTGAAGAGAAGGTTGCAAAAGGAAAATCATGGGAAAATATTTTAAGAGAGAAATACTTCAATAATTGGAAGTGATTAACCAACAGATGTAGGAAGAGAATTTGGAATTGAGAAGGTTTTTGTGAGTCTTTGAGGATGAGAAGAAAAAGTTGCAACTTGAATTGCAAGACAAGGATGAACTTTTAGAAAAGCTTCAAAAAGATAAAAGAGTTCAGGACAAAGAAGATTCTACCATGTCAGGAAGACTATCTTCTACCATATATTCACAATATTTCACTGAGGTATGAAGTGTAAGTGAGTCATCATTTTCTCTTTCTTCCCATCAAAAGGTAGATGTCTCTTTGGGTGAATTTGAGAAGCATACTCATGGTATTGGTTTTAAGATTCTAACGAAGATGGGTTATGATTTAAAGGGTCCTGGAATTAATGTCAAAGGAATGGCTAATCAAATAGAGGTTTTGGAAATACATCACTATGGAGGTTTGGAATATGGAAAAGAAAAAGTTGAAGAATGCTCCAAGATCATTGCATCAAGAAATTCTTCAAGAGAAGAGTCTAAGCCATTACAGAAATACCTTATACAAAGTGAATGCACATCACTTCATGAGAGTTACAAAGAATGAAAGGAATCTTGAATGAGAGGTGAACATCATGAAGGAGTGAAGATAGTTTCTTCCCAGCAAACTTGCAACAAGAACCACCATGAAAGGTATACTAAACCAAATTATTCCAATGTATTCTTTGACTATAAGAAGAATGGAAATGAGAAACATAGTTTATGGTATAATTATCCATGTACATTTTTCGTATTACATAACCATTATGTTTCCAAATGTTGGAAGAGAAATTCCTTATGAAGGAAGGTCATGTCTACTATGAAGGAGGAAAGATGTAAAGATCACTCTCTAAGACTGAATGTGGTGCATAGAAAGAAGTATTTGTGGTCAAATAATTATTGTATTCATTACAATATGAACGGTCATTGGATTGATAGATGTTGGAAACTTCATCTGCAACTTTTTGTAAAGAAGGGAAAGAAAGTTGTGAATGCACCTGTGAAGAAAGAGGTAGCAGATGAAAGAGTTGGTCAAGCACCGGTAATCCAAAAGGAGCAACCAAAAAGGAGAATCTGTTAGTCAATTTTAGTAAGAAATGGGTAACACATCTCCAAATTTGTTTGCTTCCATTGTTGTAAACCTCACATGTTGTGTATGAGACCCCTAGAAGGGAAAATTGTACAAGTGATGGGATGTTATAACATCACTTATATGCAACATAATTTTTTTATGCTTTTGAAAGTGTACAAATCAAAGAGACAAGTCAAACCATGTATTTATACTTTTGGCAGACCAATTTATTTGTTTATGGGGAGGTTTGATCCAAGAGGATCTCTGAAACCAAGAAAAATAAATGGTATATAATTTTAATGTAAATGTACTCATGTCAAAGTGCTCATCAAGATATTTCCAAAGAAACTTGAACAGGCTCAAACAGATGTTGTATGAGAATGTTATGACGTTCTGAAA
This sequence comes from Picea engelmannii, assembly GCA_009831015.1. Classification (NCBI taxonomy): domain Eukaryota; kingdom Viridiplantae; phylum Streptophyta; class Pinopsida; order Pinales; family Pinaceae; genus Picea; species Picea engelmannii. Next base: position 1,577,992 of record ML779461.1, read on the forward strand.
TTTTGACAAAATAGTAAAAATAATGATAGGGTGAACACATGGCATCACTAGGGACTGACACATTGTAGTAATGATACTAATGTGGGTGTTGACGTGGTAGTATAGACAATACATGTAGAATTATGGATGTTGGTGTGGCATGTTGACTGGACTGCATGGACATTCATGTGGCATGATGATTGGGTTGTACAGATGTTGACATGGCATTCTGACAAGGTTGTATGGATTTTGACATGGTGGAAGGCATGGAAACCAATTGTATAGGGTGCATGGTCACCACATGGAAAAATCAGAGGTCGACATGTGCAACCCCATTTTTCCCAAAAGGGGCTTATCAACCTCAGAAGGATCAAACAGGTGAATCAAAACCCTGACCTCTACAAAACAAACAAAATGTCTTATCGTCGTGCCACCAGTGTCTCTTGTTATGTATAGCGGTCAACTTATATTTAAAATAAAAGTATTATCTGTGACCCAAAAGTGGATGGTCCATGAGCTTGACTTTGAGACCTCCTCCCAAAGGTCCAATGCCTTAACCATTACACCAACCAAATGACTTATAATAATATGTGAAGAGTATTATTTTGAACTGTAATATTGCATAGTTCCAAAAAATACAAATGGGTATGAATTCAACCCTGCGACCTCCTTCATATTAACTCAACATTTTACCATTTCACCAGAACATTCCAAGTTGGAAGAATTGCACATAGTGGAGTAATTAAAGCGAGTGTTTTTTTATCTTTGCAGAATTAAAGAATGAGGATATTGTAGCCATTTTTCATTTTGATCAAGTGTGGAAAGATCCTAATATTAGTGCAACAATATTTCATAGATCTAGAAAAGACATATATTACACATTGGAGATCCATTGTAATGTAATAAATCTTTTTAAGTTCTTCAAATTATAATAATGGAACAATTTTGCAATTGAAATGGACCTGGAAATGTATCCCAAATTAGGTGAACTCTGTTATCAACTTGTTTTTTTGTCTTTTTGTTGTTCATTTCTTCAATTTATCCTTTCAATTGTTTATTAATATTTAAAATATAAGATAACACAGTTTACACTTAATTTTTTTTGCAAATCAGTCAATGGATTTTCCGAACATAAGGGGAGGTATTATGGTCTTACCCAAGAAAGATATTGTCATTTATTTTACTAATCCAAGTTTAGAGGACAAATATGATGTCAAATAATCCTTAAAATGTTGTCCAAAAAGTGTATCACAAGGAGAGTACCCTCTTCATCATATTGAATTTCCATTTAGGTTACTTTTCCAAGAGGGTGTCTCATGAGTTGGTCATCCAAATATAGATTCAAGAGGTGTAGGAGGCCCATGGATGGCTTTGGACCCATACCCATAACTTAAACAAATATCCATTCTTTGTTTAGATAAGAAACCAAACAATGTTCATGAAATCATGTTTTGAGGCCCCTAGATCTATTATGGTGGTGTTTTCCCATTGGACCCATGACTTTTCAATTACAAAATCTACCCAACTTGCTTTCCTATTATAAATGGATTCCCCAAACTTCCTAATGTTGTTAGGGATAGTCACGAAGTGAACTAAAACACATATAGGATAATTCATCTACCACGATCCTCAATTTGTTTTCACCCTCATCCTTGATGCATAAGTTTGCACTAGGGTTAATCTATATAATTACCTTGAGGAATTTATACTCATTGGGATTGATAATTGGATCCACTATTATCTAGTTCATTATATCAAATTTCCTAACAATTTATCTTAATGGCATAGCCTAAATCATCATGCTTGTGATTCACTTATAACCCAAGTCAGTGAAAAGGTGGTCCCACCCAATAAATCCCTCCCCAAAACATTCCTAAACAACAAATGTGGATGAAGTTGTATGAAACCAATTTATTTCTAAAAATAAAGGTAATAGTGCAACCAAATCCCTCACCTTGAACACCCAAACTCCCAAGCCTCCAATCCTCAAGGCCACAAGCATTTCGAGAAATAGTCAACCTTTGACTTAGATATCTAGTGAGGCACCTTATATCACCATGAATTACAAAGGTAGTGGGAAATGAGCATGTCCTCATCCACTACCTCTAGACCCATGATAAAGTGAAGCAGTTTTAGATGTCAAGGGTGACTATATGTGATGAAGGAAATCAAGTCATGGTGATTTTTGGTGGATCATATCCCTTGCAACTAATTCCTTTTATGTTCTCTAGGACCTCAATAATACTGAGAAAAAGATACAAGATGTTGCAAGTCTTTAATGAGTTTCCTCGTAGAATGTCTGGGGTTTGAAAGACCATAGTTAAAAACATATTTTCCATGAAGGGTTAACATCTATCACTGGGAAAGATATTTTGTGTTTGGAGGAAATCAATATTATAGGGATTTTAATTCACATTGTGTTAAGGCCCCACCCTAACCTCCTTACTTTGGGTTATGTAGGAGTTAGTCAATTGTTGTATGAGGCCATATTTTTCAAATAATGCCTATTAGGTATTGGGTGTGTGGTGACTCAATGTAAAACGATTATCTTTATTTAACACGGCCCACTAGGTGACCATTGGTACCTATTAATGGTGTTCCCACAAGTAGTTAGGTTTTTTTCAATGAGAGTTAATTTCTAGAGATATAAGACTATGCAATATTTTATCAAGTATTATTATTGTATTGGAGCATTGTCTCATTGGAAACTTTCCCTCTCAAAGAGGAAAGTCAACAAGTGTTTATCTTGATTCCTTCCATAAAAGAATCATTTTATAGTGTTTCCCTACCTCAAGGGTTTTGATATTGAATAAACTATTTAACATTATTGATATATTGCGCGTTAATCATATTCATCATTAAGGAGCATAACAAGTTACATAAAAGCACTTTCATATGCTAGTTCATACCCAATTTTTAGATAATTTATTTTAGTCTAGTGATCCAGGATGGATCATAATATAGTTTTTCATCTATATTAGTACTTTTTGAGTGGAAAATTTTGAGGGATTGGCTTGCAAGTCCCAATTTAGTGATATGTCCCAATTTGGAGATTTGAGGTCTAGAACCGTCTAGATCCATTTTGAGGCGTCAAATGGAATTTTTTGGGGTAAAAAAGGTATCCCCTTGATGTTATTCTACTCATCGATATCTTTCCAATTGTTATAAAATCGCCTCAATCAGAGCTCGTATGTGGATGTTATGCCTCCCACAAGTTCACCTATATTTTTTACCACCTTGGTATGAGTGTATATCATGTCAGCCCCCATTACTCACACATGTGGGGATATCAAGTTGCGGACTTTCAAGAATATTCTAGAAGGTACAAAACCTTATCACTAATTAATGGTTGAGAATACAAAAACCCTAACCCTATACAATTATCATATGTTAAATACACAACCACTAGGAAGAGAAGGGGTTCCATTATTTTATATTCTAATTGTACCATAGTTGAGAACAGAAGCCAAGGAATGGGATTTGATAGAAAAATAGAGGTATGAAGAATATTATATAGTATCCATTAAGGCCACAAAGTCATATGAAAATCCATAGTGAGTGCCCCTTTCTATGTATTTTCATTTTCATAATCGAAGAAAAGAGAGAAGAGCATAGGCCTCACCTTCTATATGGATTTTCTTTGATATCATGTTTCCCAGGATACATCTAGTGGATGATGTGTATATTTTCTTCTTCTTTCATTTTTGTAATAAGTTATTTTCATAAATATGAGAAATAGGGTAGTAATAATTAATCTAGGATCTAAGGAAATAAATTGCAAAATCTAAGATTTTAGAATATTATAAGATCTGTTTCGATGAACTGTTAAAGTGGAATATCCATAAAAATTTATAGATCATCTAGATACATTTTTTGGCATATTTAATCATAATGATATATCTTGAATCATAAATGATATAATAGACATGGAGTCACCTGGTTGGACACCCTTGTACAATTCTTTTTGTACCTAGTAAGTGGCACCATAGTAGAAAAAATCTATATATGGTTCAATCTTTGTTATACCTTCAATTATATAGGAATCCTCTTAGGTGCACATAAAACCCTCCTTACTTAAAATTACAAATTGTTTTCTTTCTATAGTACATCGAGCATGTCACTATAATAGATCACTCTTGTGTACCCGAGAATAAGGTACTATGGCTAAGGACATAGTCTATCATCCTTAATTGGTGCCATGAAAGAAAAAAAAAACTATTATTTTTGGGAACCCTTAGGTATATTAGAGAGCTATAGTTATGGAAACTACTTTTTTCTTAGGACTCAGTAAAACCTAGCCTTTACAACATGTGTAATGAAATTCTAATATCCTTGAATATCAATGGTTTGAGAATTTTCCTAGTACAATAATACTCATATAGGTGTAATACTCCAATAGGAGTAAAACTAAATTATGGGGCCAACCCATACCATTTTGGGAAACTAATCCGGAATGGATCACTATATAATTTTTCATCTGTCTTGGTACATTTTGGGTGGAAAATTGGAGGAATTGGCTCGTAGGGCCCATAGTGGTAGGTCCCAATTTGGATATTTGGGATCCGAAACCTCCCAAAAAAATATTGAGGCATCAAACAACTCTTTTTGTAGTCAAAATGTTTTGAACGTAGCTATGGATCTTTGACATTGTTCAACACATCAATATATTTCCAACTATGAGAAAATCACCTCAATTGGAGTTAGTATCTAGAAGTTATATCTCCCACAATTTGACCTACCTTGTTGACCATCATGGTACCAAGTGGATTACACATCATACCCCATTAATCACATGTGAGTCTAGTCATATATGAACATTCAAGAAAATTATAGATTGTCTGAAACCCTAACACTAATGTTTAATGAGTTTCCTCGTAGAATGTTTGGGGTTTGAAAGACCATAGTTAAAAACATATTTTCCATGAAGGGTTAACATCTATCACTGGGAAAGATATTTTGTGTTTGGAGGAAATCAATATTATAGGGATTTTAATTCACATTGTGTTAAGGCCCCACCCTAACCTCCTTACTTTGGGTTATGTAGGAGTTAGTCAATTGTTGTATGAGGCCATATTTTTCAAATAATGCCTATTAGGTATTGGGTGTGTGGTGACTCAATGTAAAACGATTATCTTTATTTAACACGGCCCACTAGGTGACCATTGGTACCTATTAATGGTGTTCCCACAAGTAGTTAGGTTTTTTTCAATGAGAGTTAATTTCTAGAGATATAAGACTATGCAATATTTTATCAAGTATTATTATTGTATTGGAGCATTGTCTCATTGGAAACTTTCCCTCTCAAAGAGGAAAGTCAACAAGTGTTTATCTTGATTCCTTCCATAAAAGAATCATTTTATAGTGTTTCCCTACCTCAAGGGTTTTGATATTGAATAAACTATTTAACATTATTGATATATTGCGCGTTAATCATATTCATCATTAAGGAGCATAACAAGTTACATAAAAGCACTTTCATATGCTAGTTCATACCCAATTTTTAGATAATTTATTTTAGTCTAGTGATCCAGGATGGATCATAATATAGTTTTTCATCTATATTAGTACTTTTTGAGTGGAAAATTTTGAGGGATTGGCTTGCAAGTCCCAATTTAGTGATATGTCCCAATTTGGAGATTTGAGGTCTAGAACCGTCTAGATCCATTTTGAGGCGTCAAATGGAATTTTTTGGGGTAAAAAAGGTATCCCCTTGATGTTATTCTACTCATCGATATCTTTCCAATTGTTATAAAATCGCCTCAATCAGAGCTCGTATGTGGATGTTATGCCTCCCACAAGTTCACCTATATTTTTTACCACCTTGGTATGAGTGTATATCATGTCAGCCCCCATTACTCACACATGTGGGGATATCAAGTTGCGGACTTTCAAGAATATTCTAGAAGGTACAAAACCTTATCACTAATTAATGGTTGAGAATACAAAAACCCTAACCCTATACAATTATCATATGTTAAATACACAACCACTAGGAAGAGAAGGGGTTCCATTATTTTATATTCTAATTGTACCATAGTTGAGAACAGAAGCCAAGGAATGGGATTTGATAGAAAAATAGAGGTATGAAGAATATTATATAGTATCCATTAAGGCCACAAAGTCATATGAAAATCCATAGTGAGTGCCCCTTTCTATGTATTTTCATTTTCATAATCGAAGAAAAGAGAGAAGAGCATAGGCCTCACCTTCTATATGGATTTTCTTTGATATCATGTTTCCCAGGATACATCTAGTGGATGATGTGTATATTTTCTTCTTCTTTCATTTTTGTAATAAGTTATTTTCATAAATATGAGAAATAGGGTAGTAATAATTAATCTAGGATCTAAGGAAATAAATTGCAAAATCTAAGATTTTAGAATATTATAAGATCTGTTTCGATGAACTGTTAAAGTGGAATATCCATAAAAATTTATAGATCATCTAGATACATTTTTTGGCATATTTAATCATAATGATATATCTTGAATCATAAATGATATAATAGACATGGAGTCACCTGGTTGGACACCCTTGTACAATTCTTTTTGTACCTAGTAAGTGGCACCATAGTAGAAAAAATCTATATATGGTTCAATCTTTGTTATACCTTCAATTATATAGGAATCCTCTTAGGTGCACATAAAACCCTCCTTACTTAAAATTACAAATTGTTTTCTTTCTATAGTACATCGAGCATGTCACTATAATAGATCACTCTTGTGTACCCGAGAATAAGGTACTATGGCTAAGGACATAGTCTATCATCCTTAATTGGTGCCATGAAAGAAAAAAAAAACTATTATTTTTGGGAACCCTTAGGTATATTAGAGAGCTATAGTTATGGAAACTACTTTTTTCTTAGGACTCAGTAAAACCTAGCCTTTACAACATGTGTAATGAAATTCTAATATCCTTGAATATCAATGGTTTGAGAATTTTCCTAGTACAATAATACTCATATAGGTGTAATACTCCAATAGGAGTAAAACTAAATTATGGGGCCAACCCATACCATTTTGGGAAACTAATCCGGAATGGATCACTATATAATTTTTCATCTGTCTTGGTACATTTTGGGTGGAAAATTGGAGGAATTGGCTCGTAGGGCCCATAGTGGTAGGTCCCAATTTGGATATTTGGGATCCGAAACCTCCCAAAAAAATATTGAGGCATCAAACAACTCTTTTTGTAGTCAAAATGTTTTGAACGTAGCTATGGATCTTTGACATTGTTCAACACATCAATATATTTCCAACTATGAGAAAATCACCTCAATTGGAGTTAGTATCTAGAAGTTATATCTCCCACAATTTGACCTACCTTGTTGACCATCATGGTACCAAGTGGATTACACATCATACCCCATTAATCACATGTGAGTCTAGTCATATATGAACATTCAAGAAAATTATAGATTGTCTGAAACCCTAACACTAATTGAGGTTTGAGGCATCAAAATATACTAAACCTAGATGACTATCAAACTATGTTAGATACTAGGCCACTAGGAGGAGAGGGGGTCCCATTATTTTAGAATTATTTTTGTTCCATAGTTGAGAAAATAATCTAGGAGTGGGATTTGAGAGAAAAATAGAGGAAGAAGAAGACTCAACCATTCAAGACATAGTTTCAAAGGCAAATCCATAGTGAGTGCCCCTTTCTTTGTATTTTCATTTTCATTACTGAAGAAAATAAAGTAGAGCATACGCCTCACCTTCTAGTTGGGTTTTCTCCCATATAGAGTTTCCTAGAATACATCTTGTGTTCATTTGTGTCGATGGTGTGTTCATTTTATTTTCCTTCATTTTTGTATTTCAATTATTTGATAAATTTGAGCATTAAACTAGTAATTATAAAGCTAGGATCTAAGGAAATAAATTGAATAATAAAAGATTTCATGAAATTGTATGATCTATTTTCACGAACTGTTCTAGTGAAATATACATGCAATTTTACATATCATATTGGTATCAGAGAATTTTTCTTTGGCCTATTTGTGGGAAGTTGCAAGATCCAAAAATTGTCTTAAGAAGGAAGTCACAAAACCCTATTCATGGTGGATGAGTCCAGTTATAAAAACACTCAAGATGTAGAAAAAGAGATATTTTTGAGGCTAGAAAAATGAACCATTGGTATCTCTTGAAACATGGCCATCATCATGGCCATCATCATGGTATTTCTAATGAATAGGTGTAGACCTTTTAGGAAGGCTAATGGCTCTAACTCAGAAGTGTTACTCATGTGTGGATGAGAATATTATATACACCTCGGTGTAGAAAGAGGTGAATTTGATTATCCTTCATTACAAGGAAGAGACGGAGATGAAAAAACACGTCCATATTAAGATCCTGATCAAAAAGACCAAGATAGATGCTCTCTTCAATTTCGATTTACATGCCAACCTCATCCTTAATAATATTAAGCTCATTTAATATACATAAATAATAATTAAAATATTTATAATTTGGTTTGCATTATAAATTAAAGAGTTATAGTGGTAAGTGAATTTGGCATAGAATAAAGGCTCCCTAACATAGCATAGCAATGCAATCTTCGAGAGAATATAGAGATCTCACATGGTTATAGAATATATGTTTTGTCACGAACATGGGATATGTGTTTGGGATTTTTTTTTATAAAAACTAAATGTTTATCACTATAAATTATAATATGGTTTAATTAATTTGATTTAATACTTTAATAATCAGCACATATTACTAAGCAAGAACTAGCCATCGTGTGGCATCTCCTTTGTTGATAAATTGTTATGTAAAATATAAGGGATTGAGGATTAGTATTAACATATACTAGTGAAAATCCACCTGAAAAAGACAAAACATTGAGCCTTCCCCATCCTTGATAATATCAAACTTACTTCATATATTAGTTAATATATAGTAATACTAATTAAAAAATTGTACTTTAGTTTCTATTTTAAATTAAAGAGTTATGAGCCATAAGTGAATTTGGCATAGAATAAATTCTCCATAATATTGTTTAAGGCAAAGGATTACATTATGCCATGCAACCCTTGAGAGAATATAGAGATCTCATATAATTATAGGTTATATAATATAATGATGTTTGTTAGTGGGTCCTCATTGTCTACATTGGATAGTGAATTATTCTTTAAAAAAGTGATAATCTCTAGGTGCGGGTATCCACTTACCACAGTTTGCAGTAAATCAATTAGTTAATCTAACCATTTTCTTGTCACATTGTGGTAGTGAATCATTCTTAAGAAATGAGAGAATCTAACGATCTTTATTAGTGGGTCCTCACTTGCCACATTTGGAAACTTCCCAAATTAAGTTTCATCCATTCAATTCCCCCTTTTTGGTCGAGAATAAACCATTTTTGTATATTCCGATTACAACGAAGAAAAGATAGAGTTTATTTAATGTATTCTTGGTGTCATTTCCATATATTTAGTGACAAAGATTGAAATTCCACATGATCAAAGGCAATTTTTTTTAATACTTAAATTAGGGATCTCAAATTGAGAGATACATTGCATGTCATTTTTAATGTTGAATTGTTTTTAAATACATTTACTTGTTAATACAAGATGCAAATTGATTTCCAATATATTTTATTTGGTTTAGGTAAGAATCTTAAGGCGTTAATGTTAACATTACCTTATACTAGGGTTAATATCATCGATAGGGAATTGTGAAGATGATACCCTAGCTATCGAGTTAAAGCTATGTCATAAAGGATCACTTTCCTTTGGTGTTATTCTATATTAAGTGTGCATTATTTTTATAATAATTATGGTATATGTAATTGTATCCTTATGGTCATAAGGGGTGACAATATGGTCTTATATAAGAAAAAGAAAGTCATTGTCATTTATTTTACTAATCCTAGTTTAGATAAAAAAAAAGATGATGTTGAAGATTTCTAAAATAATTTGTCCAGAAATTGTATCACGTGGAGATGATTGTCATCCTAATATTGATTTTTTTATTTAGAATATGATAGTTATGTAATTCATTGGAGGTGGGATTCTTTTTATTTTACTTTGTAAAGAGGGTGTCTCTTGAGTTGGTCATTCAAAACTAGATTAAAGAGGTGTGGGAGCCACAAGGATGGAACTGCACACATACCCATAACTTAGCCAAATATTCATTAACTTTAAGCAACCCGACAATGTTCATAAAATCATGCTCTAAGGTCCCTGGATCTATTATGGTGGTTTTTTCCCACTAGTCCCCTGACTTTTCAATTGAAAAATATACCCAACTAGCTTGCCTTGTCTAGATGGATTTAATAGGCCTCATAATGTAGTTAGGGTTAGCCATGGAACAAACTGTTGAAAACATCTAGGGAAATCTATCTACCACCAACCACATTTTTTTCACCCTTAGCCTTAATGCATAAGTTTTCACTAGATTTAATACGTCCAAAGACCTTGAGGAATTTATGCTCATTAGGATTGGTAATTAGATCCACCATCAGCTAGCTCATTATATCAACTTTAGTAACGCTTTATTTTGATTTCATAGCATAGATCATCACACTTGTGACTATTCACTTATAACCAAGTTAGTGAAAAGGTGCCCCCACCCAAAATCCCCTCCAACCCCTAAATATTATTAGAAAATAAATTTGGATGAAGGTGTATGAGATCAATTAAAAAGGTAATAGTGCAACCAAATCCCTCACCCTAAAAATCCCAACTCCCAAGCCTCCAATCCTCAAGGCCACAACCATTTCCATACCTAGTCAACCGCTAACTAAGATAGCTAGTGAGGAACCTACTAGGACCATGTATTACGAAAGTGGTGGGAAATGAGCATGTCCCCATCCACTAGTAATCTAACCACAAGAAACTGAAGCAGTTTTAGATGTCAAGGAACACTAAAAGTGACCAAGGAAAGAAACTCTTGGAAATTTTTGGTTGGACCTATCTCCTACAAATAATTCCTTCCATGTTCTCAAGGACCTCAAGAGTATTGAGGAAAATATACAATAAGTTGCAAGTTTTTAACAAAATTTCCCTCTTAGAAGGTTTGGGGTTTGAAAGACCCCAGAGAAAAACATAGTCTCTACCAAGGGTTTGCATCTATGGGTGGGAGAGATATTTTTTGTTTTCAATAAATCAATATTATAGGGTTTCTACTTTAGATTGTGTTAGGGCCCTACTCTAACCTCCCTACTTTGGGTTAGTTAGGATTTAGTCAATTAATGTGTGAGGCCATATTGTTTAAATAAGGCCCATTAGGTAGTGTTTGTGTGGTTACTAAATGTAAAAGGGTCATCTTTATTCAACAAGGTCCACTAGGTGAGCATTGATGCTTATTAATGATGGGGCCACAAGCAGTTAGGTTTTTTCTAATGAGAAACTATTTGTAGATATAGAAGACTATACGATATTTTATCAAGTATTAGGATTGTATTGGAGCATTGGATCATTGAGAGGTTTCCCTCTCAAAGAGGCAAGTGAAAAAGTGTTTATCCTAATTCCTTCCATAAAAGGATCATTTTATGTTGTTTCCCTACCTCAAGGGTTTTTATATTGAATAATGTTGAACATTTATAATATTGTGTGTTAATAATCTTGAACATTAAGGAACATATAAAGTGACATCAGAGATATTTCCTATGCTAACACATGACCATTTTTTACAGAATTTATTTTTGGCTAGACAAATGATTTTGAATCTTTATGAATAATGATCTATTTTTTAGTGGGTAAATTTTTTTCTAGTAAGCATACACATAGACAATACACATGGATTCACCCGATTGGAAACCCTTGTACAACTCTATGGGTACCTAGTAAGTAGTACCATGGTAGAAAAAATCCATATGCATTTTTATATTGCACATTCCTTCAAGTATAAGGGAAGTCCCCTTAGGTGCACTTAAAAATATCCTTATGTAAAACTATTAGTTGTTTTGTTTTTATAGTACATCAAGCATGGTACTCTAGGAGATTACTCTTTTGTACTAGGGAATTAGGTGTTGTAGCTAAGGGTATAGTATATTTTCCTTAATTAGTTCCATGAAAGACCAAATGAGTACTATTGTTGAAAAAAATCAGGTATATCAGAGAGATATAGAACTTCACACTTTGTTTCTCTTCGGACTTGGTAAACCCTAGACTCTACAACATGTCAAATGAAATTATAATATTCTTGAATATAAAGAGTTTGAGAATTTTTTCAATACAATAATACTCATATAGGTGTAATACTTCCATAAGAGTAAATAAATTCTAGGGAAAAACCATACCATTTTTGGAGACTAATATGGAATGGATCATTATATAATTTTCCATCTATCTTGGTACTTTCAGATTGGAAAAATTAGAGGAATCGTCTTGCAAGGCCCACTTGTTGGAAATTAATTTTGCATTAAATTTTCATGAAAATACTAAGTATGGAGGATATGTACAACAACAAAAGAAAGAAGACAACGAAGGAGCAGAGTGCGCAGTAAAGGAACATTCAGGCTCAGAAGTGTGCAGTAAGAACATACTTAGCAGAGAATAAAGAAAAGACTAAAGAAGAGAACAAAGCATATATTAAAGTAGAGAATAAAGAAAGAGAATAAAGTGGATGAAAAGGAAGGATAGTAGTTCGGCATGGTAAAAGAATAAAGACATGCAAAAACAGGAAGAACAACAGTCGAGAGTGAAAAATAAGCATGCAGACAAATGAAGGAAAAGCAAGCCCAAACAATGAGTCAACATTAGTTTTCATAAGTCATAATGTGTTTTAATTGGGTTTTGGGGATAAGAAAAATAGAGTCTTGATACCTAGAATCCATGTATAAATATGTAATGGGTTAGGTAGAATAGGGGTTTGTTCGGTTGTTCATTCGTTCATTTGTTTGCAAGTATTGATATGTTATATTCTATGTTGTTATGTTCGTGAGGAGAGTGAGAGAATAGACTGGGTATGAGGGAGAAAGTATATGTCTGAGTGGAGAAAGAGAGTTGGAAAGATAGGCTTGCACTGCAGAGCGGCTAGGCAAGATGGAGAAAGAGATATCTTGATATCTCTATTCTAAGCGTAGTGTGCAACCTAAGATGATTATAGAAAGAATAATAAATAAGCCAGGCATTGTGGACGTAGCCCAAAGTTGGGTGACCCACATTAACTATTGTGTTTTCTTGTATTTTGTGTGATTGATCATGAATATTCTATTTATGTCTATTAGACTAGATTTGGATATTTTATTATCATTGCGTAATAGTTATGAATGTTAGAGTAAGTGGTTTAGTTTATGATCTAGAGTATAATGGTAACATATAAATGAATTCACTAAGTAACCAAGGAAGAGAAAATACAAGATAATGTGCACATAAAAGATAAGTAATAATGAATGAGATGAGCACATCCCATTCCCTCACTATCATAGAAACTTGGTTCCTACAGCCCCAATAGATGCCTCAGGTGAGACTTCACTTGCATGTAGGTGATGTCAAAAGGGAAGGTATCTAAATGGTTTTGTTGGTTAATATAACATGAACCTAGGGTCTTGTAACCATGTGCCAACAAATGGTTATGTTACGGAGAGCCAAAATCTGTGATTGAGGGAATGTTTGGAGGTTGAATAAGAAATATATCTCATAATAGATAGAAGGGGAGGAACATGAATTTTCCCAGAAAGAGAATAGAAGCCCTTGGAGGAGAGATGTGCAATGGATGCAAAGGTATGCGTACACAAAGATGCATGAGATTTTCTTTGGTGACTTTCCGATTATTTTGACCAAGTGGTTAGAAATATTAGTGGAGAATAATGGAAGGTACCGAACCACAACGCTTTTGGAATTGGACTCATCAGTTGGTAAGGAAGTTGAAATCTATAAGTAATAAGAATTCTCGTGCAGTTGATTTATGGCTGGACAGTATATTAGGAGATTATATTACATAATTGGCAATGGATTGTACCCAGTCATACAGTGTTGTAGAGAGGGATTTATTCAAAGATCTGTGTGGAAGTTTCATTAAATCATTTGGTATGTGGATAAATATGTTGTTGTGCAACAAGTGTGTCATGACAATGGATTCTGATTTCTAAGGGGATTTACATAGATAAAGGAACCACAGGCTAACAAGAGGATCGTCTGAAGGTAGGAAAGAATGAAGGAAGGCATGAAGGAAGGGACATACTGACGATGAAAATAACTAAATAATTTCTATAAGAGGAAGAAGATGATTTTGGAGTACTGTGCAGTGGAAGAAGGTATAAGAGGCAAAAGACTAGGGATGAGAAATGGGAGTTACGCAGTGATCCTGAGGGAAGAGAACCATGTGAAATCATCTATATTGTAGAAATACCATACATAGAAGGAGAGGAACAAAATTATTAGTTTAGTCCTAAAATATAAGAGCCGATAATATGCACTCAGACTGGATTCTATGTCGATTCCATGATCCCGTATGTGTCACATAGATCAGAAATCACTTTCAAGGATTTTTCAAAATCATTTATAGTTAGCAAGAGAGGAAAAAGTAGTATCAGCCAGAGCAGTGGAAACAATGAGCAGAGTCAGAGTCAACCAACATCGCCTAGGGGAGGTACTACATAAATCAATAAGGCAAGGGTAGACAAGACCCTCAGACTTCCTGAGTTCTAAGGAGTTGGGTCAGAGGACCTAGAATGACATCTATTTGTCGGTGAGATAAATTGGGCTGCAAAGAATGTCTAAGATAAAGTAGTAAATATTTCATAGTTGGAAACAACATTTAGAGGCTGCGATGGATGGCACAAGTCCAGATGCAGTTATCTTCCTTGATAATTCAACTAGTATAACTCACAAAAGGAAAGGAGAAACGTGAGCAAATCAGGTGTACCAATTGTAGGACTGAATACCACCACAAGGACGAATGTCCAACATTTTTGAATTATTTGGTGAATGGAGCACTGAATCCATTTCCAAGAGGAAGATATTGTGAAATATGTAAGAAATGGGGGCATTATCCAACTGAGTTCCCATTATTGTAGAAATATCAGAGTACACCAAGGAACTTATTTTGAAACTTCTGCAAGTAATTCAGACATGGAGAGAAGGATTTCCATGCATTTGATTTAATGAGAGAGTGCACTTCAGATATGTATAGGATTCAGGAGGAGAATGTTGGGACATAGAGGTGGTCCATAGTATAATAATGAGAGAGGCTTGAATCCAAGAAACAAAGGAAATTTTTTCATATCTCAAGGGAGGGGAAATTTTGGTAGAGGAGGTAGAGGACCGATAATATGTTACAATTGTAATCAACTAGGACACTTAGTTGATGACTACGCGAACCCCTGTACAACTTGCACATACTATAGAGCATTGGATCATCTGAAAAAAGATTTTCCTCAACTACTTGCGAAGTGGCAGGCAAGAGGAAATAAAAACCAAAATCAAAATCAAAATGTATAGAAGATAACAGTTGAGACACGTAATAAAGGAACTATAATACGAACTATTATGTGCGGAGGAACTAGAATAGGGGTTGATGTGATGAATGGAGAAAAATAGGATGAGGAATGGGTAAGGAAATAAATAGGACCTATGCCAACATTTGACCCTCAGTAAGAAAAGGAGACATATCAAAGGGCAAGAAAAGAGATACAACAACCAGATTGGGGTGCATCAACATCACATGCACATCATGTTTATGATCACACTATGCTAGAGAAGGAACTTGGGAAGGTAAGTACTCTAAGATAATTCCTGAGACGTTGCGTAGAGTTAATGAAAGATTAAACTATGATGAATTCATTATATGAAATGATTGATCATTACGCATAAGGGAAACTCCTATTGCATATACATTAGTGAATTAGGTACTATGTAGAAAGTGGACCAATAGAGAATTCATAGTAAGTACGCAGATTGTGGAATATGATGTGGATAATGTTATATTGGAATTGGGGTATGATGTGAATGTGTTACCAAAGAAGACCTAGGATGTGATGGGGAAACCTAACTTAATCTGGTCTCCCATTTAGTTCAGGTTGGAAAACTAGCACAAGATAGTACCAATTGGTCAATTGACAGGAGTACCTGTGAATATAGATGGAGTGCATAGTATATAAGACTTTGAAGTCATTGAGAACCTAGACGATAGTCAACCATATCCAACACTAATGGGACTTGAATGGGATTTTGATAATCAGGCTATCATTAATATAAAGAGGAGGGAAATTATATTTGAGGTAGGAGCCTTAAAGGTTACTGCACCATTCGATCCAATGAAAGGGAAATGAAATTGACAACTTGGATAATATGACTGCATGGATGGATGATTATGTTAAACCCATTGTAGATGGTGCGCTAATTTGGAGAAGTATTAGTTCATGTGCATCAAATTCATAGGAAGGTATAGAACATTGGCAACATACAATGCACGAAGTATCAATTAGAAGATGTGCATGCCTAACACCATCATTGTGATGCATTGGAATAGAGCTATGTGATCCACCCATGTATGATGGATTGAATGATATCAGTTCATTTGTAATGGAGTTTGAGTTGCACGTACCAAAACAACATAGGATTTTGGCACTAGATGTCTTCCTAAAAACTACTCCAGTCAAATGGTCAGTTGCACATAAAGAGGGGATGAAAGACTGGTCATAGTGTAGAAGACTAATGCATGTAATATTTGGTACTGAGTCAGAGAATATGGCACAGACCTATACAGGTAAAATTTCCCTAGTAGATCATGTGGAACAATGAAAATAAATATGGGGTTCGATACCGAAGGAGCAATCGATACACAAGTTATTACATACACTGGATACAATTCCAAGGAGTTGGTCTATGGAGATTGAAATGCACACATAAACAAAAAGTTGGGATGAGATGGTTTAGAGGTTCAAGGTAAAATTTACTTTTGAACATGAATATCCATCAATAGATACAACATTATAGGTCATTCAAACCAAGATATTCTTATAAGAAGTATCGATGGAGGTGGTACCAGTGTGCAGTGCGCACAAATCTTAGATGAATATTCATGAATTGTTGAATTGTTACAATGTCACGCAAGAAGAACAAGATGAGGAAGATCCAAGAAATGTGCAAGTACTCGAAACTGAGGGAGATCATGCAGTAGAAGGGCCATATCTTGAGTCTGTTGCATACACATAACCAATAAAGATGAAGAAAGTAAACATTGGGATGACATAGAATCTAAATCTTGTGCAGATAGGAGATTATTGGAGTGATGAAATTGTGGAGAATATTGCATATTTATTGTGCGAGTATTAAGATATATTCCCAAATACATTCTCATAAATGAAGGGGATAGTTGGGGAATTATACCTGATGAATATCCCTTTGAAACCAGGTGCTAAACCAGTGTGATACAGACCCTACAGGTTAAATCTGAAGTACAAAGAAAAGGTTAAATATGAAATAGAAAATATGTTGGACGTACAGATCATCGAACCAGTGGTGGAATCATAGTGAATAAGTACAATGGTGGTACAAGATAATAAAATAGGAGGAATAAGGATTTTCATAGATCTGAGGAAGCTGAATGATGCATGTCTACATGATCCTTTTCCAACATCGTTCACAAATGAGGTACTGGAAAATGTAGGAGGGAAGGAGGCCTATTCTTCACATATGGATTATCAGGGTACCATTAGATCAAAATTGTGTAGGAAGATAGGTATAAGACTACTTTTGTGACATATTGGGGAATTTATCGATACACAGTGATGCAATTTGGACTAGATAATGCACCTGCAACTATTTCAAGAGTTGTGGTGATCCAGATTATTTTCGGCATGAAATGCGAGCGGAGATATAATAAAGAAATGCACAGAGATATCATAGATATTCAATAATATAACAGGAATATATTAGAGATGCAACCATAAACACATATATACAGTAATACATTATTTCTATTAATGAAATAAATGTACAAAGACTGTAAAATACAGAGTGAAAGACTTTATAGAATGGTGGCAGCTTATCTCTGAGAAGAGATGCGACAGCTACTCGCATTCGCAAGAAGATGATTACAATGAGTCTTTGAAGGCCTTTTTTACAATAAATAGGAATGAAAAAACCCCTATATATCCAAAAAACCTAACCCTAGGAGATGAAGAGCCATAAGTCATGTGGGCCCCATTTGGGTAAGTTAGTACATCAACTCCTCGGGGTCGTAACTTTTGCATACGATCTTCATTTTAGGCGTATGATAGCTCATTGGAAAGGTATCATCGAGGAGATTCATTTTGGGGGCTCAATCATGATTTAGAATATCATTGAAACCCTTGATCTCAAAAAACCTTCATTTAGGCCCTCAAAATGGCCACCGAAGTTAAAACCTGCTAAAAATAGTAAATTGTCAAAATTGCCAGAAAACTGTTTTGAGCCAGTTGGAAAAGGTGGGTGGCCATCGATATCCACCTGGATAAATCCTACCTCCCTAGGAAGTAATGGTATCCATTGCGTTGAGTTCTCGAAGGAGAGGGAAAAGCATTTGCTGGATCTGCATCTTGGTGAGCTGCTTGTATTGCAAGAGACGTCGCGTTGCTTAGTTTGTGGAAGTCTATCATGAACCTGTTGAAGCTGAGGTTGTTCAATAGGTTGAGCTATAAGAGAGGAAGGTGTGCAGAAGGAATAGTTGCGCTTTGCTACAACCTTGTCGACCTGCTTCTGTTGGATATAAGGTGTAGGGTGCGAGGTTGTAGTGGTTGTAGTGTCCTTTTGTTCCCCTTTTGAACAGATTGTGAAGAAGCTAAATTTTGTAGTATGAGATACTACCTTGCGACACTTTTTAGCTAGAACATTAGTTGGAACTACCTCTGGTATTCTGTAGATATGACCCACAAAAGTAACAATGACACTACGAGGTCGAGACTCATAAACAACATGGCATCTCCACATATATGGTTGGCCCAAGAGAACATCACAGACATCCAGTGGGGAAACATCACATAATATCTCATCCTTGAAGGGTTGGATGCCATATGAAAATCGACACTGTTGGTTGACACGGAGATCTCATCCTTCCCGAATCCACCCGATGTAATATGGTTGTGGGTGTGGTGTTGTCGACAACCCCAACTATTTGACGACCTCTACTGAGATGAGGTTTTCTGGCTTCTGATGTCAAGAATAAAATGCAGTGGGGTCCCTTTCACCCACATCTGTGAATGAAAAAGGCGCTCCCCCTCTTCAGGATCGGTTGGTTCTTCTGGTTGAATTGTTGTGGTCGTGACAATAGCAGTGGGGTCTGTGTCAATGATCTATCCTTTACCAGTATTTTCAAAATCAAATTCTGAATCAGGGTTTGGCTCCTTCTCTTTGATCTTGGCCACCAATGATTGTTTTGAGAGACATTCATCAGTATTGTGTGAGGGGTTTTTGTGGAAATCACACCATTTTCTGGTGTCCTTCTTTGTCTTCCTCTGACCCTTCTATTCCTGTGTCTTAGACTAGTTTTCGGGAGACTGTTTGTTAGGGACATCTTTGTCATACTTTGGTTGTTGCAGATTTGTAGACTTTAATTCTCATTTGTTCTGGTGCTTAAATTTCTTCTCAATTTTAACAACATGTCGATAAGAAACATCGAGTGATGAGATGTCCAGAAAATCCATTTCAGTATGGATGTATCTGTGTAGAGCCCCATGTTATTTAAGAACCAAATGTCGCTCAGAGTCTCTGATACCCAGCTTGGTGAGAAAGGTATGGAAGGTATTAGTGAACTCTGGAACTACTTGTCCCCTCTCTTGCCGCAGTGTGGTCCATCTCATGTACTAGTCCTCATAGTTTCCAACAAGGTAATATTGTTCCTCTATTGAATCCACAAAAAAATCCCAAGTGGGATCGGCACTGTATATTCCAGACTCCTCCGTGGAACTTTTCTCCCAGTAAGTTTCCCACCAATGTTTGACATGAGGGAGAGCTTTAAGAAGTGAGAAGGTGATCTTTTCTTTGTCGGAAAAATTGTGAATAGATAAATAACCTTCTAGTAGAGTTAACCATTTTTTCCCAAGATAACATCACAGAAATCCAATGGGGAAACATCACATAATACCTCATCCTTGAAGGGTTGGATGGGTTGGATGCCATATGACAACCGACATTGTTGGCTGACACGGATATCTCATCCTCGCCGAAGCCACCCGATGTTATATGGCTACCGGTGTGGTGTTGTCGACAATCCCATTTGTTTGACGACCTCTGTTGAGATGAGGTTTCTATGGCTTCCGCTATCAACAATAAAATGCAGTGGGGTCCCCTTCACTCACATCTGTGAATGAAAAAGGAACTCCCCCTCTTCAGGATCTATTGGTTCTTCTGGTTGAATTGTTGCAGTCGCGACAATAATAGAGGGGTCTACGTCAATGATCTGTCCTTTACAAGTATTTTTAGAATTAGATTCTGAATCAGGGTTTGGATCCTTGTCTTTGATCTCGGCCACAAATGACTGTTTTGAGTGACATTCATCGGTGTTGTGCCAGGGGTTTTTGTGGAAATCACACCATTTTCCGGTGTCCTTCTTTGTCTTACCATGACCCTTCTTTTCCTGTGTCCTTCACTGGTTTTCGGGAGACTGTTTGTTAGGGCCATCTTTGTCATACTTTGGTTGTTGTGGATTTGTAGACGTGAATTCCCGTTTGTTCTGGTGCTTAAATTTCTGCTCAATTTTAACAGCATATCGATAAGTAGCACCGAGTGATGATATGTCCATAAAATCCATTTCAGTCTGGATGTATCTGTGTAGAGCCCCACGATATTTCAGAACCAAATGTTGCTTGGAGTCTTTGATACACAGCTTGGTGCGCAAGGTATGGAAGGTATTGGGGAACTCCAGAACTGCTTGGCCCCTCTCTTGCCATAATGTGGTCCATATCATGTACTGGTCCTCATAGTTTCCAACAAGATAATACTGTTCCTTTACTGCATCCACAAAAAATTCCCAAGTGGGATCGACCCCGTATATTCCAGACTCCTCCGTGGAACTTTTCTCCCAGTAAGTTTCCCACCAATGTTTGACATAAGGGAGAGATTTAAGGAGTGCGAAGGTGATCTTTTCTTTTTCAGAAAAATTGTGAACAGAGAAATAACATTCTAGCAGAGTTAACCATTTTTCTAGGGCTTCTACATCTATATGTCCTTCAAATATAGGAATATCAAAATTAAATTGTACCTTGAAAGGCGAGGTGCCTCCAAAGTGGCCTCTTGATGAAGATGCATCTACTGTTATCGACAGGTGTTGAAGGATGTGGGTAAAATTCTCCATCATTTCGTCCCTCTGTCGCGTGAGAGCTTCCTTAAGAAAAAGATTGATAGGATCGTCTGCTCTGTCATTTTTCTTTTCTTCCATCATTGGGGGTTTCTTGGGTGTGAGAGAGAGATTTTCTTAAAGAGATACAAGCTCAAGACCCAACTTTCTATACTCGGACCTCGTCAGGGACATGCACTGAAAAAACGATCAAGAGCAGCCTGCTCTGACACCACTGATCCAGATTATTTTCGACACGAAATGCAAGACTCATAAACAACATGGCGTCTCCACATATATGGTTGGCCCAAGAGAAAATCATAGAAATCCAATGGGGGAACATCACATAATATCTCATCCTTAAAGGGTTGGATTCCATATGACAATCGACACTATTGGCTGACACGAAGATCTCATTCTTGCCGAAGCCACCCGATGTTGTATGGCTGGGAGTGTGGTGTTGTCGACAATCCCAACTGTTTGACGACCTCTACTGAGATGAGGTTTTTCTGGCTTCCACTATCAACAATAAAATGCAGTGGGGTCCAGTTCACCCACATCTGTAAATGAAAAAGGTGCTTCCCCTCTTCATGATCTGTTGGTTCTTCTGGTTGAATTGTTGCGGTCACGACAATAGCAAAGGGGTCTGTGTCAATGATCTGTCCTTTACCAGTATTTTCATAATGAGATTCTTAATCAGGGTTGGGCTCCTTGTCTCTGATCTTGTCCACCAATGACAGTGTTGAGAGACATTCATCGGTGTTGTGCCAGGGGATTTTGTGGAAATCACACCATTTTCCGGTGTCCTTCTTTGTTTTCTCGTGACCCTTCTTTTCCTATTTCTTGGACTGATTTTTGGGAGACTAATTGTTAGGGCCATTTTTCTCATACTTTGGTTGTTGCGGATTTCCAGGAACGAATTCCCATTTGTTCTAGTGCTTAAATTTCTGCTCAATTTTAACAACATATTGATAAGCAACACCGAGTGATGAGATGTCCAGAAAATCCATTTCAGCCTGGATGTATCTGTGTAGAGCTCCATGGTATTTCAGAACCAAATGTCGCTCGGAGTCTTTGATACCCATATTGGTGTGCAAGGTATGGAAGGTATTGGTGACCTTCATAACTGCTTGGCCCCTCTCTTGCCGCAGTGTGGTCCATCCCATGTACTGGTCCTCATAGTTTCCAACAAGGTAATACTGTTCCTTTACCACATCCACAAAAAAATTCCAAGTGGGATCGGCCCCGTATATTCTAGACTCCTCCGTGGAACTTTTCTCACAGTAAGTTTCCCACCAATGTTTGACATGAGGGAGATCTTTAAGGAGTGCGAAGGTGATCTTTTCTTTGTCGGAAAAATTGTGAACAGAGAAATTGTTGGTTGTGGAGCCTGATTATCTTCTTGATTCAGAGGTCATTTCTTTCAGCCCTGTTTATACCCCATGAAGTATTTACACCCCAGAAGTATGTACACTCTTCCACGCGAGGGAGTGCAGAGGGGGGGTACCCCCTCTGCGGGGTCCGGGGGGGCTATCCCCCCGGCTGGGGGGTCTGGGGGTAAGTGGTCCCCCAGAGAAAAAATTGCCTTGTAAAAGTATATTGTAATTTCATTGTAAATATGGACCGTTCATTATAAGGTCGCAGATCTAACGGTAGAGATTATGTTAGGGTTTTTTTCTCTAGAAGGCAACCCTCTTTTATGAGGGAAATGTATTGCGGCTATGGATGATGGTGAATATTGTATTCTGAGAGAGGAGACTATGAGAGAAAGAAGAGGAAGTTACAACGGGTTTTGTTGTAGGTTGTATCCCTTCATTTGCTGGATAATAATAAGGGAAGTACCTGGCAATTTCTCTGGTGGATGTATCCCACATTGGGTGAACCACGTAAATCTGTGTCTCTCTTGTATTGTGTGTCTTCTGTGTTTTGTTTCTGCATTTGCTTTATTTTATTGCTCCACAGTCCTGTTTTTCTAACAACTGGTATCAGAGCGTAAGGTAACTCACAGGAAAAGAGGGTTCTTGGTTCGAGTGGGAGCAATGTCGGAAGATGGAAAGTTTAGGGCCGAGAAATTTAACGGCAAAAACTACCAGTTATGGAAGATGCAGATGGAAGACTATTTATATCAGAAGGATCTATTCCTACCATTGAAAGGAGTAGCAAAGAACTGACAGCCATGAAGAACAAGGAATGAGATATTCTTGACAGAAAGGCTCTATGAACGATACGACTGAGCCTGGCAGCATTAGTGGCTTTCAATATTTCGAAAGAAAATACAACGAAGGGTTTGATGGACGCGTTGGCCAAATTGTATGAAAAACCCTCGATGTCAAATAAGGTATTTCTAATGAAGAGATTATTTAAGATGAAGATGTCAAAAGGTGGGTCTGTTGTAGATCATTTAAATGAATTTAATACGGTTATTAATCAACTAAGTTATGTAAAAGTGGACTTTGATGATGAGGTTAGGGCTCTTCTAATCTTGTGCTCATTGCCAGAAAGCTGGAATGACTTGGTCATGGTTGTAAGTAACTCTGTCTCTGGTTCAAATACTTTAAAATTTGATGATGTTGTTGGTGTTA
>ML779461.1:1603981-1678126 GCA_009831015.1 Picea engelmannii
CGGTGGAGTTGTTGAGATCAGTCTCCAAGTGGGAGATTGTTGGTTGTGGAGCCTGATTATCTTCCTAATTCATAGGTCCTTGCTTTCAGCCGTGTTTATACCCCATGAAGTATTTACACCCCAGAAGTATGTACACTCTTCCATGCGGGGGAGTGCAGAGGGGGGGTACCCCCTCTGCGGGGTCCAGGGGGGCTATCCCCCCGGCTGGGGGGTTTGGGGGCAAGCGGGCCCCCAACGGTGGTTCGGGGGTAGCGTCCCCCGATGGGGGTTCAGGGGTGAAGCCCTGAAAGAAAAAATTGCCTTGTAAAAGTATATTTTAATTTCATTGTAAATATGGATCGTTCATTATAAGGTCGCAGATCTAACGATAGAGATTATGTTAGGGTTTTTTGATCTAGAAGGAAACCCTGTTTTATGAGGGAAATGTATTGCAGCTATGGATGATGGTGAATATTGTATTCTGAGAGAGGATACTTTGAGAGAAAGAAGAGTAAGTTACAATGGGTTTTGTTGTAGGTTGTATCCCTTCATTTGCTGGATAATAATAAAGGAAGGACCTGGAAATTTCTCTGGTGGACGTAGCCCACACTGGGTGAACCATGTAAATCTGTGTCTCTCTTGTATTGTGTGTCTTTTGTGTTTTGTTTCTACATTTTTTTTATTTTATTACTCAACGATCCTGTTTTTCTAACAGAAATAACCTTCTAGCAGAGTTAATCATTTTTCTAGGGCTTCTGCATCTATATGTCCTTCAAATACAGGAATATCCAAATTAAATTGTACCTTGAAAGGCGAGGTGCCTCCAAAGTGGTTTCTTTATGAATATGCACCTGTTGTTATCGACAGGCATTGAAGGATGTGGGAAAAATTCTCCATCATTTCGTCCCTCTGTTGCGTGAGAGCTTGCTCAGGCAATAGATTGATAGGATCGTCTGCTCCATCGTTTTTATTTTCTTCCACCATTGGGGGTTTCTTTGGTGTGCGAGAGAGATTTTCTTCAAGAGAGACAAGCTCGAGACCCAACTTGCTATACTCAGACCTCGTCAAGGACATGCACTGAAAAAATGATCAAGAGAAGCCTGCTCTGATACCACTGATCCAGATTATTTTTGGCACGAAATGCGAGTGGAGATATAATAAATAAATGCATAGAGATATCGTATATATTCAATAATATAACAAGAATATATCAGATATGCAACCATAAACATAGATATACAGTAATACATGATTTATATTAATGAAATAAATGTATAGATACTATAAAATACAGAGTGAAAGACTCGATAGAATGGTGGTAGCTTATCTCTGAGAAGACATGTGACGACTACTCGCATTCATAAGAATATGATTATAATGAGGCTCTGAAGGCCTTTTTTACAATAAGCAGGAATGCCAAAAACACTAGACATCCAAAAACCTAACCCTAGGAGATGAAGTGCCAAAAGTCATGTGCGCCCCGTTTGGGTAAGTTAGTACATCAACTTCACGTGGTCGTAACTTTTGCATACGATCTTTGTTTTAGGCATATGATAGCTTGTTGTAAAGGTATCGTTGATGAGATTCATTTTGGAGGCTGAATCATGCCTTTGTCTATAATTTGGAACCTTGATCTCGAAAAACCTTCATTTAGGCCCACAAAATGGCGCCGGAAGTTAAAACCTACTAAAAATAGTATATTGCCAAAATTTCCAGATAACTATTTTGAGCCAGTTGGAAAAGGTGGGTGGCCACCAATATCTACCTAGATCAATCCTCCCTCCTTAGGAATAAATTTTCTCCATTGCGTTGAGTTCCTTTTGGAGAGGGAAAAGCATTTGTTGGATCTACATCTTGGTGAGTTGCTTGTATTGTTGGAGACGTTGCACTGCTTAGTTTGTGGAAGTCTTTCATGAACCTGTTGAAGCTAAGGTTGTTCAACAAGTCGAGCTACATGAGAGGAAGTTGTGCAGAAGGAATCTTTGTGCTTTGCTTCAACCTTGTCGACCTTATTCTGTTGGATAGAAGGTGTAGGGTGTGAGGCTGTAGTGGTTGTAGTGTACTTATGTTCCCCTTTTGAACAGATTATGAAGAAGTTGAATTTTGCAGTATGAGATACTACCTTGCGACACTTTTTTGGTGGAACAATAGTTGGAACTACCTCTGGTATTTTGTAGAGATGACCCCCCAAAGTAACAATGACACTACGGGGTTGAGACTCATAATCAAAATGGCGTCTCCACATATATGGTTGGCCCAAGAGAACATCACACACATCCAGTGGGGCAACATCACATAATACCTCATCCTCGAAGGTTTGGATGCCATATGACAATCGACACTGTTGGCTGACACGAAGATCTCATCCTTGCCGAAGCCACCTGATGTTGTATGGCTGGAGGTCTGGTGTTGTCGACAATGCCAACTGTTTGACGACCTCTGCTGAGATGAGGTTTTTCTGGCTTCCGCTATCAATAATAAAATGTAGCGGGATCCCCTTCACCCACACCTATGAATGGAAAAGGTGCTCCCCCTCTTCAGGATCTGTTGGTTCTTCTGTTTGAATTGTTGCGGTCACGAAAATAGCAGTGGGGTCTGCGTCAATGATCTATCCTTTACCAGTATTTTCAATATCAGATTTTGAATCAGGGTTTGACTCCTTATCTTTGATCTCGACCACCAATGACTGTTTTGAGTGACATTCATCGCTGTTGTGGCAGAGGATTTTGTGGAAATCACACCATTTTTCGGTGTCCTTCTTTGTCTTCCTGTAACCCTTCTTTTCATGTGTCTTGGACTGGTTTTCGAGAGACTGTTTGTTAGGGCCATATTTGTCATACTTTGGTTGTTTCGGATTTGCAGACCCAAATTCCCGTTTGTTCTGGTGCTTAAATTTCTTCTCAATTTTAACAACATATCGATAAGCAGCACTAAGTGATGAGATGTCCAGAAAATCCATTTCAGTCTGGATGTATCTGTGTAGATCCCCACAGTATTTCAGAACCAAATGTCGCTCGAAGTCTTTGATATCCATCTTGGTGTGCGAGGTATGGAAGGTATTGGTGAACTCTGGAACTTCTTGGCCCCTCTCTTGCTGCAGTGTGGTCCATCTCATGTACTGGTCCTCATAGTTTCCAATAAGGTAATAATGTTCCTTTACAAAACAATCCCAAGTGGGATCGGCCCCGTATATTCCAGACTCCTCCGTGGAACTTTACTCCTAGTAATTTTCCCACCAATGTTTGACATGAGGGAGAGCTTTAAGGAGTGCGAAGGTGATCTTTTCTTTGTCGGATAAATTGTGAACAAAGAAATAACCTTCTAGAAAAGTTCACCATTTTTATAGGGCTTCTGCATCTGTATGTCCTTCAAAGACAGAATATCAAAATTAAATTATACCTTGAAGGGTGAGGTGCCTCTAAAGTGGCCGCTTGATGAAGATTCATCTACTGTTATCAGCAGGCGTTGAAGGATGTGGGAAAAATTCTCCATCATTTCGTCCCTCTGTTGCGTGAGAGCTTACTCAAGAAAAAGATTTATAGGATCGTCTGCTCCGTCGTTTTTATTTTCTTCTGCCATTGAGGGTTTCTTGGGTGTGCAAATGCGATTGTATTTAAGAGAGACAAGCTTGAGACCCAACTTGCTATACTCGAACCTCGTCAGGGACATGCACTGAAAAAATGATCAAGAGCAGCCTGCTCTGATACGACTAATCTAGATTATTTTCGGCACAAAATGCGAGCAGAGATATAATAAAGAAATGCATAGAGATATCGTAGATATTCAATAATATAACAGGAATATATCAGAGATGCAACCATAAACATAGATATACAGTAATACACGATTTCTATTAATGAAATAAATGTACAGAGACTGTAAAATACAAAGTGAAGGACTCGATAGAATGGTGGCAGCTTATCTCTGTGAAAAGATGTGATGGCTACTCGCATTCGCAAGAAGATGATTACAATGAGGCTCTGAAGGTCTTTTTTACAATAAAAAAGAATTCCAAAAACACTAGACATCCAAAAACCTAACCCTAGGAGATGAAGCGCCAAAAGTCATGTGGGCCTCGTTTGGGTAAGTTAGTACATCAACTTCCCGGGGTCGTAACTTTTGCATACGATCTCCGTTTTAGGCGTATGATAGCTCATTGGAAAGGTATCATTGAGGAGATTCATTTTGGAGGATCAACCATGCTAACGACTATCATTGAGAACATTTATCGTGAAAAACCTTCATTTAGGCCCTCAAAATGGCCCCGGAAGTTAAAACCTGCTAAAAATAGTAAATTGCCAAAATTGTCAGAAAAATATTTTGAGCCAGTTGGAAAAGGTGGGTGGCCACTAATATCCACCTATATGAATCCTCCCTCCTTTGGAAGCAATGGTCTCCATTGCATTGAGTTCATGGGGAAGAGGGAAAATTATTTGTTGGATCTGCATCTTGGTGAGCTGCTTGTATTGTTGGAGATGTCGTGTTGCTTAGTTTGTGGAAGTCTGTCATGAACCTGTTGAAGCTGAGGTTGTTCAATAAGTCGAGCTACATGAGAGGAAGGTGTGCATAAGGGATCTTTGTTCTTTGTTGCAACCTTGTCGACCTGCTTCTTTTGGATAGAATGTCCAGGGGGCGAGGCTGTAGTGGTTGTAGTGTCCGTTTGTTCCCATTTTGAACAGATTGTGAAGAAGCTAAATTTTGCAGTATGAGATACTACCTTGTGACACTTTTTAGGTGGAACAATAGTTGGAACTACCTCTAGTATTATGTAGAGATGACCCGCCAAAGTAATAATGACACTATGGGGTCGAGACTCATAAACAACATGGCGTCTCCACATATATGGTTGGCCCAAGAGAACATCACAGACATCCAGTGGGGAAACTTCACATAATACCTCGTCCTTGAAGGGTTAGATGCCATATGACAATCGACACTATTGGCTGACATGGAGATCTCGTCATTGTCGAAGCCACACGATGTTGTATGGTTGTGGGTGTGGTGTTGTCGACAATCACAATTGTTTGATGTTCTCTGCTGAGATGAGGTTTTTATGGCTTACTCTATCAACAATAAAATGCATCGAGGTCCCATTCACCCACACATATGAATGAAAAAGGCCCTCCCCCTCTTCAGGATATGTTGGTTCTTCTGGTTGAATTGTTGCAGTCGTGACAATAGTAGTGGGGTTTGTGTCAATGATCTATCCTTTACCTGTATTTTCATAATCAGATTCAAAATCAGGGTTCGGCTCCTTATCTTTGATATCGGCCACCAATGAGTGTTTTGAGCGACATTTATCTGTGTTGTGTCAGGGGATTTTTCTAAAATCACACTATTTTTTGGTGTCCTTCTTTGTCTTCCCGTGACCCTTATTTTCCTGTGTCTTGGACTGTTTTTTGGGAGACTGTTTGTTAGGGCCATCTTTGTCATACTTTGGTTGTTGCATATTTGGAGACCCGAATTCTCGTTTGTTCTGGTGCTTAAATTTCTGCTCAATTTTAACAGCATATCGATAAGCAACACCGAGTGATGAGATGTCTAGAAAATCCATTTCAGTCTGGATGTATCTCTGTAGAGCCCCACAGTATTTGAAAACCAAATGTCGCTCGGAGTCTTTTATACCCAGCTTGGTGCACAAGGTATGGAAGGTATTGGTGAACTCCGGAACTGCTTGGCCCCTCTCTTGCCGCAGTGTATATTCTAGACTCCTCCGTGGAACTTTGCTCCTAGTAAGATTCCCACCAATGTTTGACATGAGAGAGATATTTAAGGAGTGTGAAGCTAATATTTTCTTTGTTAGAAAAATTGTGAAAAGAGAAATAACCTTCTAGCAGAGTTAACCATTTTTCTACAGCTTTTGCATCTATATGTCCTTCAAATATAGGAATATCAAAATTAAATTGTACCTTGAAAGGTGAGGTGCCTCCAAAGAGGCCTCTTGATGAATATGTTCCTTCTGTTATCAGTATGCGTTGAAGGATGTGGGAAAAATTCTCCATCATTTCGTCCCTCTGTCGTGTGAGAGCTTTCTCAAGCAATAGATTGATAGGATCGTCTGCTCCGTCATTTTTCTTTTCTTCCACCATTGAGGGTTTCTTGGGTGTTCAAGAGAGATAGTATTCAAGAGGGACAAGCTTGAGACCCAAGTTTCTATACTTAGACCTCGTTGGGTACATGCACACAAAAAACGATCAAGAGCAGCCTGCTCTGATACCGCTGATCCAGATTATTTTCGGCAAGAAATGCGAGTGGAGATATAATAAATATATGCACAGAGATATCACATATATTCAATTATATAATAGGAATATATCAGATATCCAACCATAAACACAGATATACAACAATACACGATTTCTATTAATGAAATAAATGTACAAAAACTGTAAAATACAGAGTGAAAGACTCGATAGAATGGTGGCAACTTATCTCTGAGAAGAGATGTGATTGCTACTCGCATTCACAAGAAGATGATTACAATGAGGCTATGAAGGCATTTTTTTACTATAAAAAGGAATTCCAAAATCCCTAGACATCCAAAAACCTAACCCTAGGAAATGAAGCGCCAAAAGTCATGTGGGCCCCGTTTGGGTAAGTTAGTACATCAACTTCCGGGGGTCATAACTTTTGCATATGATTTTCGTTTTAGGTGTATGATAGATTGTTGGAAAGGTATCGTCGAGGATATTCATTTTGGTGTCTCAATCATGCCTTCATCTATTAGTCAAAACCTCAAACTCAAAAAAACTTCATTTAGGCCCTCAAAATGGCCCCGGAAGTTAAAAACTGCTAAAAATAGTAAATTACCAAAATTGCCAGAAAACTGTTTTGAGCCAGTCGGAAAAGGTGAGTGGCCACCGATATCCACCTAGATCAATCCCCCCTCCTTAAGAAGCAATGGTATCCATTGAATTGAGTTCACAGGGGAGAGGGAAAAACATTTGTTGGATCTGCATCTTGGTGAGTTGCTTGTATTGTTGAAGACGTCGCACTGCTTAGTTTGTGGAAGTCTATCATGAACTTATTGAAGCTGAGGTTGTTCAACAAGTCGAGCTACATGAGAGGAAGGTTTGCAGAAGGAATCTTTGCACTTTGCTGCAACCTTGTCAACCTGCTTCTGTTGGATAGAAAGTGCAAGGGGCGAGGCTGTAGTGGTTGTAGTGTCCTTTTGTTCCCCTTTTGAATAGATTGTGAAGAAGCTAAATTTTGCAGTATGAGATAATACCTTGCGAAACTTTTAGGGTGGAACAATAGTTGGAACTACCATTGGTATTCTATAGAGATGACCCCTCAAAGTAACAATGACAATACGGGGTCAAGACTCATAAACAACATGGCATATCCACATATATGGTTGGCCGAAGAGAACATCATAGACATCTAGTGGGGCAACATCACATAATACCTCATCCTTGAAGGGTTGGATGCCATATGAAAATTGACACTGTTGGCTGACATGGAGATATCATCCTTGTCGAAGCCACCCTTTGTTGTATGGTTGCGGGTGTGGTGTTGTTGACAATCCCAACTGTTTGACAACCTCTGCTAAGATGAGGCTTTTCTAGCTTCCGCTATCAACAATAAAATGCAGCAGGGTCCCCTTCGCCCACATTTATGAATGAGAAATGCGCTCCCCCTCTTCAGGATCTGTTGGTTCTTTTGGTCGAATTATTGTGGTCATGACAATAGAAGTGCGGTCTGCGTCAATGATCTATCCTTTACTAGTATTTTCAGAATCCAATTCTAAATCAGGGTTCGGCTCCTTGTCTTTGATCTCGACCACCAATGAAAGTTTTGAGCGACATTCATCGGTGTTGTGCCAGGGGATTTTGTGGAAATCATACCATTTTACGGTGTCCTTCTTTTTCTTCCCGTGACCCTTCTTTTCCTGTGTCTTAGACTGGTTTTCGGGAGACTATTTGTTAGGGCCATCTTTGTCATACTTTGGTTGTTGTAGATTTACAGACCCAAATTCCCATTTGTTCTGGTGCTTAAATTTCTACTCAATTTTAACAGCATATCGATAAGCAGGACCGAGTGATGAGATGTCTAGAAAATCCATTTCAGTCTAGATGTATTTGTGTAAAGCCCCAAGGTATTTCAAAACAAAATGTTGCTCGGAGTCTTTGATACCCAGCTTGGTGTGAAAGGTATGTAAGGTATTTGTGAACTTTAGAACTACATGGCCCCTCTCTTGTTGCAGTGTGGTCCATCTCATGTTCTGGTCCTCATACTTTCCAACAAGGTAATACTGTTCCCTTATCGCATCCACAAAAAAATCCGAATTGGGATCGACCCCATATATTCCAGAATCCTCCATGGAAATTTGATCCCAATAAGTTTCCCACCAATGTTTTACATGAGGGAGATCTTTAATTAGTGCGAAGGTAATCTTTTCTTTGTCGGAAAAATTATGAACAGAGAAATAACCTTCTAGCAGAGTTAACCATTTTTCTAGGGCTTTTGCATCTATAAGTAATTCAAATAAAGGAATATCAAAATTAAATGGTACCTTGAAAGGCGAGGTGCCTCCAAAGTGATCACTTGATGAATATGTGTCTGCTGCTATCGGCAGGCGTTGAAGGATGTGGGCAAAAATCTGCATCATTTCGTCCCTCTGTCACGTGAGATCTTGCTCAAGCAACAGATTGATAGGATCACCTGCTCCGTTGTTTTTATTTTCTTCCACCATTGAGGGTTTCATGGGTGTGTGAGAGTGATTGTCTTCAATAGAGACAAGCTTGAGACCCAACTTTCTATACTCGGATCTCGTCAGGGACATGAACTGAAAAAGCGATCAAGAACAGCGTGCTCTGATACCACTGATCCAGATTATTTTCGGCACGAAATGCGAGCAGAGATATAATAAATAAATGCATAGAGATATCATAGATATTCAATAATATAATAGGAATATATCAAATATGCAACCATAAATACATATATACAGTAATACATGATTTATTTTAATGAAATAAATGTACAGAGACTGTAAAATACAGAGTGAAAGACTCGACAAAATGGTGGCAGATAATCTTTGAGAAGAGATGTGACGGCTACTCTCATTCAAAAGAATATGATTACAATGATGCTCTGAAGGCCTTTTTTACAATAAATTGGAATTCCAAAAACCCTAGACATCTAAAAACCTAACCCTAGGAGATGAAGCACCAAAAGTCATGTGAACCCTGTTTGGGTAAGTTACTACATCAACTTCCCCAGGTCATAACGTTTGCATACAATCTCCGTTTTAGAAATATGATAGCTCATTGGAAAGGTATTGTCAAGGAGATTAATTTTGGGGGATAAATCATGCCTTTGGATATCATTCAAAACCTTGATATTAAAAAACCTTCATTTAGGCCCTAAAAATGGCCCTAGAAGTTAAAACCTACTAAAAATAGTAAATTGTCATAATTCCCAACAAATTGTTTTGAGCTAGTCAAAAAAGATGGGTGGCCACTGATATCCACTTGGATCAATCCTCCCTCCTTAGGAATCAATGGTCTCCATTGCTTTGATTTCTCGGGGGAGAGGGAAAAGCATTTGCTGGATCTGCATCTTGGTGAGCTGGTTGTATTGTTGGAGATGTTCCGTTGCTTAGTTTGTGGAAGTCTGTCATGAACCTGTTGAAGTTGAGGTTGCTCAAAAAGTTGAGCTACATGAGAGGAAGGTTTGTAGAAGGAATCTTTGTGCTTTTTTGCAACCTTATCGACCTGCTTCTACTGGATAGAAGGTGCAGGGGGGCGAGGTTGTAGTGGTTGTAGTGTCCTTTTGTTCCCCTTTTGAACAGATTATGAAGAAGCTGAATTTTGCAGTATGAGATACTACCTTGCGACACTTTTTAGGTGGAACAATAGTTCGAACTACCTCCAGTATTCTATAGAGATAACCCGCCAAAGTAACAATGAAACTGTGGGCTCGAGACTCATAAACAACAGGGCATCTCCACATATATGGTTGTCCAAAGAGAACATCACAGACATCCAGTGGGGAAACATCACATAATAACTCATAATTGAAGGGTTGGATGCCATATGACAATCGACACTTTTGGCCGACATGAAGATCTCATCCTTGTTGAAGCCACCTGATATTGTACGGTTATGGGTGTGTTGTTGTCAACAATCCCAACTGTTTGACGACCACTACTGAGATGAGGTTTTTATGGCTTTTGCTATTGACAATAAAATGCAGTGGGGTCCCCTTCACCCACATCTGTGAATGAAAAAGACACTCCCCCTATTCAGGATCTATTGGTTCTTCTGGTTGAATTGTTGTGGTTGCGACAATAGCAATGGCCTCTGCATCAATGATCTTTCCTTTACCATTATTTTCAGAATCAGATTCTGAATCACGGTTTGGCTCATTATCTTTGATCTTGGCCACCAATGACTATTTTGAGTGACATTCATCGGTGTTGTGCTAGGTTCTTTTGTGGAAATCACACCATTTTTCGGTGTCCTTCTTTGTCTTCCCGTGACCCTTCTTTTCCTATGTCCTGGACTAGTTTTCAGGAGACTATTTGTTACGACCATCTTTGTCATACTTTGGTTGTTGTGGATTTTCATACCCGAATTCCCATTTGTTCTGGAGCTTAAAATTATGCTCAATTTTAACACCATATCGATAAGCAACATTGAATGAT
The DNA here is from genome assembly GCA_009831015.1 of Picea engelmannii. Classification (NCBI taxonomy): domain Eukaryota; kingdom Viridiplantae; phylum Streptophyta; class Pinopsida; order Pinales; family Pinaceae; genus Picea; species Picea engelmannii. Next base: position 1,614,612 of record ML779461.1, read on the forward strand.
GAGATGTCCAAAAAATCCATTTTAGTCTGGATGTATCTATGTAGAGCCCCATGGTATTTTAGAACCAAATGTCACTCAGAGTCTTTAATACCCATCTTGGTGCGCAAGGTATGGAAGGTATTGGTGAACTCTGGAACTGCTTGGCCCCTCTCTTTCCGTAGTGTGGCCCATCTCATGTATTGGTCCTCATAGTTTCCAATAAGGTAATATTGTTCCTTTACCGCATCCACAAAACAATCCCAAGTGGGATCGGCCCCGTATATTCCAGACTCCTCCATGGAACTTTGCTCCCAGTAAGTTTCCCACCAATGTTTGATATGAGGGAGAGATTTAAGGAGTGCGAAGGTGATATTTTCTTTGTCGAGAAAATTGTGAATAGAGAAGTAACCTTCTAGCAGAGTTAACCATTTTTCTAGGGCTTTTGCATCTATATGTCCTTCAAATAGAAGAATATCAAAATTAAATTGTACCTTGAAAGGCAAGGTTCCTCCAAAGTTGTCTCTTGATGAAGATGTGCTTGTTGTTATCGGAAGGCATTGAAGGATGTGGGAAAAATGCTCCATCATTTCATCCCTCTATCTTGTGAGAGCATGCTCAAGCAACAGATTGATAGGATCGCCTGTTCCATTGTTTTTCTTTTCTTCCGCCACTGAGGGTTTCTTGGGTGTGCGAGAGCGATTTTCTTCAAGAGAGAAAATCTCGAGACCCAACTTGCTATACTTAGACCTCGTCAGGGACATGCACTGAAAAAACGATTGAGAGCAACCTACTCTGATACCACTGATCGGGATTATTTTCGACACGAAATCTGAGGGGAGATATAATAAGGAAATGCATAGAGATATTGCAGATATTCAATAATATAATATTAATATATCATAAATGCAACCATAAACTCAGATATACAGTAATACATGATTTCTATTAATGAAATAAATGTATAGAGACTGTAAAATACAAAGTAAAAGACTCAATAGAATGGTGGCAGCTTATCTCTGAGAAGAGATGTGACAACTACTCGCATTTGCAAGAAGATGATTACAAAGAGGCTCTGAAGGTATTTTTTACAATAAACAGGAATGCCAAAAACACTAGACATCCAAAAACCTAACCCTGGGAGATGAAGCGCCAAAAGTCATGTGGGCCCCATTTGGGTAAGTTGGTACATCAACTTCTCAGGGACGTAACTTTTTCATACGATCTCTATTTTAGGAGTATGATAGCTCGTTAGAAATGTATTGTAGAGGAGATTCATTTTGGGAAATCAATCATGCCTTTGGCTATAATTTCAAACCTCGATATCGAAAATCCTTCATTTAGGCCCTCAAAATGGCCCCCGAAGTTAAAACCTGCTAAAAATAGTAAATTGCTAAAATTGCCAGAAAACTGTTTTGAGCCAGTCAGAAAAGGTGGGTGGCCACTGATATCCACCTGGATCAATCCTCCCTCGTTAGGAAGCAATGGTCTCCATTGCGTTGATTTCCCGGGGGAGAGGGAAAAGCATTTGCTGGATCTGCATCTTGGTGAGCTTCTTGTATTGCTAGAGACATCGTGTTGCTTAGTTTGTGGAAGTCTTTCATGAACCTGTTGAAGCTGAGGTTGTTCAACAAGTTGAGCTACACGAGAGGAAGGTGTGCAGAAGGAATATTTACGCTTTATTTCAACCTTGTCAACCTGCTTTTGTTGGATAGAAGGTGCAGTGGGCGAGGCTGTAGTGGTTGTAGTGTCATTTCATTCCTGTTTTGAACAGATTGTGAAGAAGATGAATTTTGCAGTATGGGATACTACCTTGCAACACTTTTTAGGTGGAACAATAGTTGGAACTACCTCTGGTATTCTGTAGAGATGACCCTCCAATGTAACAATGACACTACGGGGTCGAGACTCATAAACAACATGGTGTCTCCACATATATGGTTGGCCTAAGAGAACATCACAGACATCGAGTGGGGCAACATCACATTATACCTCATCCTTGAAGGGTTGGATGCCATATGACAATCGACATTGTTGGCTGACATGGAGATCTCGTCCTTGCCGAAGCCAACCAATGTTGTATGGTTGCGGGTGTAGTGTTGTCGACAATCCCAACCGTTTGACGACCTCTGCTGAGATGAGATTTTTTTGGCTTCCGCTATTAACAATAAAATGCAGTGGGGTCCCCTTCACCCACATTTGTGAATGAAAAATACACTCCCATTCTTTAGTATCTATTGGTTCTTCTGGTTGAATTGTTGTAGTCGCAACAATAGCAGCGGGGTCTGCGTCAATGATCTGTCCTTTACTAGCATTTTCATAATTAGATTCTGAATCAGGGTTCGGCTCATTGTCTTTGATCTCGACCAACAATGAATGTTTTGAGCGACATTCATCGGTGTTGTGCCATGGGATTTTTTGGAAATCGCACCATTTTTCAGTGTCCTTCTTTGTCTTCCCATGACCCTTCCTTTACTGTGTCTTGGAATGGTTTTCGAGAGACTGTTTGTTAGGGCCATCTTTATCATACTTTGGTTGTTGCAGATTTGCAGACCCAAATTCCCGTTTGTTCTGGTGCTTAAATTTCTTCTCAATTTTAACAACATATCGATAAGAAACATCGAGTGATGAGATATCCAGAAAATCCATTTCAGTCTGGATGTATATGTATAGAGCCCCACAGTATTTCAGAACCAAATGTCGCTCGGAGTCTTTTATACCCAGCTTGGTGTACAAGGTATGGAAGGTATTGTTGAACTCCGGAACTGCTTGGCCCCTCTCTTGCCGTGGTGTGGTCCAACTCATGTACTGGTCCTCATAGTTTCCAAGAAGGTAATATTGTTCCTTTACCGCATCCACAAAACAATCCCAAGTGGGATCGGCCCCGTATATTCCAGACTCCTCCATGGAAATTTTCTCCTAGTAAGTTTCCCACCAATGTTTGACATGAGTGAGAGCTTTAAGGAGTGCGAAGGTGATCTTTTCTTTGTTGGAAAAATTGTGAACAAAGAAATAACCTTCTAGAAGAGTTAACCATTTTTCTAGGGCTTTTGCATATATATGTCCTTCAAATACAAAAATACCAAAATTAAGTTATACCTTGAAAGGAAAGGTGCCTCCAAAGTGGCCACTTGATGAAAATGTGTCTGTTGTTATCAGCAGGCATTGAAGGATCTGGGAAAAATTCTCCATCATTTTGTCCCTCTGTTGCGTGAGAGCTTGCTCAAGCAACAGATTGATAGGATCGTCTACTCCATTTTTCTTTTCTTCCGCCATTAAGGGTTTCTTAGGTGTGCAAGAGAAATTGTATTCAAGACAGACAAGCTCGAGACCCAACTTTCTATACTCATACCTCATCAAGGACATGCACTGGAAAAATGATCAAGAGCAGCTTGCTCTGATACCATTGATCCAAATTATTTTCGCTGTGAAATGTGAGCGGAGATATAATAAAGAAATGCACAGAGATATCGCATATATTCAATAATATAACAGAAATATATCATAGATGCAACCATAAACATAGATATATAGTAATACATCATTTCTACTAATGAAATAAATGTACAGAGACTGTAAAATACAGAGTGAAAGACTCGATAGAATGGTGGCAGCTTATCTCTGAGAAGAGATGTGACAGCTACTCGCATTCGTAAGAAGATGATTACAATGAGGCTCTGAAGGCCTTTTTTACAATAAACAGGAATGTCAAAAACCCTAGACATCCAAAAACCTAACCCTACGAGATGAAGAGCCAAAAGTCATGTGGGCCCCATTTGGGCAAGTTAGTACATCAACTTCTTAGGGTCGTAACTTTTGCATACTATCCTCATTTTAGGCGTATGATAGCTCGTTGGAAAGGTATCATCGAGGAGATTAATTTTGGTGGCTCATTCATTTCCTTTGGCTATAATTCAGAACCTCGATCACGGAAAACCTTCATTTAAGCCCTCAAAATGACTCCGAAAGTTAAAACCTGCTAAAATTAGTAAATTGCCAAAATTGCTAGAAAAATATTTTGAGCTAGTTGGAAAAGGTGGGTGGCCACCGATATCCACCTGGATCAATCCTCCCTCCTTAGAAATAAATGGTTTCCATTGCGTTGAGTTCCTGGGGGAGAGGGAAAATCATTTGTTGGATCTTCTTCTTGGTGACTTTCTTATATTGTTGGAGACGTCGCGCTGCTTAGTTTGTGAAAGTCTGTCATGAACCTGTTGAAGCTAAGGTTGTTCAACAAGTCAAGCTACATGAGAGGAAGGTGTGCAGAAGGAATCTTTGTGCTTTGCTACAACCTTTTCGACCTTCTTCTATTGGATAAAAGGTGTAGGGGGTGAGGCTATAATGGTTGTAGTGTCCTTTTGTTCCCCTTTTGAACATATTGTGAAGAAGCTGAATTTTGCAGTATGAGATACTACCTTGCGACAGTTTTTATGTGGAAGAATAGTTGGAACTACCTCTGGTATTCTGTAGAGATGACCCCCCAAAGTAACAATGACACTATGGGGTCGAGACTCATAAACAACATGGTGTCTCCACATATATGGTTGGCCCAAGAGAACATCACATACATCGAGTGGGGAAACATCACATAATACCTCATCCTTGAAGGGTTGGATGCAATATGACAATCGGCATTGTTGGCTGACATAGAGGTCTCATCCTTTCCAAAGCCACCTGATGTTGTATGGTTGCAGCTGTGGTGTTGTTGACAATCCCAACTGTTTGACAACCTCTACTGAGATGAGGTTTTCCTGGCTTCCACTATCAACAATAAAATGTAGCGGGGTCCCCTTCACCCACATATGTGAATGAAAAAGGTGCTCCCCCTCTTCAGGATCTATTGGTTCTTCTGGTTGAATTGTTGTGGTCGCGACAATAGCAGTGGGGTATGCATAAATGATCTGTCCTTTACCAGTATTTTTAGAATCATATTCCAAATCAAGTTTTGGCTCCTTGTCTTTGATATCGACCACCAATGACTGTTTTGACCAACATTCATCGGTGTTGTGCCAGGGGATTTTGTGGAAATCACAACATTTTCCGGTGTCCTTTGTCTTCCCATGACCCTTCTTTTCCTGTGTCTTGCACTAGTTTTCGGGAGACTGTTTGTTAGGGCTATCTTTTTCATACTTTGGTTGTTGTGGATTTGCAGACCCGAATTCCTGTTTGTTCTAGTGCTTAAATTTTAGCTGAATTTTAACAACATATCGATAAGCAGCACCGAGTGATGAGATGTCCAGAAAATCCATTTTAGTCTGGATGTATCTGTGTAGAGGCCCACGGTATGGAAGGTATTGGTGAACTCCAGAATTACTTGGCCCCTCTCTTGCTGCAGTGTGGTCCATCTCATGTACTGATCCTCATAGTTTCCAACAAGGTAATACTATTCCTTTACCGCATCCACAAAAAAATCCCAAGTGGAATCGTCCCCGTATATTTAAGACTCCTCCATGGAACTTTGCTCCCGGTAAGCTTCCCACCATTGTTTGACATGAGGGAGAGCTTTAAGGAGTGTGAAGGTGATCTTTCTTTGTCAGAAAAATTGTGAATAGAGAAATAACCTTCTAGCAGAGTTAACCATTTTTCTAGGGCTTCTACATCTATATGTCCTTCAAATAAAGGAATATCAAAATTGAATTGTACCTTGAAAGGAGAGGTTCCTCCAAAGTGGCCACTTGATGAAGATGCGCCTTCTGTTATCGACGGGCGTTGAAGGACGTGGGTAAAATTCTCCATCATTTCATCCCTTTGTCGCGTGAAAGCTTGCTCAAGCAACAGATTGATAGGAACATCTGCTCCGTCATTTTTATTTTTTTCCTCCATTGAGGGTTTCTTGGGTGTGTGAGAGTGATTGTTTTCAATAGAGACAATATCGAGACCTAACATGCTATACTCGGACCTCGTCGGGGACATGCACTGAAAAAATGATCAAGTGCAGTTTGCTCTGATACCACGGATCTAGATTATTTTCAGCATGAAATGCGAGCGGAGATATAGTAAATAAATGCACAGAGCTATCGTATATATTCAATAAAATAATAGGAATACATCATAGATTCAACCATAAACACAGATATACAATAATACATGATTTCTATTAATGAAATAAATGTACAGAGATGTGACGGCTACTCGCATTCACAAGAAGATGATTACAATGAGCCTTTGAAGGCCTTTTTTACAATAAACAGGAATGCCAAAAACCCTAGACATCCAAAAACCTAACCCTCGGAGAGGAAGCACCAAAAGTCATGTGGGCCCCATTTGGGTAAGTTAGTACATCAACTTCTTGAGGTCGTAACTTTTGCATACGATCTCTGTTTTAGGCATATGATAGCTAGTTGGAAAGGTATCGTCGAGAAGGTTCATTTTGGGGGCTAAGTCATGCCTTTGGACATAATTCAAAACCTTGGTCTCGAAAAACCTTCATTTAGGCCCTCAAAATGACCTCGGAAGTTAAAACCTGCTAAAAATAGTAAATTGCCGAAATTGCCAGAAAACTGTTTTGAGCCAGTCAAAAAAGGTGGGTGGCCACCGATATCATCCTAGATCAATCCTCCCTCCTTAGGAAGCAATGGTCTCCATTGCATTGAGTTCCCATGGGAGAGGGAAGAGCATTTGCTGGATCTGCATCTTGGTGAGCTTCTTGTATTGCTGGAGACGTCGCACTGCTTAGTTTGTGGAAGTTTTTCATGAACCTGTTGAAGCTAAGGTTGTTCAATAAGTCGAGCTACATGAGAGGAAGGTGTGTAGAAGGAATCTTTGCACTTTTCTGCAACCTTGTCGACCTACTTCTGTTGGATAGAAGGTGCAGAGGGCAAGGCTATAATGGTTGTAGTGTCCTTTTGTTCCCATTTTAAACAGATTGTGAAGAAGATGAATTTTGCAATATGAGATACTACCTTGTGACACTTTTTAGGTGGAACAACAGTTGGAACTACCTATGGTATTCTGTAGAGATGACCCCCAAAAGTAGCAATGACACTATGGGGTCGAGACTCATAAACAACATGGCATCTCCACATATATGGTTGGCCCAAGAGAACATCACAGACATCCAGTGGGGAAAAATCACATAATACCTCATCCTTGAAGGGTTGGATGCCATATGACAATCGACATTGTTGGATGAAACGATTATCTCATCCTTGTCGAAGCCACCCGATGTTGTATGGCTACGGGTATGGTGTTGACAACAATCCCAACTGTTTGACAACCTCTGCTGAAATGAGGTTTTTTTGGCTATTGCTATCAACAATAAAATGCAGTGGGGTCCCCTTCACTCACATATGTGAATGAAAAAGGTGCTCCCCCACTTCAAGATCTGTTGGTTCTTCTGGTTGAATTTTTACGGTTGTGACAATAGTAGTGGGGTATGCGTCAATGATCTTTCATTTTCCAGTATTTTCATAATCAGATTCTGAATCAGGGTTTGGCTCCTTGTCTTTGATATCGGCCACCAATGAATGTTTTGACCAGTGTCCTTCTTTGTCTTCCCGTGACCCTTCATTTCCTGTGTCTTGGACTAGTTTTCGGGATATTGTTTGTTAGGGCCATCTTTGTCATACTTTGGTTGTTGTGGATTTGCAGACCCGAATTCCCGTTTGTTCTGGTGCTTAAATTTCTTCTCAATTTTAACAACATATCGATAAGCAACACCGAGTGATGAGATGTCCAGAAAATCCATTTCAAACTGGATGTATCTGTGTAAAGCCCCACGGTATCTCAGAACCAAATTTCATTCGGAGTCTTTAATACCCAACTTGGTGTGCAAGGTATGGAAGGTATTGGTGAAATCTGGAACTTCTTGTCCCCTCTCTTGCCACAGTGTGGTCCATCTCATGTACTAGTCCTCATAGTTTCCAACAAGGTAATATTGTTCCTTTACCGCATCCACAAAAAAATCCCAAGTGGAATCGGCCCCGTATATTCCAGACTCCTCCGTGGAACTTTGTTCCCAGTAATTTTCCCACCAATGTTTGACATGAGGGAGAGATTTAAGGAGTGTGAATGTGATATTTTATTTGTTGAAAAAACTGTGAACAAAGAAATAACCTTCTAGCTAAGTTAACCATTTTTCTAGGGCTTCTACATCTATATGTCCTTCAAATACAAGAATATCAAAATTAAATTGTACCTTGAAAGACGAGGTGCCTCCAAAGTGGCTACTTGATGAAGATTTGTTTGTTTTTATCGACAGACGTAGAAGGATGTGGGTAAAATTCTCCATCATTTCATCCCTATGTCGTGTGAGAGCTTGCTCAAGCAACATATTGGTAGGATCGTTTGCTCCATCGTTTTTATTTTCTTCCGCCATTGAGGATTTCTTGGGTGTGTGAGAGTGATTGTCTTCAAGAGAGACAAGCTCGAGACCCAACTTGCTATACTCGAACCTCGTCAGGGACATGCACTGAAAAAACAATCAAGAGTAGTTTGCTCTGATACCACTGATCCGGATTATTTTCAGCACGAAATGCAAGCCGAGATATAATAAATAAATGCACAGAGATATCATAGATATTCAATAGTATAACAGGAATACATCAGAGATGCAACCATAAACACAGATATATAATAATACACGATTTCTATTAATGAAATAAATGTACAGAGACTGTAAAATACAAAGTGAAAGACTCAATAAAATGGTGGCAGCTTATCTCTGCGAAGAGATGTGACGGCTACTCACATTCGCAAGAAGATGATTACAATGAGGCTCTGAAGGCCTTTTTTACAATAAAAATGAATGCCAAAAACCCTATACATCCAAAAACCTAACCCTAGGAGAAGAAATGCCAAAAGTGATGTGGACCCCGTTTGGGTAAGTTAGTACATCAACTTCCCGAGGTCGTAACTTTTGCATACGATCTCCGTTTTAGGCATATGATAGCTAGTTGGAAAGGTATCATTGAGGAGATTCATTTTGGGGGATAAATCATGCCTTTGGGCATAATTCAGAACCTTGGTCTCGAAAAACCTTCATTTAGGCCATCAAAATGGCCCCGAAAGTTAAAACCTGCTAAAAATAGTAAATTGCCAAAATTGCCGGAAAACTGTTTTGAGCCAGTCAAAAAAGGTAGGTGGCCACTGATATCCACCTGGATCAATCCTCCCTCTTTAGGACGAAATGGTATCAATTGTGTTGAGTTCTCGGGGGAGAGGGAAAAGCATTTGCTAGATCTGCATCTTGGTGAGTTGCTTGTATTGTTGGAGATGTCGTGTTTCTTAGTTTTTAGAAGTTTGTCATGAACCTGTTGAAGCTGAGGTTGTTAACAAGTCGAGCTACATGAGAGGAAGGTGTTCAGAAGAAATCTTTTCGTTTTTCTAAAACCTTCTCGACCTTCTTCTGTTGGATAGAAGGTGTAGGGGGCTAGGCTGTAGTGGTTGTAGTGTCCTTTTGTTCCCCTTTTGAACAGATTGTGAAGAAGCTGAATTTTGTAGTATGAGATACTACCTTGTGACACTTTTTAGGTGGAACAATAGTTGGAACTAACTATGGTATTCTATAGAGATGACCCCCAAAAGTAACAATGACACTACGGGGTCGAGACTCATAAACAACATGGCGTCTCCACATATATGGTTGGCCCAAGAGAACATCACAGAGATCCAGTGGGGAAAAATCACATAATACCTCATCCTTGAAGGGTTGGATTCCATATGAAAATCGACACTGTTGGTTGAAACAGAGATCTCTTCCTTGCCAAAGCCACCTGATGTTGTATGGTTGTGGGTGTGGTGTTGTCAACAATCCCAACTATTTGATGACCTCTGCTAAGATGAGGTTTTTCTGGCTTCCGCTATCAACAATAAAATGCAGTGGGGTCCCCTTCACCCACATATGTGAATGAAAAAGGTGCTTCCCCTCTTCAGGATCTGTTGGTTCTTCTGGTTGAATTGCTGCAATCATGACAATAGTAGTGGGGTCTATGTCAATGATCTATCGTTTACCAGTATTTTCAGAATCAAATTTTGAATTAGGGTTCGGCTCCTTGTCTTTGATATCGACTACCAATGACTGTTTTGAGCGACATTCATCAGTGTTGTGCCAGGGTCTTTTGTGGAAATCACACCATTTTCTGGTGTCCTTCTTTGCCTTCCCGTGACCCTTCTTTTCCTATGTCTTGGACTAGTTTTTGGGAGACTTTTTATTAGGGCCATCTTTTCCATACTTTGGTTGTTGTGGATTTGCAGACCTGAATTCCCATTGTTTTGGTACTTAAATTTCTGCTCAATGTTAACAACATTTCGATAAGCAGCACTGAGTGATGAGATGTCCAGAAAATCCATTTCAGTTTGGTTGTATCTGTGTAGATCCCCACTGTATTTCGGAACAAAATGTTGCTCGGAGTCTTTGACACCCAACTTGGTATGCAAGGTATGGAAGGTATTGGTGAAATCTGGAACTGCTTGGCCCCTCTTTTGCCGCAGTGTGGTCCATCTCATGTACTGGTCCTCATAGATTTTAACAAGGTAATATTGTTCCTTTACTGCATCCACACAAAAAATCCCATGTGGGATCAACCCCGTATATTCTAGACTCCTCCGTGGAATTTTTCTCCTAGTAAGTTTCCCACCAATGTTTGACATGAGCAAGATCTTTAAGGAGTGCGAAGGTGATATTTTCTTTGTCGGAAAAATTGTGAACAAAGAAATAACCTTCTAGTAGAGTTAACCATTTTTCTAGGGCTTCTGCATCTATATGTCCTTCAAATATAGGAATATCAAAATTAAATTGTACCTTGAAAGGCGAGGTGCCTCCAAAGTGGTCGCTTGATGAAGATGCACCTACTGTTATTGGCAGGCATTGAAGGATGTGGGCAAAATTATCGATCATTTCATCCCTCTGTCACGTGAGAGATTTCTCAAGCAACAGATTGATAGGATCGTATGCTCCGTCGTTTTCCTTTTCTTATGCCATTGAGGGTTTCTTGGGTGTGTGAGAGAGATTTTCTTCAATAGAGAGAAGATCAAGACTCAAATTTCTATACTCGGACCTCGTCGACGACATGCACTAAAAAAATGATCAAGAGCAGCCTGCTCTGATACTATTGATTCGGATTATTTTTGGCACGAAATGCGAGCGAATATATAATTAAGAAATGCACATAGATATCGCAGATATTTAATAATATAAAAATAATATATCAGATATGCAACCATAAACAAAAATATACAATAATACACGATGTCTATTAATGAAATAAATGTACATAGACTATAAAATACAAAGTGACGGACTCTATAGACTGGTGGCAGCTTATCTCTGAGAAGAAATGTGACGGTTACTCGCATTCACAAGAAGATGATTACAATGAGGCTATGAAGGCATTTTTTACAATAAAAATGAATGCCCAAAACCCTATACATCCAAAAACCTAACCCTAGGAGATGAAGCGCCAAAATTCATGTGGGCCCTGTTTGGGTAAGTTTGTACATCAACTTCCTGGGGTCGTAACGTTTGCATACAATCTCCATTTTAGGATTATGATAGCTCATTGGAAAGGTATCATCGAGGAGATTCATTTTGGTATCTCAATAATTCACTTTGACTATTATTTAGAACCTCTATCTTGAAAAACCTTCATTTAGGCCCTCAAAATGGCCTCGGAAGTTAAAACCTGCTAAAAATAATAAATTGCCAAAATTGTCAGAAAACTATTTTGAGCCAGATGGAAAAGGTGGGTGGCCACCAATATCCACTTGGATCAATCCTCCCTCCTTAGGAAGCAATGGTTTCCATTGCATTGAGTTCCATGGGGAGAGGGAAAATCATTTGTTGGATCTTCATTTTGGTGAGCTGCCTGTTTTGTTGGAGATGTTGTGCTGCTTAGTTTGTGGAAGTTTGTCATGAACCTGTTGAATCTAAGGTTGTTTAACAAGTGGAGCTACATGAGAGGAAGGTGTGCAGAAGGAACATTTGCGCTTTTCTGCAACCTTGTCGACCTTCTTCTGTTGGATAAAAGGTACAGGAGGCGAGGCTATAGTGGTTGTAGTGTCCTTTTGTTCCCCTTTTGAACAGACTGTGAAGAAGTTGAATTTTGTAGTATGAGATACTACCTTGTGAAACTTTTTAGCTGGAACAATAGTTGGAACTACCTCTAGTATTCTGTAGAGATGAAATCCCAAAGTAACAATGACACTACGGGGTCGAGACTCATAAACAACATGATGTCTCCACATATATGGTTTGCCCAAGAGAACATCACAGAGATCTAGTGGGGAAATATCACATAATACCTCATCCTTGAAGGGTTGGATGCCATATGAAAATCGACACTGTTGGATGACATGGAGATCTCGTTCTTGCCTAAGCCACCCGATGTTGTATGGTGGCAGGTGTGGTGTTGTCGACAATCCCAACTGTTTGACGACCTCTGCTAAGATGAGGTTTTTCTGGCTTCCGCTATCAACAATAAAATGCAGCAGGGTCCCCTTCACCCACTTCTGTGAATGAAAAAGGTGCTCCCCCTCTTCAGGATCTATTGGTTCTTCTGGTTGAATTGTTGCGGTCGTGACAATAACATTGGGGTATGTGTCAATGATCTATCCTTTACCAATATTTTCAGAATCAGATTCTGAATCAGGGTTCAACTCCTTGTCTTTGATCTCGGCCACCAATGACTGTTTTGAGCGACATTCATTGATGTTTTGCGACGGGCTTTTGTGCAAATCATACCATTTTTCGGTGTCCTTCTTTGTCTTCCTGTGACCCTTCTTTTCTTATTTCTTGGACTGTTTTTCGGGAGACTGTTTGTTAGGGCCATCTTTTTCATACTTTGGTTGTTGCGTATTTGTAGACCCAAATTCCTATTTGTTCTGGTGCTTAAATTTCTACTCAATTTTAACAACATATCGATAAGCAACACCAAGTGATGAGATGTCCAGAAAATCAATTTCGATCTAGATGTATCTGTGTAGAGCCCCATAGTATTTCAGAACCAAATGTCGCTCAGAGTCTTTGATACCCATCTTGGTGCGCAAGGTATGGAATGTATTGGTGAACTCTAGAGCTTCTTGGCCCCTCTCTTGCCACAGTGTGGTCCATCTCATGTACCGGTTCTCATAGTTTCCAACAAGGTAATACCGTTCCTTTACACCATCCACAAAAAAATCCCAAGTGGAATCGACCCGGTATATTCCAGACTCCTCAGTGGAACTTTTCTCCCAGTAAGTTTCCCACCAATGTTTGACATGAGGGAGAGCTTTAAGGAGTGCGATGGTGATATTTTCTTTGTCAGAAAAAATGTGAACAAAGAAATAACCTTCTATGAGAGTTAACCATTTTTCTAGGGCTTCTACATCTTTATGTCCTTCAAATAAAGGAATATCGAAATTAAATTGTACCTTGAAAGGTGAGGTACCTACAAAGTGGTCCATTGATGAAGATGATTTTGTTGTTATTGGATGGCGTTGAAGGATGTGGGCAAAATTCTCCATCATTTCGTCCCTCTGTCATGTGAGAGCTTGCTCAAGCAACAGATTGATAGGATCGTCTGTTGCGTCATTTTTCTTTTCTTTCACCATTGAGGATTTCTTGGGTGTGCAAGAGAAATTGTCTTCAAGAGAGACAAGCTCGAGACCCAACTTTCTATACTCAGATCAAGAGCAACCTTCTCTGATACAACTTCTCCGGATTATTTTCGGCACGAAATGCAAGCGGAGATATAATAAAGAAATGCACAAAGATATCACAGATATTCAATAATATAACAAGAATATATCAAAGATGCAACCATAAACACGTATATACAGTAATACACGATTTCTATTAATAAAATAAATGTACACAGACTATCAAATATAGAGTGAAAGACTCGATAGAATGGTGGCATCTTATCTCTGAGAAGAGATGTCACGACTACTCGCATTCACAAGAAGATGATTACAATGAGCCTCTGAAGGCATTTTTTACAATAAATAGGAATTCCCAAAACCCTATACATCCAAAAACCTAACCCTAGGAGATGAAGCGCCAAAATTCATGTGGGCCCCGTTCGGGTAAGTTAGTACATCAACTTCCTGGGGTCGTAATTTTTGCATACGATCTTCGTTTTAGGCGTATGATAGCTCGTTGGAAAGGTATCATCGACAAGATTCATTTTGTGGGATAAATCATGCCTTTAGTTATGTTTGAGAACCTCTACATCGAAAAACCTTCATTTAGGCCCTCAAAATGGCCCCAGAAGTTAAAACCTATTAAAAGTAGTAAATTGCCAAAATTGCCAGAAAACTGTTTTGAGCTAGTCAGAAAAGGTGGGTGGCCACCAATATCCACCTGGATCAATAGTCCCTCCTTAAGAAGCAATGGTCTCCATTGCGTTGAGCTCCCGGGGGAGAGGGAAAAGTATTTGTTGGATCTGCATCTTGGTGAGCTGCTTGTATTGCTATAGACGTCGTGCTGCTTAGTTTGTGGAAGTCTGTCATGAACCTATTGAAGTTGCGGTTGTTCAACAAGTCAAGATACATGAAAGAAAGGTGTGCAGAAGGAATCTTTTTTCTTTTCTGCAACCTTGTCGACCTGCTTCTATTGGATAGAAGGTGCAGGGGGCGAGACTGTAGTGGTTGTAGTGTCCTTTTGTTCCCCTTTTGAACAGATTGTGAAGTTGAATTTTGCAGCATGAGATACTACCTTGCAACACTTTTTAGGTGGAATAATAGTTGGAACTACCTGTGGTATTCTGTAGAAATGACCCCCCAAAGTAACAATGACACTATGGGTCGAGACTCATAAAAAGCATGGTGTCTCCACATATATGGTTGGCCCAAGAGAACATCACAGACATCCAGTGGGGAAACATCACATAATACCTCATCCTTGAAGTGTTGGATGCCATATGACAATTGACATTGTTGGCTGACATGGAGATCTCATCCTTGCCGAAGCCACCCGATGTTGTATGGATGAGGGTGTGGTGTTGTCGAAAATCCTAACTGTTTGATGACCTCTGCTGAGATGAGGTTTTTTTGGCTTCCGCTATCAACAATAAAATGTAGTGGGGTCCCCTTCACCCACATCTGTGAATGAAAAAGGCGCTCCCCCTCTTCAGGATCTGTTGGTTCTTCTAGTTGAATTGTTGTGGTCGCGACAATAGCAGTGGGGTCTGCGTCAATGATCTGCCCTTTACCAGTATTTTCAGAATCAGATTCTGAATCAGGGTTCGGCTCCTTGTCTTTGATCTCGGCCACCAGTGACTGTTTTGAGCGATATTCATTGGTGTTTTTCTAGAGGATTTTGTGGAAATCACACCATTTTTTGGTCTCCTTCTTTTTCTTCCCCGTGACGATTATTTTCCTATGTCTTGGACTGGTTTTGAGGAGACTGTTTGTTAGGTCCATCTTTGTCATACTTTGGTTGTTGCAGATTTGCAGACCCAAATTCCTATTTGTTCTGGTGCTTAAATTTCTGCTCAATTTTAACAGCATATCGATAAGCAGCACCGAGTGATGAGATGTCCATAAAATCCATTCCATTCTGGATGTATCTATGTAGAAACCCATGGTATTTCAGAACCAAATGTAGCTCGGAATCTTTGATACCCAACTTGGTGTGAAAGGTATGGAAGGTATTGGTGAACTCCAAAACTTCTTAGCCCCTCTCTTGCTGCAGTGTGTCCCATCTCATGTATGTGTCCTCATAGTTTCCAATAAGGTAATATTGTTCATTTACCGCATCCACAAAAAAATTCGAAGTGGGACCAGCCCCGAATATTCTAGACTCCTCCATGGAACTTTGCTCCCAGTAAGTTTCCCACCAATGTTTGACATGTGGGAGAGATTTAAGGAGTGTGAAGGTGATCTTTTCTTTGTCAGGAAAATTGTGAATAGATAAATTACCTTCTAGAAGAGTTAACCATTTTTCTAGGGCTTTTGCATCTATATGTCCTTCAAATACAGGAATATCAAAATTAAATTGTACCTTGAAAGGTGAGGTGCCTCCAAAGTGGTTGCTTAATGAAGATGCGCCTGCTGCTATTGGCAGGCGTTGAAGGATGTGGGAAAAAATTGCCATCATTTCGTCCCTCTGTCGCGTGAGAGATTTCTTAAGCAACAGATTGATAGGATCGTCTTCTTCGTCGTTTTTATTTTCTTCAACTATTTAGGGTTTCTTGGTTGTGCGAGAGCGATTGTCTTCAAGAGAGACAAGCTAGAGACCCAAATTTTTATACTCGAACCTCATCAGGGACATACACTGAAAAAACGATCAAGAGCAGCCTGCTTTGATACAACTTATCTGGATTATATTCAGCACAAAATGCAATCGGAGATATAATAAAGAAATGCACATAGATATCGCAGATATTCAATAATATAATAGGAATATATCAGATATGCAACCATAAACACAGATATACAGTAATACACAATTTCTATTAATGAAGTAAATGTATAGAGACTGTAAAATATAGAGTGAAAGACTCGATAGAATGGTGGCAGCTTATCTATGAGAAGAGATGTGACATCTACTCGCATTCGCAAGAAGATGATTACAATGAGGCTTTGAAGGTCTTTTTTTAAATAAAAAGTAATTCCCAAAACCCTAAACATCCAAAAATCTAACCCTAGGAGATGAAGCACCAAAATTCATGTGGGCCCCGTTTGGGTAAGTTAGTACATCAACTTCCCGGGGTCATAACTTTTGCATACGATCTCCGTTTTAGGCGTATGATAGCTCGTTGGAAAGGTATCGTCGAGGAGATTCATTGTGTGGGATAAATCATGCCTTAGGGTATAATTGAGAACCTATATATCGAAAAACCTTCATTTAGGCCCTGAAAATGGCCCTAGAAGTTAAAACCTGCTAAAAATAGTAAATTGCCAAAATTGCTAGAAAACTGTTTTGAGCCAGTTAGAAAAGGTGGGTTGCCACCAATATCCACTCGAATCAATCCTCCCTCCTTAGGAAGAAATGGTATCCATTGCATTGAGCTCCCGGGGGAGAGGGAAAAGTATTTGCTAGATCTGCATCTTGGTGAGCTGCTTGTATTGTTGGAGACGTCACGCTGCTTAGTTTGTGGAAGTCTGTCATGAACCTGTTGAAGTTGAGGTTGTTCAACAAGTCAAGCTACATGAGAGGAAGGTGTGCAAAAGGAATCTTTGCACTTTGCTGCAACCTTATCAACCTACTTCTATTGGATAGAAGGTGCAGAGGGCGAGGTTGTAGTCGTTGTAGTGTCCTTTTGTTCCCCTTTTGAACAGATTGTGAAGAAGCTAAATTTTGTAGCATGAGATACTACCTTGTGACACTTTTTAGGTGGAACAATAGTTGGAACTACCTCTGGTATTCTGTAGAGATGACCCCCCAAAGTAACAATGACACTACGAGGTCGAGACTCATAACTGACATGGCGTCTCCACATATATGGTTGGCCCAAGAGAACATCATAGACATCCAGTGGGGAAACATCACATAATACCTCATCCTTGAAGGGTCAGATGCCATAGGACAATCGACACTGTTGGCTGACACAAAGATCTCATCCTTGCTGAAGCCACCCGATGTTATATGGCTGCAGGTGTGGTGTTGTTGACAATCCTAACTGTTTGACGACCTCTATTGAGATGAGGTTTTTTTGGCTTCCACTATCAAAAATAAAATGTAGTGGGGTCCCCTTCACCCACATATGTGAATGAAAAAGGCACTCCCCCTCTTCAGGATCTGTTGGTTCTTCTAGTTGAATTGTTGCTGTTGCAACAATAGCAGTGGGGTCTGCGTCAATGATTTTCCCTTTACCAATATTTTCATAATCATATTCTGAATCAGGGTTCGGCTCCTTGTCTTTGATCTCGGTCACCAATGACTGTTTTGAGAGACATTCATTGGTGTTGTGCCAGGGAATTTTATGAAAATCACACCATTTTCTGGTGTCCTTCTTTGTCTTCCCGTGACCCTTCTTTTCCTGTGTCTTAGACTGGTTTTCAGGAGACTATTTGTTAGGGCAATCTTTGTCATACTTTGGTTGTTACAGATTTGCAGACCTGAATTCCCGTTTGTTCTAGTGCTTAAATTTATGCTCAATTTAAAAAACATATTGATAAGCAACACTGAGTGATGATATGTCCATAAAATCCATTCCAGTCTGAATGTATCTGTGAGGAGCCCCATGGTATTTCAGAACCAAATGTTGCTCAGAGTCTTTGATACCTAGCTTGGTGCGTAAGGTATGGAAGGTATTGGTGAATTCCATAATTGCTTGGCCCCTCTCTTGTCGTAGTGTGGTCCATCTCATGTACTGGTCCTCATAGTTTCCAACAAGGTAATATTGTTCATTTACTGCATCCAAAAAAAAATCCAAAGTGGGATCAACCCTATATATTCCAAACTCCTCCATGGAACTTTTCTCCCAGTAATTTTCCTACCAATGTTTGACATGAGGGAGAGATTTAAGGAGTGAGAAGGAGATCTTTTCTTTGTCAGGAAAATTGTGAATAGAGAAATAACCTTCTAGAAGGGTTAACCATTTTTATAGGGCTTCTGCATCTATATGTCATTCAAATACAGGAATATCAAAATTAAATTGTACCTTGAAAGGCGAGGTGCCTCCAAAGTGGTCTCTTGATGAAGATGCATCTTCTATTATTGGAAGGCGTTGAAGGATGTGGGCAAAATTCTCCACCATTTCTTCCCTTTGTCACATGAGAGCTTGCTCAAGCAACAGATTGATAGGATCGCTTGCTCCGTCGTTTTTCTTTTCTTCCACCATTGAGTGTTTCCTGGGTGTGTGAAAGTGATTGTCTTAAAGAGATACAAGCTTGAGACCCAACTTCCTATACTCGGACCTCGTCGGAGACATGCACTGAAAAAATGATCAAGAGCAGCCTGCTCTAATACAACTTATCCGGATTATTTTCATCACGAAATGCAAGCAGAGATATAATAAAGAAATGCATAGAGATATCACAGATATTCAATAATATAATAGGAATATATCATATATGGAACCATCAACACAGGTATATAGTAATACATTATTTCTATTAATGAAATAAATGTACAGAGACTGTAAAATACAGAGTGAAAGACTCGATAGAATGGTGGCATCTTATCTATGAGAAGATATGTGAAAGCTACTCGCATTCGCAAGAATATGATTACAATGAGGCTTTGAAGGCCTTTTTTACAATAAAAAGGAATTCCCAAAACCCTGGACATCCAAAAAACTAACCCTAGGAGATGAAGCACCAAAATTCATGTGGGCCCCATTTGGGTAAGTTAGTACATCAACTTCTTGGGGTCGTAACTTTTGCATACGATCTCCGTTTTTGGCGTATGATATCTCATTGGAAAGGTATCATCGAGGAAATTCCTTTTGTGGGATAAATAATGAAATTGGAAATAATTGAGAACCTTGATATCGAAAACCATTCATTTAGGCCCTCAAAATGGCCCCGGAAGTTAAAACATGCTAAAAATAGTATATTGACAAAATTGCCAGAAAATTGTTTTGAGCCAGTTGGAAAATGTGGGTGGCCACAAATATCCACCTAGATAAATCATCCCTCCTTAGGAAGAAATCGTCTCCATTGCGTTGAGCTCCCGGGGGAGAGGGAAAAGTATTTGTTGGATCTGCATCTTGGTGAGTTGTTTGTATTGTTGGAGATGTCGCTCTGCTTAGTTTGTGGAAGTTTGTCA
The DNA here is from genome assembly GCA_009831015.1 of Picea engelmannii. Taxonomy (NCBI): domain Eukaryota; kingdom Viridiplantae; phylum Streptophyta; class Pinopsida; order Pinales; family Pinaceae; genus Picea; species Picea engelmannii. Next base: position 1,634,221 of record ML779461.1, read on the forward strand.
TGAACCTATTGAAGTTGAGGTTGTTCAAAAAGTTAAGATACATGAGAGGAAGGTGTGCAGAAGGAATCTTTGCGCTTTGCTGCAACCTTCTTGACCTGCTTCTGTTGGATAGAAGGTGCAGGGGGCGAGGCTGTAGTGGTTGTAGTGTCCTTTTGTTCCCATTTTGAACAGATTGTGAAGAAGCTGAATTTTGCAGCATGAGATACTACTTTGAAAAACTTTTTAGGTGGAACAATAGTTGGAACTACCTCTGGTATTCTTTAGAGATGACCCCCCAAAGTAACAATGAAACTACAAGGTTGAGACTCATAAACAACATGGCGTCTCCACATATATCGTTGGCCCAATAGAACATCATAGATATCCAGTCTGGCAACATCACATAACACCTCATCCTTGAAGAGTTGGATGCCATATGACAATAGACATTGTTCACTGACATGGAGATCTTGTCCTTGCCGAAGCCACCCGATGTTGTATGGTTGCGGGTGTGGTGTTGTCAACAATCCTAACTATTTGACGAGCTCTATTGAGATGAGGTTTTTTTTGGCTTCCACTATCTAAAATGCAGTGGAGTCCCCTTCACCCACATATGTGAATGAAAAATGCACTCCCCCTCTTTAGGATCAGTTGGTTCTTCTGGTTGAATAGTTGTAGTCGCGACAATAGCAGTGGAATATGCATTAATGAACTGCCCTTTACCAGTATTTTCATAATCAGATTTTGAATTAGGGTTCGGCTCATTGTCTTTGATCTTGGCCACCAATGATTTTTTTGAGCGACATTCATCGGTGTTGTTCCAGGGGATTTTTTGGAAATCCCACCATTTTCCAGTGTCCTTCTTTCTCTTCCCGTGACCCTTCTTTTCCTATGCCTTGGACTGGTTTTCAGGAGACTGTTTGTTAGAGCCATCTTTGTCAGACTTTGGTTGTTGCCAATTTGCAGACCCGAATTCTCATTTGTTCTGGTGCTTAAATTTCTGCTCAATTTTAAAAGCATATCAATAAGAAACACCGAGTGATGAGATGTCCATAAAATCCATTTCAGTATGGATGTATCTGTGTAGAGCCCCACGGTATTTCAAAACCAAATGTCGCTCAGAGTCTTTGATGCCCAGGTTGGTGCGCAAGGTATGGAAGGTATTGGTGAACTCTGGAACTGCTTGGCCCCTGTCTTTCCGCAGTGTGGTCCATCTCATGTACTAGTCCTCATAGTTTCCAACAAGGTAATACTGTTCATTTACCACATCCACAAAAAAAATCCAAGTGGGATCAACCCTGTATATTCCAGAATCCTCTGTGGAACTTTTCTCCCAGCAAGTTTCCCGCCAATGTTTGACATGAGGGAGATCTTTAAGGAGTGCAAAGGTGATATTTTCTTTGTCGAAAAAATTGTGAAAAAAGAAATAACCTTCTAGCAGAGTTAACCATTTTTCTAGGGCTTCTGCATCTATATGTCCTTCAAATACAGAAATATCAAAATTAAATTGTACCTTGAAAGGCAAGGTGCCTCCAAAGTGGTCGCTTGATGAATATGTGCCTACTATTATCGGCATACATTGAAGGATGTGGGAAAAATTCTCCATCATTTCATCCCTTTGTCGTGTGAGAGCTTGCTCAAGCAACAGATTGATAGAATCGTCTTCTCCATCGTTTTTCTTTTCTTCTACCATTGAGGGTTTCTTGGGTGTGCGAGAGAGATTGTATTCAAGAGAGACAATCTGGAGACCCAACTTTCTATACTCGGACCTCGTTGGGGACATGCTTTGAAAAAACGATCAAGAGAAGCCTACTCTGATACCACTGATCCGGATTATTTTCGGCAGGAAATGCGAGCGGAGATATAATAAAGAAATGCATAGAGATATTGCAGATATTCAATAAGATAACAAGAATGTATCATACATGCATCCATAAACACAGATATACCGCAATACATGATTTCTAATAATGAAATAAATGTACTCAAACTGTAAAATACAGAGTGAAAGACTCGATAGAATGGTGGCAGTTTATCTCTGAGAAGAGATGTGACGGCTACTCGCATTCGCAAGAAGATGATTACAGTGAGGCTCTGAAGGCCTTTTTTACAATAATCAGGAATGAAAAAAAAACTAAACAGACAAAAACCTAACCCTAGAAGATAAAGCGCCAAAATTCATGTGGGCCCCGTTTGGGTAAGTTAGTACATCAACTTCCCGGGGTCGTAACTTTTGCATACGATCTTTGTTTTAGGCGTATGATATTTCGTTGGAAAGGTATCATCGAGGAGATTAATTTTGGGGGCTCAATTGTGCATTTTTTTATAATTTAGAATCCCTATATCGAAAAACCTTCATTTAGTCCCTCAAAATGGCCCCGTAAATTAAAACTTACTAAAAATAGTAAATTTCCAAAATTGCCAGAAAGTTGTTTTGAGCCAGTCGGAAAAGGTGGGTGCCCACCAATATCCACCTGGATCAATCCTCCCTCCTTAGGAAGCAATGGTCTCCATTGCGTTGATTTCCTGGGGGAGAGGGAAAAGCATTTGTTGGATCTGCATCTTGGTGAGCTACTTGTATTGCTAGAGACATCGCACTGCTTAGTTTGTGGAAGTATGTCATGAACCTGTTGAAGCTGAGGTTATTCAAAAAGTCGAGCTACATGAGAGGAAGGTGTGCATAAGGAATCTTTGCGCTTTGCTACAACTTTGTCGACTTGCTTCTGTTGGATAGAAGGTGCAAGGGGCGAGGCTGTAGTGGTTGTAGTGTCCTTTTGTTCCCCTTTTGAACAGATTATGAAGAAGATGAATTTTGCAGTATGAGATACTACCTTGCGACAATTTTTAGGTTGAACAATAGTTGGAACTACCTTGGGTATTCTGAAGAGATGACCCCCCAAAGTAATAATGACACTACGGGGTCAGGACTCATAAACAACATGGCGTCTCCACATATATGGCTGGCCCAAGAGAAAATCAGATACATACAGTGGGGAAACATCACATAATACCTCATCCTTGAAGGGTTGGATTCCATATGATAATCGACATTGTTGGCTGACATGAAGATCTCGTCCTTTTCAAAGCCACCCGATGTTGTATGGTTTCGAGTGTGGTGTTATAGACTATCCCAATTTTTTGATGACCTATACTAAGATGAGGTTTTTCTAGCTTCCACTATCAACAATAAAATGCAGCGGGGTCCCCTTCACCCACATCCTTGAATGAAAAAGGAGCTCCCCCTCTTCAGGATCTATAGGTTCTTCTGGTTGAATTGTTGCAGTCACAACAATAGCAGTGGAGTTTGCGTCAATGGTCTGTCCTTTACCAATATTTTCATAATCAGATTCTAAATTAGGGTTTGGCTCCTAGTCTTTGACCTCAGCCACCAATGACTATTTTGAGAGACATTCATCGGTGTTGTGCTAGGGGCTTTTATGAAAATCACACCATTTTCTGGCGTCCTTCTTTGTTTTCCCGTGACACTTCTTTTTCTGTGTCTTGGATTGGTTTTCGGGAGACTGTTTGTTAGGACCATCTTAGTCATACTTTGGTTGTTACGGATTTGCGAGGTGAGGTGCCTCAAAAGTGGTCATTTGATGAATATGCACCTACTGTTATCTGCAGACGTTCAAGGATGTGGCCAAAATTCTCCATCATTTCGTCCATTTGTCGAGTCAGAGCTTGCTCAAGAAACAGATTGATAGGATCATATGCGCCGTCATTTTTATTTTCTTCTTCCATTGAGGGTTTCTTGGGTGTGCGATAGAGATTGTCTTCAAGAGAGACAATCTCGAGAGCCAACTTGCTATACTCGAACCTCGTCGAGGACATGCATTAAAAAAACAATCAAGAGTAGCCTGCTTTGATACCACTGATCCAGATTATTTTCGGCACGAAATGCAAGAAGAGATATAATAAATAAATGCACAAAGATATCACAGATATTCAATAATATAACAGGAATATATCATAGATGAAACCATAAACACAGATATACAGTAATACATGATTTCTATTAATGAAATAAACGTATAGCGACTGTAAGATACAGAGTGAAAGACTCGACAGAATGGTGGAAGCTTATCTATGAAGGCCTTTTTTACAATAAACAGGAATGCCAAAAACCCTAGACATCCAAAAACCTAACCCTAGGAGATGAAGCGACAAAAGTCATGTGGGCCCGGTTTGGGTAAGTTAGTACATCAACTTCTCGGGGTTGTAACTTTTGCATACAATCTTCGTTTTAGGCATATGATCACTCATTGGAAAGGTATCTTCGAGGAGATTTATTTTGGGGACTCAATCATGCCCTTTGGCTATTATTTAGAACCTCTATCTAGAAAAACCTTAATTTAGGCCCTCAAAATGGCCCCAGAAGTTAAAACCTGGTAAAAATAGTAAATTGTCAAAATTGCCAGAAAACTATTTTGAGCCAGTTAGAAAAGGTGGGTGGCCACCGATATCCACCTGGATCAATCCTCCCTCCTTAGGAAGAAATGGTCTCCATTACATTGAGTTCTAGGGGGAGAGGGAAAATCATTTGCTGGATCTGGATCTTGGTTAGCTGCTTGTATTGTTGGAGATGTCGCGCTGCTTAGTTTGTGGAAGTCTTTCATGAACCTATTGAATCTGAGGTTGTTCAACAATTCGAGATACATGAGAGGAAGGTTTGCACAAAGAATCTTTGAGCTTTTTTGCAACCTTTTTGACTTGTTTCTGTTGGATAGAAGGTGCAAGGGGAGAGGCTCTAGTGGTTGTAGTGTCCTTTTGTTCCCCTTTTGAACAGATTGTGAAGAAGTTGAATTTTGCAGTATGAGATACTACCTTGCGACACTTTTTAGGTGGAACAATAGTTGGAACTACCTCTGGTATTCTATAGAGATGACCCCCCAAAGTAATAATGACACTACATGGTCAAGACTCATAAACAACATGGAGTCTCCACATATATGGTTGGCCCAAGAGAACATCACAGACATCCAATGGGGAAATATCACATAATACCTCATTCTTGAAGGGTTGGATGCCATATGACAATCGACACTATTGTCTGACACGGAGATCTTTTCCTTGCCGAAGCCACCCGATGTTGTATGGCTATGGGTGTGGTGTTGTCGACAATCCCAACTGTTTGACAACCTCTGCTGAGATGAGGTTTTTCGAGCTTCCACTATTAACAATAAAATGCAGTGGGGTCCCTTTCACCCACATCCGTGAACGAAAAAGGCACTCCCCCTCCTTAGGATATGTTGGTTCTTCTGGTTGAATTATTGTGGTCGCTACAATAGCAGTGGGGTCTACATCAATGATCTGTCCTTTACCAGTATTTTTAGAATAAGATTATGAATTAGGGTTTGGCTCCATGTCTTTGATGTTGGACACCAATGACAGTTTTTATCAACATTCATTGGGGTTGTCCCAAGGGATTTTGTGGAAATCACACCATTTTCCGGTGTCCTTCTTTGTCTTCCTGTGACCCTTCTTTTCCTATGTCTTGGACTAGTTTTCAGGAGACTGTTTTTTAGGGCCATCTTTGTCATACTTTGGTTGTTGGAGATATGTAGACCCGAATTCCTGTTTGTTCTGGTGCTTAAATTTTTTCTCAATTTTAACATCATATCGATAAGTAGCACTAAGTGATGAGATGTCCAGAAAATCCATTTCAGTCTGGATGTATCTGTGTAGAGCCCCACAGTATTTCAGAACCAAATGTCGCTCGGAGTCTTTGATACCCATCTTGGTGCGCAAGGTATGGAAGGTATTGGTGAAGTCCGAAACTGCTTGGCCCCTCTCTTGCCGCTATGTGGTCCATTTCATGTACTGGTCCTCATAGTTTCCAACAAGGTAATACTGTTCCTTTACAACATCCACAAAAAAATCCCAAGTGGGATCGGCCCCGTATATTCCAAACTCCTCCATGGAAATTTGGTCCTAGTAAGTTTCCCACCAATGTTTTACATGAGGGAGAGATTTAAGGAGTGTGAAGTTGATCTTTTCTTTGTCGGAAGAACTGTGAACAGAGAAATAACCTTCTAGCAGAGTTAACCATTTTTCTAAGGCTTCTGCATCTATATCAATATCAAAATTGTATCTACAGGAATATCAAAATTAAATTGTACCTTGAATGGAGAGGTGCCTCCAAAGTGTCTGCTTGATGAATATGCGTCTGTTTTTATCGACGGGATTTAAAGGATGTGGGAAAAATCCTCCATCATTTTGTCCCTATGTCGCATGAGAGTTTGATCAAGCAACAAATTGATAGGATCGTCTACTCCGTCGTTTTTATTTTCGTCCACCATTGAGGGTTTCTTGGGCATGCGAGAGTGATTGTATTCAAGAGAGACAAGATCAAGACCCAACTTGCTATACTCGAACCTCGTCGGTGACATGCACTGAAAAAACAATCAAGAGTATCCTGCTCTGATACCACTGATCTAGATTATTTTCGGCACGAAATGCGAGTGGAGATATAATAAAGAAATGCATAAAGATATCACAGATATTCAATAATATAACAGGAATATATCATAGATGCAACCATAAACACAAATATATAGTAATACACAATTTCTATTAATGAAATAAATGTACAGAGACTGTAAAATATAGAGTGAAAGACTCGATAGAATGGTGGTAGCTTATCTCTGCATAGAGATGTGACGGTTACTCGTATTCGCAAGAAGATGATTACAATGAGGCTCTGAAGTCCTTTTTTACAATAAACAGGAATTCCAAAAACTCTAGACATCCAAAACCTAACCCTAGGAGATGAACGCCAAAAGTGATGTGGGCCCTGTTTGGGTAAGTTAGTACATCAACATCCCGAGGTCGTAACTTTTGCATACGATCTCTGTTTTAGGCATATGATAACTAGTTGGAAAGGTATCGCAAGGAGATTCATTTTGGGGGATAAATCATGCCTTTGGCCATCATTCATAACCTTGGTCTCAAAAAACCTTCATTTAGGCCCTCAAAATGGCCTCAGAAGTCAAAACCTGCTAAAAATAGTAAATTGCCAAAATTGCCAGAAAACTGTTTTGAGCCAGTCAGAAAAGGTGGGTGGCCACCGATATCCACCTGGATCATGTGGTTACAACTTTTAAGGAATTTATTCATAAATTCCTTGAAGTGTACTTAGATGATCTCATTGTGTTTAGTTTATTGAAGGATCAAATAGAAGAATCAAGTTAATGTTGGATGGGTGTAGACAATGTCATGTTTCGTTGAATTTGAAGAAGTGTAATTTTTATGCACCGTTTGGAATTTTATTGGGCCATGTGGTCTGAAAGAAGGGATTATTAGTGGATCCTTCCAAGATTGCAGTGATTCTAGATTTACAACCACCTATATTAGTCATATAGCTGAGGGAAAATCTAGGTCACACAGGATATTATAGGAAATTCATTAAATTTTATGCACAAATTGTTGTTGGGAAATAATACCCTACGGACTAACAATATAGGGCTGAACTTGTACACAGATCATGACCTTAAATAAAACACTTTTAACCTATCACCCCAATACTCAAACCCCTTTTTCACACACAAGCATGGAAAAGACCTACTAACCTTTTTCTATCGATGTTTGATGTATATCCTCCATTGCGCTTTATCCGTTTGCTCTCGCTGCTCCTTCCAAAGACAATCCTACAATCAAGATAAAACACTACGCATGCATGCTATTCTTCTACCTATGGGTTAGAGATTAAGAATAAAACAAATAAAATATATATAACTCATGCATTGGGATGGGAAAAGTATTCTTCTATTAATATCAATATGAATCAACTTACAATAATGATAGAGACCAGCCACCGTTCCTCGATCCTGATCCTGGGATCCTCCTCTTCTTTGTCCTCCAACTGCTTTGCTTGAATTCTTCTTAGGCTTGAGGAAAGGCTAAAGGGTTGGGACAAAATGGATTCGGCAATTGGGCAGAGTTTCTTTGCTATGATTTTTCCTCTTCCAAATAGTATTGCTACCCCTTCTTTTATAGGCTAGAAGGAGCTAGGGTTTTGGACAAACTCTCGGCCATGCATGGCTGGGAGTTTCAGTTAACTGACCCATAGCTTTTTGTCCTGTCGGAAAATTTCTGTTTTTTGTGATTCTGAAGGCAAACGCGGGTTGTAGTGGGCCTGCTAGTGTTTGCCCGTGGGCTGTAGTGGGCCTACTAGCGTTTGCCCACGGGATGTAGTGGGCCTGCTAGCGTTTACTTTTTAAAAATGGAGTTTTTAGAAGAGTTGTTCAATAGTTTTTTGGAAAAGAAGGGATATGAGTTGGCCTGATGCCAGGTAAGCATGTGTGGTGAAATTTAGGGTTATAACAGATGCCCCCTAATGTGTGAGGTCAGAAGAGAATCTGATGGCTGAAATACATTACCAATATTTTACCAATCTGTACTGATATGTTGAATGAGTGAGCCCAAGAATCAGGAATCAGGAGGTGCCGTCTGCAAAATAACAAATGTCTCACCGAGGCGGGCATACCCATGCTCGGGATAAAATAGAACGCATGGCTACCAATCAAATACACTGTAGATCCATGTCATATAACTATATAAAGTGTAGCTGCGAACAGTACACAGCGGATCTACATCTCGAAATCAAAAATATATACATGCAAAGTATCCATCTTCGTAGAAGTTGATAAGGTCTGATGGCTAGAGATGAGGACTTCAGAGCTCGGGCAACAACTTCAAAATCTTCAAAACTCGGGTAGGAGTGTAATATGAGTGTATGACTGCACTACCCAGAAGTCTTCGACGGCTCGTTGGGCATGGACAAAATTGATAATCTTGATGATCAGACTGAAGGTTTCAGTGATTTCGAACAAGGACTTGATTGGACGTTCAGGATGGTTGGGTATGCAGACAAGAGACATATTGCAGAGGGGCCAACTCAGGATTAGTGACCAACTTCCCTTGGACAATAGAACGACAAGTGATAAGACTCAGGCAACATATCTGTTAATCATAAGTCTACGAAGCAGGAGGCAACACAAACTCTCCATATGTTTGGAAGAGTAACCAAACGGTGGAGGACACAACTCTATATAGCGAGCAAAGATTCCTAAGGTCGTACTACATCCCATAGTCTGATGAATCAAACAGACAGATGTGCTTTATCCAAGGGCGACTCATGATGTTGCCAATAAAGAAAATACTTTTCCCATCCTCTTTTTGGGTTATATTTAATTTTTTTGTTCTTTTTGATGATTTTGAAAAAGAATAAAGGAATATTACGTTACAGTGGAGGAACGAGTACAACAAACATACAAGCTCAAGGCACAAGGACAAGACTGATGTTCTAGGGAAATGATACTCGGGAAAAATCCTCCAGTGGTCAAAGGTGTTAAGATGCAAAGGAAAACTATTACTAGACTGATGGGTAAGGTATGAAAATGCGGTTGATAGAACACACAATGGTAACGTCCTTCGATGTAAGTTTAATGAGCCCAGAGAAGGAAATATCGATGATTTTTCATATTTAGAGAGTCTGAAAAAGCATAAAAAGAAACTCCATTGCGGTACCTTTTTCGTCAATAGTCTAGTCGGTTCAAAAAATGGATAAAATAGCACTGATTAGACATCAATTCAAAACCATTTTAACGAGTGTGACAAGGACAAGATCACTCGGCTATTTTTTCAATTTTAAAGAGTCTGAAAAAAGCTTAACTATGGACTCTGTCAGGAATGTTCTTCTAGATCATTTTAACGAGTGTGAAAGAATAAGGTCACTCGACGATCTTTTCAATTTTAGGGATTCTAAAAAGAGATTAACTATGGACTCCGGGGGGGTTTCTTTTTCGTAAATTTAGTCCCTCAGGCCCGAAAAAGGAATAAAATCTTACCTGAGGATACTCTTCTAAAGAATTGGAATTCGATAGAGTATACCTTTGTTCGTACAGTTGACCATCCGGACCGAAAAAGGGGTAAACTACCATCGGACAGACATGACATCAAATTTCAGTTTAACGAGCATGAAAGATCACAAGATCGCTCAGCAATCCTTTCATATTTAGAGGGTCTGAAAAGGGCTTAAAAGGAGACCCATTTAAGGAACGTTCTTCTAGACCAATTTAACGAGTGTGAAGAAACAAGGTCACTTGGCAATCTTTTCATCTTTAAGGAGTCTGAAAAGGGCTTAAAGAAGACTCCACAATGGTTACTTTTCTCAGTTAATTCGGACGAGATCAAAAAGCATAAATGCAGTCTCGTCGGATGTTGCTTTCAGATCTCAAAGCGAGCTTGAAAAACAACAAAGTTATCTCATGATCGACACTTTGTGGGTCGATGCCTAGCATTTCCTCATAAGACCAGGAAAAAACGTCGTGGAATTCTTTTGAAAAGATTTGTGTAAATTTGAATCTCTTCGGGGGAACAATCTGCTCCGACGAAGACATTCTCCACGACGCCAGGGTTTCGGGAGATTTTGATAGGTATAGTGGCAGCAATAGTCGCCATATTTCCCTCAGCATAAATTTTTTGTGTAGCTAAGAGGTTAATGGGACATGGCTGATCTCCCGTCATGGTGATAGTGAATTCTCCGGCCTCGATTCGGCTTAACTCTAGGAGGAAATATGATCTGTGGTGAAGATCCTCCCAAGGTTTGTCCAGACTAGTCATTGCTTCTATTACAGCTTCGTCTGAAGGCAAGACTAAGTCTAACAAATCGGTGGTAGCAAGAGAACCCTGAGCCCAGATAGGCTCTGGAAGTGGATCCAACTCTTGTGCGGGAGTCGGATCGGGAGTAGCTAAAGCTTGCTGGACTAAAGAGTACGCTACTTCAGCAGCCGACAAGGGCATGGACATGCCAGAGTGCCCTGTCTCATCCATCGTGGCTGATGGGGAAGGAAGAATCCATGGATCCTCAAAGTAAGTCGTGCGTAACGACGCAACATGAAAAATCTCAGCCTTGTGGTGAGTGGATATAAACTTGACATTGCCATGAGGAGGTGGGTAATCGAAAGTACCCATAAAATATGGGCACAAACCAACTCCTACATTAATGACATCGGCTTGAGGATTATCAATCATGGGAACCGTAGATGCCCCCAAAGCTGGGTCAGGTCTAGAGAAGGACAATTGATCAATGGTCACTATCCGACCCTCGTGTGGAAACAACAAGACTCAGAAAACTGTAGCGACCATAGCTTGCATAGCATAAGTCCAACTCCGACCTAACAAGAGATTGTAGTCGAGGGGGGCATCGACTACCTCTACTTCGACGCACACAGTCTTCCCTCCTAACTGCACAGGGAAAGAAGGAATGATGTCATGTGGTCGGAATGAACGACCATCGAACGCAGTGAGGAGAGTAGGTGATGGAGAAAACTCAGGCTGACCAACGGATTTCTAGCATGCTAATGACATAACGCAAGTCGAAGCACCCTCGTTGACCACCATGCAGAATATATTCTGTGTAAAAGTTTTCGTGGGATGAGCCACTACTATCTGAAACGCGACATGGTAAGGCAGACGAGGTTTCAAGTCAGTCGTATCTAACATGATGGTACCTGGGTTACAAGTCTCAGTAGAGCCTAAAGCAGTCAACAAGGCTTTTCTCTGAGCAGGGCAACTTTGGATTACCTCCAAAGCGGACATAGTACAAGGAGTTTGGGATAAATCATCCACCACAAAGTAATTCTGGGCGGCCCTTGCATTTGGATTGTGAGAAGCTCGCTTAAACACACCTTTTGGAATGTGTGTCTTTGTTTCACCCAACGTCTTCTCGATCTATAGACGAAGAGATGGGATTTCATCTTATTTTCCCTTCTCAGAGGCACTTGGTTTACTATAGTCGTGCACTCTAGTCGTTATTAAAGCATCACTTTTAACGATATATACGTTTGCAGAAGAGGAATTGTTTGCGGGAGGGAAGTTTTCTTGGCTGCCCCCTTTGGCACTTGTAGAGGCTTGAGTTAAATTTTTCCCATGCTGAAAGGGATTAGTCAACACATCCTGTTGTTGTTGTGTGACAAACTTCTGGGCCTCTGCAAGCCAAGGACATAGATGGGTCGGGTGGTCTTCCGCACACAAGTTGCACGGATACCTCGCCTTTCGTTTTTCTGTAGTGCCCTCGCCAGCATTATCGGTGGGTTTTTTATCCCCCTTACCCTTCTTGCGTTGTTTTTTCTTCCCTTCGAGCTGCTGGGTGGCCTTTGGGTTAGTCATCTGTACGGAGTGTACTTCCGACATTTGGGTAGGAGGAGCAGCCAAAGCAGTAGTCTGGCTAGCCACTGAGTGTTGTATAGATAACTATTGCAATTGTTTTGCCAATTGCTCAGCGGGCTTAGTTTGTACCGAACCGACGATACCATCGGCATGTGGTCCAGCTCTCTGTCTGGTTTTATCCAGTATTGACCGTGGTGCATCCGGAAAGATGTTGTACAGTAAACCAGACTGAGAATAGATAAGCTCAAACTGTTGATCCCTCATGATGGCATCTTCCTCGAAGAAAACCCCTGAAGTCGCGACGTATTTGGATAACTGCGGAACTAAATACTTAAGGAACCACTCAAGTAGGAATGCTGGTGGGATGGGTACCTTGATAAGACTCTTTCGGCGTCACCACTCTCAAATATGATCCGAGATATGGTCCGCTGTCATCTGCTCGAAATTGGCTAGCAACTCTGTGCCGGCATCGTATCTCACAGATAACTGGAAATGGTTAAGGAAGGCCATCGCCAGTTTGCCAAAAGAAGAATATCGTGAGCGGTCAAGCTCAATGTACCATTTCACGGAACTCCTAATAAGAGTGCGTTGAAACAATCGCAACTGGACGGAGTCATCTTTCAGTGAGTTAGATGAGCACCAGAGATGGAAAGTAATCATGTGATCACCTGGATCTTCGTTAGGATTGGCCTCGAACTTTGGAATGTTCAAAGGCAACTTCGTTGGCATAGGAGGCCAACACGGATCGTGACAGATAGGATCATTTAACAACCGTGTCAAATATGGAAAGTGTTACGTCGCCAAGAACAGTAGTTTAGGTTGTTTCTAATAAACGGGATAAAAGGGTCCTGGAGTTTGACTGGCACCAGGTTGCCAGCAAAAGTTTGGTTGTTGGCCCAGATTCTGGTAGAAACCATGGCCCTGACCAGCGTAAGGGTTTTTCATCTGAGGAGACATCATTGGCTGATTCCCCATGAAAGACATAGGATGTTGGGCATTCATCGTGTTCGACGGAATTTGGGAAGAATTACCCCATGATGGTCCCGAGGGGAGAGGCATAGAAGTCTGCCCAGGGTTCCATTGACTGTGGAAAGAATTACCCGAGAATGACATTCCATATGAAGGAACAGATCCTTGTCCTGAGTTCCAAGGTCCTGGTATATGTGCTCCCAGCGCAGGAATAGTACCTTGTGTCGGAGTAGACTGTCCAAAAATGGGTGTGCCCCCAGATGGGAAAGCAGTGGATGTGAAAGTTTTATTACCAAACGTCTCGTTCCAAACAAACGGTGATGAACCTACCGACAGAGTTTGTGTAGGTGTTCCTTGACTCCCGGCTCCAAATGAACTTCTGTGTGCAGGCTGCCCGGCGGACTGCTAATGCAATCCACCAAGCGAAGGGGATGAAGGAGGGATATGACCTCCAGCGTAAGGAAAAGCATTGAAAGGGACAGGAATGCCCCCAAGTTGACCTTGCAGAGGAGCGTTAGATCTCCCTGCCCCCAGACCCAAAGTCTGTAGAGTGGAGGAAGTGAGTGCAGGACTTGTACCGGAACTAGGCATACCGTATGAAAACGGAGGGCCGGTCGCACTAGGTGTGAAGGGAGGTGTGGCCGCTGCGATAGATGGGGTCGGTCCACTATGCAACGTAGTTGCAGCTGAGACCATGGTGGCCCGGACCATCGACAAAAGCAGGTTAGGAGATGATTCTCTTGTGGTGACAATAGTGATGGGAATAGAAGAATTCCCAGAGGAAGTAACAACGTTTTTTGCCATAGTTGTATGAGGCAATGACAGGCGTTCGTAAAATTGAATTGGCACAATAACTTGTGGCCAAGTATCATTGTTTGAGGTTTCAATCAATCCAAGATTAGTGGTCAATTAATCCGGGAGTTGTTCAGGCTCAATGGTTGGTAACCCGATTGCTTCGAAAGACCCTTGTTGGTCTAACTTCCACCGCAATGGTGGCGGGGGTGGCTCCAGTATAACCGGCGGCAGGCCCATAAGCCTTTATGACCGGCGAAGCTCTGAATCCTCCACTGTGTGAGAAGATTCACGACACGCTAAGGTATTCTACATGAACAAACAATAACACACACTAAAAGAAGCCCGTATGAGATAAGACAAGCAAACACTAACTATTTTGAAGAATAGTTACAAAAACAAACACTAGAGCAACTTACCGGTGCAAGTGCAACTCGAATACAAAAGCACCCTCTGGGTATACTCTACAAAGCGTGGCCCGATGTCTGTCCTAGGTACCGCGGTATACCCCCGTAGTCACCTATGTATGTCCCTAGAAAATATTGGCAACTAGTTTGCCAGCACGTGAACAGTCACCAGGCGGGTACAGACTATAGTCGGGTAGACCACAATGAGCAGGGTATCAAGTCTGAAACCTGTCAAGGGTATCGAGAGAAAATGGTTCAGAAGACAACTGAGGACCTCGAATGGATTCGAGACCCACGAAGCCCCATGGAAAATGCAAACAATGGAATCCATTAACAAATCCTCGATATGTGTTCTCCACTATGCTCGGTCCAGCTTTGGAGGGGTTATCTCCGCTACCTTTCCTTACGTGACCTTGTGTTTAGCCCCTGTGTTAGAGGGGGGTCTCGGATAACTTTCTGTAACTGGACTTCTACACTCCCTATGACAGACTCCAATGTTTGGCTTGAGTGGCCTTGGAGAATTAACTCTCCAACCTATTATAAGGCCCTAGTCCTGAGCTAGTGTAGGTACCCTACAAACAAAAAGTCTAATCGTTTTTAATTAGCGTTGCTTTTAATGGGATTTTTAAGTCACAAGGTATGAAAGTGAAACTGATGGTGTGTAAATACTCAAAGCAAAATGAACAAGAAAATGCGTGGAAACAAAAACTTTTACAAAAATGCAAAAACCAGCAACTTTTCGATAAGAAAGACTTCTTTTTCTTTTTGGATTTTCTAAGATTTCATGCAGAAAAACATCAAGGAATTTCGCTCAATCTGCGAGCTACTTATGCACTAAATGCACTGCAAAAACTTATGAAACAAGACTTCTTCCTAGCTACTGATGCAACAACACAATCTTCAAACTAAGAAGATAATTTTTTTTTATTTATTTAATTGCAAAATGAAGCAATAAAGGGAAAATGATGACAAGCACAAAACCAAGAAAACAAAATAAAATTCTGGCTTAAAGCGCAGATCGCAATGAACCAGAGAAAAGACGCACAAAGGCAAACAAGAAAGCATCGATTCTAACGCTTGTCTAAAAACCATAACACAATTTTTTTTTTTTGTCTTTTCTATCAAAACATCAACTAATAAAAACACCGGCTAAGGATAAGAGGCCCTAACCTGCTGACTGTGCAGCCCCAGACTCAAACCCCTGAGAGGAACACTTCTCACCACAGGAGGGGATGACTGCCCCACCCAGGCTGAAAAGCAAACAATCAAGCCCGCGACTGTTACTGAAACAGCACGCGTGCAAACGCGTGCTGAGCTATAACAGAACGCGGGTACCCGCGAGCTAAACTTGAACAGGCCGTGGATCTGTATAAAATCTAAGACAAACCAAACACAGGTAGCCTAGACCTGAAAAAGGCCTCTGGTACAAACAACCAAGGTCTCTCACAGGCTTGGATGCTTCTACTTTAACAGAAAAGGAAAAAATGAATGCAAAATATAACAAACACAATAAAGCAGACTGAAAACAAGACAGTAAACTAGCAAGACCCAGACAGGATCCAGAAAACCCCCTGAGAAGGTAAACTTCTGACAGGGAAGAGGAGACTGCCTCTCAAGATTTTTGAGCCCTACACGCTACTAAAACCTCTGCAAGAAGCGTTCAAACACGGGCTACAGAAGGTTAGGGCGCGGGTTACACGCGTCCAGGCCTTCTGCAGGCCGTGTGTACCTCTATGTGTCCTGACAATAAATGTCAAGCAACAGTCAAGGAAAAAACTGGTATTATGAACCAGGTTCCCTGCCATCTTTGACCTAACAGAAAACAAACAAACAAATAAGCAGGAACTCTAATTCTTTGAACTACCCAAAAACCTCAATGAAATCCGGAAACCCTAAGAGTAATATCCCCAGTGGAGTCGCCAATTCTGTTGTTGGGAAATAATACCCTATGGACTAACAAGCTAGGGCTGAACTTGTACACAGATCATGACCTTAAATAAAACATTTTTAACCTATCACCCCAATACTCAAACCCCTTTTTCACACACAAGCATGGAAAAGTCCTACTAACCTTTTTCTATCGATGTTTGATGTAGATCCTCCATTGCGCTTTATCCGTTTTCTCTCGCTGCTCCGTCCAAAGACAATCCTGCAATCAAGATAAAACACTGCGCATGCATGTTATTCTTCTACCTACGGGTTAGAGATTAAGCATAAATCAAATACAATATATATAACTCGTGCATTGGGACAGGAAAAGTATTCTTCTATTAATATCAATATGAATCAACTTACAATAATGATAGAGACCGGCCATCGTTCCTCGATCCTGATCCTAGGCTCCTCCTCTTCTTTGTCCTCCAACTTCTTTTCTTGAATTCTTCTTAGGCTTGAGGAAAGGATAAAGGGTTGGGACAAAATGGATTTGGAAATTGGGCAGAGTTTCTTTGCTATGATTTTTCCTCTTCCAAATAGTACCCCTACCCCTTCTTTTATAGGCTAGAAGGAGCTAGGGTTTTGGACGAACTCTCGGCCATGCATGGCCAGGAGTTTCAGTTAACTGACCCATAGCTTTTGTCCCGTCTACAACTTTCCATTTTTTGTGATTCTGAAGGAAAACGCGGGTTGTAGTGGGCCTGCTAGCATTTTCCCACGGGCTGTAGTGGGCCTGCTAGCGTTTGCCCGCGGGCTATAGTGGGCCTGCTAGCATTTTCCCACGGGCTGTAGTGGGCCTGCTAGCATTTACTTTTTAAAAATGGAGTTTTTAGAAGAGTTGTTTAGTAGTTTTTTGGAAAAGAAGGGATATGAGTTGGCCTGATTCCAGGTAAGCATGTGTGGTGAAATTTAGGGTTATAACACAAATTACAACATCCATGGAGATATTACTGATGAAGGAAGCAAAGTTCCAATGGAATGAGGATTGTCATAAGGGTTTGGAAAACTTAAAATAGAAACTAGTGACCGCATCGATTTTGATCTTTCTAGACTGGAAGGGGTTCCATGTTCATGTAGATTCGTCATCCATAGCTTTGGGCACAATAATTTGTCAACTAAGGGAAGGAGACATAGATTACCCAATTTCTTTTTCAAGTAGGAAGTTTTCTGTAGTAGAGAAGAATTACACTACCACAGAATGAGAAGGATTGGAAATGGTATATGTGTTGCAAAAATTTAGAAATTATTTATTGGGTTCTCATTTTACGATGTATACATACCATTCTCCACTAAAATACTTAGTGAACAAGCTAGTGTTGGGGGGGGAGAATATGCAGGTGGCTACTAATGTTTCAGGAATACAATTTTGAGGTTGTTCTGAAACCAGGGAAGTTGAATGTAGGACCTCATCACTTATCACGCATACTATCAAGAGAATATGTAGGAAATATAAGTGACATCTTGTTGGATGCATAGTTATTTGTAGTTAAAACGGTGGATGACTACTTTGCATACATTGTACAGTTTATAAGTACAAGAAAGGCTCTATCAGACATGACAGTTGTAGAGAAGAAAAAAATAGTGGTCAAAGCAGTATACTATCAGTTGATTGCAGAGAATTATACAAGTTAGGTGTAGATGGAATATTTAGATGATGTGTGTTGGAACATGAAAGACCTATGATACTCAAAGAAGTGCACAAACAGATTGTAGGAGGACATTATGTAGGTAAAGAAACTATGCAAAATATTGTGTGTATAGGGATTTGGTGGCCCGCATTTCATAAAGATGCTAAGGAATACTGTCAAGAATGTTATTCTTGACGAAGGGTGGCAAATCCATCCAGGAGGGATGATATTCCTTTACATCCACAGGTTATGTTACAATAATTTGATAAATTGGAAATAGACTTTATTGGACCAATCAACCCATCAGTAAGAAGATCAAGAGTCAGGTACATAATCACTACAACAATGTATTTGACCATATGGGCATAAGAAACAAGAGTCATAGTTTTCACCATGGATATAGTTGTGTGGTTTCTATTTGACAATGTAGTCACACGGTTTGGATGTCTGTTCATATTACTCAGTGATAAAGAAACAAACTTCCTGAATAAGAAAATTGCAGCATTGACTAAGGAATTTCAAATTCATCATTAGAGGAGTACTTAGTATCATCCTAAGGATAATGGGACAACATAAGCTTTTAATAAAATTTGTAGAATTATTTGACAAAGATTTGCAATGTAGGGAGAGATGATTGGGACTTAAGGGTTTCTATAGTAGTATGGGCATACAAGACTACAAACAAAATGTTGATAGGACAAACACCTTTCAGGTTGGCCTATGCGAAAGAAGCAATAATTTTGATGGATTTTATTGTGCCTATCATGCATGTTCCGACGATTAATGATCTTCCAAAATCTAGCACAGTAGAGGAGAGGTTTTCACAATTCGTACAACTTGAGGAAGATCAATTTTCTGCAGGCTTCCACCAGTAAGTTAATAAGGCAAGGGAAAAGGAATGGTATGGTAGACATATTAAACAAAAAAAGTTTCAAGTGGGGGACTTAGTATTACTCTACAACAGTAAGTTCATGTATAATCTAGGAAATTTTTGAATGCATTGGTTAGGACTAAATGTAATTAAGCATGTGATGGAGGCAGGTGTTGCGCAGTTGGAAACGTTGAGTGGAGAAATCCTCAGAGGAATGGTGAATGGAATTCAGTTGAAGCTCTATAGAGATGACCGATCATCTACTCATTAATCTGAAGTGTGCTAGAAATCATGTATCATAGTAGTTTTACTATAGTAGGGAGATAAAATACCAAAAAAGAAAACAAAAAGTAGAAAAAGGAAGAAAACAACTAAAAAGTTAGAAAGAAAGAAGAAATAAAATGAAAAACATGAAGAAGTATCATGTAGAAAAAGGGTGTATCGAACAGATAAAAGAAACAACACAAAGTCAATTAAGTGTGCACAAAATTCAAGCACATAACAAGAATTATTAAGGGAATTAAAGAAAACCATAAATGATGAAACATACTAGAAATGCATAGTCATAAATAGAAGGCACATTCCGGTATCGTGACAGACTAGAAAATCAAAAGAAAAATCTAGCGGAGGATTTGGGATTAACGCCACAGTAACGAAGTATTAATGGCAGATTCTTATTTAAATCGACACTTCCATTGGGCGTGAAAGCAATTATATAGTTGTCAAAGGGTGAAAAAAGAACAAAAGGGGATCGAAATGGAAGGTTATTTGCAATTACTCAGATTTGTTAGCATACAGAGCATACATAGCCGAATTAGATCCGACCCATACCCAACACAGAGCATGCAAAGAAGCTTTTCACACAGAAAAATGGCCCCACCAAAAGTTGGAGCACAACATCCATAGCACATAGGAAACCAAAAATACCACCAGTTTCACCTGTGTTGGAGGAAACACCCGGAGCTTCAGATTCACAGTCAAGTTTTCACAGGGACTATATGCCACCTCAAAAAGACACTACGCCTCAAGTTAAACTACCTAAAAATGGAAAATACCCATTGTACACACCGAGAATCCCACCTGGTGTAATTGTTGAAGGGGACATGCTGGGAAATATTACTACCCTAAAGTTTGCAGATCACAATATCATAGATGAACAAATGTTTCCCTAGCTGGAAACATACAAGTATTTATGTTCCAAAATCATAACAAGAATAGGAGCAATATTAATTGAACCATAGAGGTGGGAAACAAGACTTGAGAGGTCAAGGATATTGAACCTATTGGAGATCCCCCATTTTAGATGAAGTCTCAAAATAAAATCATGTGTCAAGATATTACTCAGTTGTGTCCATGGAGGAATGGTGTGGTTTGACCCACCAGTTTTGATTAATACCCAACTAATTGTGTGGATCAAATGTTTTCCAAAAGTAGGAGAGGACCTGACCACATTGTTAACCAACAAAGCAGGGGAGAAATCACTTGTGTAATATATGAAATATAAGTTGCATACTTTCAAAGGATAGAGGGGGTTAGATTTCATGAGCATAAGTGATGATCTTGTGCACTTTGTGATGTAGGTGTTGGGATATAAATTGGTGAGGAAATTTTGCAAGGACGAAGTGTCGGCCGCAGTAATCGTAGTCGCGAAAAAATGCACTAAGGGGGTCCAAATGAATTGGGCCACATTTTTTGTGATACAATTTTTGATAGACTACGTAGAAGCTTAGGAGAAAAGAACAAAGTTTCATTATGCATGGATTCTTATCTTATTACACTAGTTGGATGGAAAGATCTCGATGATTACCAACAGGGTAGATAAACCAGTAGAGGTAGTGTAGTTGTGCAGTATTCCATATTATGGAATATGACAAATAAAAGGAGACAAGTAGACAACAATGTTACATTTTATTTCTACTTTGACACAATCAGGTACATCATAGAACATACATCGCACATCATAGCCTAGACTGTAGAAACATGGCAGGATATGGTGTTCTTCAAAGCATGGATGCATCATATGTACATTCAATAAAAAAGGGACCCTATGTTCCTGTGGCTTCCAACCAACTACAAATGAATAGAATATGATGTATATTTGATCGCTAATGATTGGAAAGACGAGTGGAAGATCTAAGAAAAACAAATGGAGCACCTATAAGAGGAAAAATAACAGGGAAGGGATGAAGAATCACTAGACGAAGGACAGGGAAATGGGAAAAAAAATGGAGCAAGGGATACGCCAGGACCATCAGTAGTAGAAGCACAGTCCACGGTCCCATGAGAAGGATTAAAATGAAAATAAAAGGGGAAGGGTCCAACAATCACTGCATGAAAAAAGATGAAATAACATAAGGAACCTCTTTTCTATTAAATATGATATGCAACAACATGGAAAGAATTGGCTACCAAGTACTAGATGTCGTAGAAGAGGCCATTGAAGAAGCAATAAGGAAAAAAGAAAAACAACACCAGAAGGTGTAGGACCAATTGATAAAAAAACTATAGTTGTTGGATATCATGAAGATAATGTTAGAAAAGGGTGCAAGTGAAGGATCGAGCACAAGTCTGGTTGAGGATGTAAAGACTTCCAATGCATTCCTATCTAAGGTAGCAACTAGGCACAAAGTGTTAGGCATGAAGACAAAATAAGTCTAATTCCTCATGCCAAAGCTACAAGAACATATGAAATGTTAAGCCACCTGAACATGTTGGTGTCATGAATGCCTATACATGTACTAAAAATCTTGCAGGTAGGTAGTATGCATGATATAAGGCTACGCACAAAATTAACAAGATAATTGACCAAAGTGATGGATGAGAGGGATAAAATGCAACAATAATATGCAACTACTCTACATGAAAATATATAAGTTGAAGAAAAAGTGAAAGGAGCAATGAATGAGAATAATGAGGCCAAGGAAAGGGTGGAGAAATCCTTAAAAGAGAAGGATGAAGTTGAGAAAGTGGCATAGAAGATGCAAGCAACCTTCCAAAAGATGTATAAGGAAATTCTTGAAGTACCATTAGAGTAGAGCCCACCATGGAGGAACCAGTATCTAGAATCAATGAAGTAATCAAGGGCTTTCGTAGAAGGATTGAAGACTTGTAATCACACATAGTACCAGAAACACCGCTAGAAGAAACAGAAAGAAGAGAGAAAACAATGATGACAACAGTAGCAAATATAAAGAAGTTGGAGGGGGAATGCACAAATATCTATGGGGAAAGTGTGCATATATGTACCAACCTGGTAGAAGATCCATAAATGAAGGTCATGGAAGATGTATTGAGGGATGAATAGGAAAATACGCAGAAGGCTTAGGAGACCATAAAAACTCTCTCGCCGACTGAATGAATGACGACCATTTTAGCGCAAAGGAAGTCATACGAGGAAATAAAAAATATTTGAGACTAGCATAAAATTCTCTAGTATCAGTTAAGACCACTGCAATATGAAGCACTAAGGGTGATAGGATAATTGAAAACTACACAGGGGAAAGTGAAGCAAGCAACGCAAGACACAAAAGATAATCTCACGACTCTAACTACATAGGGTGTAGAGGAAATTTTTGGAATAGAGGTATAAATAATAAAGGATGTTGTCACAACAAAGTATGTCTCCCAAAATTTATTCATATAAGCATGGAGGAGCATGAAACGGGCTTGAGTGGCTCGGGATGAGTCATAGGTGAGTGTTGGGGGCCTATTGGAAAAGAATTTTGGATTGCATTTTTTAGGAAAATCCTAAGTATGGAGGATATGCACAACAAAAAAATAAAGAATACAAGGTAGGAGTGGAGTGTGAAATAAATGAACATGTAGGATCAGAAGTGCACAGTAAGAACATACTTATCAAAGAACAAAGAAAATAATAAAGAAGAGAATAAAACATAGAATAAATAAGAGAAGGAAACAAGAGAAGAAAGTAGGAGAAAAGAAAGGATAGCACTTCAACATGGTAAAATCATAAAGATATGCAAAACAAGGAAGAATAACAGTTGAGAGTGCAAAAGCAACATGCAGATGTAAAATCTAGAAAATAAATCCCCAAAAATGAGTCGACATGAGTTGTCATAAGTCAGAATGAGTTGTAATTGGGTTTTTGGGATAAGAAAAATAGGTTTTTTAGACCTAGAATCCATGTATAAATATGTAATGGGTTGGGTAGAATAAGGGCTCATTCGTTCGTTTGTTCACAAGTGATGATATGTTCTATTCTATGTTGTTATGTTCGTGAGGAGAGTGAGAGAATATACTAAGTATGAGGGATAAATTCTATGTCTGAGTGGTGAAAGAGAGTTGTAGAGAGATTCTTGCACTACAGAGTGACTAGGAAAGATGGAGAGAGAGATATCTTGATATCTCTATTGTAAGAACACTGAAAAGCCTAAGAAAATTATAGAAATAATACTAAAGAAGATATTCATTATGGATGTAGCCCAAATTCTGGCGAACCACATTAACTACTATTTTTTCTTCTCTTTTATGTGATTGATCATGAATATTCTCTTTATGCATGTTAGACTTTATTTGGCTACTATATGATCACTATGCAATTCTTATGAATTTTAAAGTAAATGGTTTAATTTATGATCTGGAGTATAATGGTAACATATAACTCAATTCACTAAGTAACCAAGGAAGAGAAAATACAGGATAATGCACACATAACAGATAAGTAAAAATGAATCATATGAGCACCTCCCATTCCCTCATTACTACATAAACATGGTTCTTGCATCCCCAATAGATGTCTCGAGTGATACTTCACTTGCATGTAGGTGATTCCAAAAGGGACAGTGTCTGAAGGTTTTTTTTGGTTAAGATAACATGAACCTAGGGTCTTATAATTGTGCGCCAACACCACTTTAAAGACAGGTCCCAATTTGGAGATTT
Source organism: Picea engelmannii (assembly GCA_009831015.1). Classification (NCBI taxonomy): domain Eukaryota; kingdom Viridiplantae; phylum Streptophyta; class Pinopsida; order Pinales; family Pinaceae; genus Picea; species Picea engelmannii. Next base: position 1,657,875 of record ML779461.1, read on the forward strand.
GGGATCAAAAACCTCCCATAGTAATTTTGAGGCATAAACAAACTCTTTTTCAAGTTGAAACTTTGTGATCATAGATCTACACCCTCAATGTTGTTCTACACCGAGATATTTCCAATAGTGATAAAATCACCTCAAATAGAGTTTGTATCCGAAATTTATGCCTCCCACAAGTTTACCTACCTCGTTGACCACCATGGTACCAACCTTTATAGACTTCGGATTAATTGGCCCAACAACATCAAGTCCCCATTGTGAGAATGGTTGTTCTACAATTATGGGTTGTAAAGGAATCACATATCTCTTCACTTTTCTTGAAAACTGATGGCATGATACACACTTCCTTATTGTGGTATAGGATTCTATGAAACTTGATTGCTAATAGAACCCAACTCTTATTTTTCTTGTGGGCGGTGGAGGTAGGTGCAAAGTGTCCAATGCATATTCCTTCATGAAATTCTCCCATTAGTTCTTGGGTTTGATTTCCATCAATGCATCTCATTATATACCATAATAATTTCTCCTCAACAGTATGTCAGAAATAAACACATATTTATTTTCTTTCATCTTCAATGTTATTCTCTCCTCAGGGTTCATGGTGACAGAAAATTTCATGGACCTCAAGTAGAATACAATATTTCCATACCATTCTGAATATGCCAATGGTTCTCCTACTGAAATTGAAATAATTCCATCCACAGAATCACTATTCTCTATGATCTTGCATAAACCTTGTCCTTTGATATCTTTCAAAGGTTTAATTTCAATATTAGATTCTTGTATCTTTTCCAACCAGTTAGCCCATTTCCCTTCTCCCAATTGTTTATTTAGAAGCATATTTACTGGTGATGAGGGAACATAAGAAATAACATGGGATTTCAATATGTACATCCAAAAGTGCACCACCACTTTCACAAGATCCAAGGCTTTCTTTTCCAGTTCTTAGTACCACAATTCATAGTCATATAGGGTTTTTCTCATGAAACTAATTGATAGTTCTTCACCTTTGGTATTCTTCTAAGTAAGAACATATGCAAAAATTGTCTTTATAGAAAATGAATAGATGATGAAATCCCTTTGAAAATCTAGACTAATGAGGACAGAAGTTGTGTTTGTTTCTCATTTGATATTATTGAACACCTCTTGAGTATTCATTGTCCATTTGAACCCCTTCTCCTTTTTCAACAACAAATTGATCGGCTTCACAATACTTTCATAGTCAGGAACAAACCTTCACACAAAATTGATCTTTCCAAAAAATGATTGAAATCTCTTCTTGGATGTCGGGGGGTTGAGATCATTTATTGCTTTAACTCTTTCTGGATCTATAAAAATCCCTTCCTTGCACACAATATGGCCCAATATTTTACCTTGAGTTACAATGAATAAGCATTTCTTTCGATTTAGAGAGAAACCGTACAATCTACATATTTCAAGAAAAATTCTCAAATGATGGATATGATCACCCCTTGTTTTTTAATGCACTATCAATTCATCTTGGTAGTCTTCCATAAATTTTCCTATCAACCTGTTAAATTAATGATCCATGTCCCTCTGGATTGTGGTTCCATCATTCTTCAAACCAAAGGGAATTCTAGCATATGCATATGTCTCCCAACGTGTTATAAATGTTGTCTTTTCCTTATCTTCCTCAGCCACTAAGACTTGGTTATATCCAGAAATACCATCCAACATGGACATCTAGGCTGATCTAGTGACTTGATGGAGGAGAAACTCCATATCAGGTAAAGCAAATTTGTCCTTTATGCTTTATTTGTTAAGGTCTCTGAAATCGAAACACATCCGGATTTCCTTGATATTTTTTCTTACAATTACGGGATTCGAAAGCTAGTTAGAATGCCTAATGGGATAAATTATTCCATCCTTATTTAATTTATGCAATTCAATTTTTACCAGAGGATTCAGTTTGGGATTCGTCATCCTTATTTTTTTCTTTACAAGCTTTGTTTCTTCCCTCAAAGGAATGACGTGCTCGAATATTGTTTTATCATAGGATTTCAAATCATCATAGGTCCAAGCGAACACATCAATGTATTCTTTAAACAATGCAACATATTGGTCAACTTCCTCAGTGGTGAAATCAACTCCCAAGTTGACATATTTTTGGGAACTGTTAGTTCCAATATTAACTGTTCTTTTCTCTTTAACTTTTCAAACTAAAACTTCTTCAAGGAGATTGTTATCGTGATCATATTTTGTGAAAAGAGATTCAAATTATACACAATATTTCATGACATCGGTCATGTGATAATCTTCATCATCATCATCATTCAACAAAAAAAAATTCTAGTTGTTAATCATTCTCAAATACTTGCAAATATTCAATGTTATCAGGCACAAAAGGTCGGAATGCTCTTCCTACTTGAAAATATGTTTTTCTTTGTATATCGTCTTTGTTTGAAGGCCAATGAATCTTCTTTGTGGTTCTTGTCCCTTGGAATGAAAGAAATGTTGAAGGAACTGAAAGACTTCATCAATTAGTTAACCCTTTTGAAATATAACTTGAGTATTTCCTTATTGATTTTATACATATGGGTGACCTGATTAATGACCAACTCGGAGTCGTCGGTCATAATTAGATGTTCTATTTTCATTTCTTGTGCAAGGATCATCTCCTAAATGAAGGCTTCATATTCTGCCTCATTATTAGTACATGAAAATTAGAGTCTGATAGCATGTGGATGCACAACCTTATTTGGACTTATAAGAACAATTCCAACTCTGCTCCCTGAGTTTGAACAAGCTCCATCGAATGCCATCTTCCAATATCCTTCGAATAGACATTATTGATACTCCATGTATTGAACTTGCTCTAGGATTTCATTATGTTCCATGGCTAGGATAACATATTTTCCAATCCCAACATCTATATAATCTTCCAGTAATTCGTTGTCCTTCTTCTTGAAAGAGAAGGGTTTTCTAGGTTCATTGGGCACTTTAATCATTGCTCCTTCTTTTCCTAGCAACATCATACAACTTTCATCATTCATTATGTATCCCCCTATCATGGATGCCCAATCTCCTCCCAGCATAACTCCATATGATGGAGGAAGGTATACCATAATAATATTGAAAACGGTAATGATATGGGGGGCTTCCATGATCCAAACATAAAAATCCTTGATTTCTCCATAAGCTGGCACTTTTCTAGTATTAATTGCATATATACTTTCACCGGTTTTGTAATAATTGGTGCAACTCATGCCCAATGTCTCCATGACCACCAGTGGCATGATATTATTTGTCATGCTAGTGTTAGCTAAACAATTGTGTAGTGAAACATCATGATTTTCAATTGAAATGTAAAAGGGAGGGATTTTACCTCTTAGCTTGGCAGTTGACTGGCTCTGGCTTTGTTTTGGATTGGTAACAACCGCTTCTTCTCTTTCAAATGGATCGTCCAACAATTTCAAAATTTTTTCTCTTTGTTGGGGAATATTCACCACTTATGTAAAGGGAAGATTTATCCTTAATTTACTTAAGTCTTGTACGAAAGTATGTCATTTGAGTGGATTTTGGCGTCAGGTGTTGGATTTTACTTCCAATGTTATTCGTCACTTTCTCATTTTCTCTTTTCTCATTATATTTTTTTATTTTCTTTTTCAGAGTCATTCTTATTCTTGGATCTATTTACAAATCCTCTTGTCTAAGAAAATTTTTCTTGCGAGTTAGGGTCATTGTCACCTTCTTCAAATATATACATGGACATCTTGCATTCGTCCATCTACACATTTTTGGAACTTTAATTAGGTGAGTAATAATTATCTTTCTCAATTATTTTTTCATCATACACAACATCCAGGACATCTCCATTGGGAGTAGGCTACCTGGGAATCCTTGGTCTTTGTGGACCCTCTGTTTTTTCAAAACTCACTCTATTTTCTTGTTGAGGATTCCTTCTTTTCTCTAGGGCTGGCATTCTTATATTTTCCACATAATTATCTCCCATTCTTAGTCTGCTTATCTCATTTTGAATTTTCTCAATAGTTCTATTCATCTGTGAAATTTCAATTATTTTCTTAGTTCCATGTGTTGCCACAGGGTCAACCTTTACATCATGTATGGTTCCCTTGAAAAATCCTCCTCCCATTGTTTGGTTTTGAGCTGGTCATGGATTGAATTCTTCATTCTTTCTTGAACTGGAATATCCTTGACTATCAATACTTAATCCTCTCAGTTCCCTTTGTACTTTTCCCAATATAATGTTGGGGTCGACACCCATTTCAATCATAATTTATTTCATCTCAGTGGATTTACTAATTTCCTCCTCCAAGGTATCCATTTGGGATGCCTTGATAAGATATTTCACATTCGAGGGCATTGCATTCTTATAACAGCCAAGAAAAATTGGGTCATTTAGTCTTTTATATTCTATAAGCATACTCCAGGTTTTATTGAACCTGAGATTAAAATTGTGTATCCTTTCATTATTCCTCAAACCAATCTGGGTGAAATAGGTAAGGAGGGTATGATAAGCAATTGGAGGGGTGAACATATTCAGGAGCATAGCTTCGAGGTCATTAAATGAGAGAATTGATCTAATGGGAAATGTTGAATACCATTCATATGCTCTTCCTAATAAGGTTTTCATAAACAAACTTACCATGACATCATCATGCTCAACAAGATGAAAATCTCAAACATCAAGAAATAAGTGCAGATGCATCTTTGTATCAATTTCTCCATATCCAAAAAATTCCTTTAAGTTTCCATTAGGGATAACAGAGAGATCATTTTGCTCACCTAGAATATTCAAAGGATAATCTCTTATTCTTCTTCTATTTTCAAACCTTAAGTTTTCTTGATTTCTTGCAGCATCCCTTCCACCTCCTTGTCTCTCCTCATGATGCGTGTCTCGTGGTTGTTCATTTCTTTCTATCATATCCAAATATATTCTAGGAATATTATTTTCACTTCTAAGAATAAATATTTGTTTTCTTTTACTTCTGGTAATGGGTCCCTTGTATTTGTCTAGCTTCAATCTTGACCTTGTTCTTGTGCTTCTCTAGCTAGTCATTGGTTTCCTCTATTGATACTAAGTGGGGGGTGAATCAATATCAAGTACAATTTAAAACCTTTTTCAACTTATACTTAAACCATTTAATTATATCCAATGAGAAATGAACAATAGTATAAGAGTTACACCAATACACCACAATACACCATGCACAATATATGAGAAATAATCAATAGTTATTGTTCAAGGGAAGTAATGAATTCCAAAGGTAGCTACAACTTTCAAATGTAAAGGGAGTGATAAACCTCCAAGAAGAAGATAAAATCCTCCAATATCAAGAGAGATTTGAACTCTCCATCCTTGCCCCTTCCTTCCACCCAAGAATATTGAGAGATAATAAAACTTCACATTAAATCATCACCATCAACCAACCATCACATAGACCCTGATAATGCTTCCTGAGACTTCTTCAATTTCTGCAATTCTTCAATTCTTGGAATACTCTAATCATGTAGTTAATATTACTCAATTTATTCTTTGAAAATTCTCCAAGTTTCACTCCTTGAATCCTCCCCAAAAAGAAGTTGTAGAGAGAATGGTAGACCTTGTCCAATTCTAGTTTATTCAGGAGACGGAACTTGTACAGAATTCCATGCGCTCAATATTTAACATCAGATTCTGAAACTTGCACACAAGAAACCAAAGTCCATACTATTTAAAATTCAATTTTTCCCACTTCATTTGGATTCTCTATGAAGAAGTTATGATTGTTTTACCTAGAACACTTGTTTATTGACTAGCTTCAAGACTAGTCAAAAACCCTATCTTCCACATAGTGTATGTCCAAAATTATAGCAAATCAAGAGATGAAAAGTTTACCATGGGTACCTTGATATGTCTTCTCAATACCATAGAAATTTCACCATCTGAATCATTCTAGAAAAAAATTTATAGTGAAAATGGTAAGATGACCTGAAAATAACATACCTTAGAACACATCACCAAAAGACTTCATCCTCCCTTGAAATACGGCCTTCTTTACTTCTGATTTCCTCTGAAATTCGACTTTTGTATCAAATGAATGTATAATGATATTTATTTATACCATTTATGTCACTTCCTTTTAACATTAGGGTCGACCTGACACTTTCTTATTTTGTAATTATTTTCTTTAATTATCTGTAGGGCCTACATGTACTTCCTTCTTCAATTAACTTTGTCATCTTCAAAAATTCATTTCTCCTCAACCATGAGGATCCACGTGACGTGCCACATACCAGTGGAAACAACATGATGTATACTATCCATCCATGGGTCTTGTATCTACATGTGCATTTTCCTTCATGTCCAAATACCTTCATCAATTTTGTAGTCCAAAACCCATGACTAGGGTTGACATCAATGACAACAACCAATCTTCCAACATCTTTTGTCTTGTCACTCGTCTCTCCTCTATCTCCAAAGGATTTATCTTTATTCTTCTTGGACTAATATCTTCTAGGACATTTCTAACTCTTCTTGGGTCTTGGTTGTTGTTATTACCAGATTGTATAGCTGATGTAAGATTCTTCATTGATTGCTCAATCCAATTTATAAGCGGGGATAATAATCCTGGGTTAAATTCATATGTTTTTCAAAAATTCTAGACCAGGTTCCAAATTTAAGTTCATCCCTAGTATGGTCGCCAAAAATGTTGACACTTGAATTCGTTAGGACTGAAACGACAACCTCACAAGGAAGTAAACCTCCCTACATTTTTATAGAGTTGGTACTCCTCTTTAGATTTTCTTGGGATTTATATATATTCATAATGTGGGACATGACATAAGTCCTTCGTAGTAATTCAAAGAAATATAAATATTGCAAGAAAATAAGAGGAAAATGTTTTGTTTTCTTTTAAAATAAAGTCCTTGAGAAAGGACCAGGAACTGAGCACATTCACACATTTAAAGAAAATAAACAAAATTTCCTCACATCCAACGTAGTTTAACTAAAGATTTTTGATCACATAAAAATAAAAAGAATATGGTTTGCATGCATAAGAGAAATTTAACATAGGGAACATGGGTAGCTCAAGTAAATATAATGATAGATCAACCTCAAATACTTTGTATTCAAAACTCTGGGTTACGAGGAACAGTCGATATTGTTCCCGAAATAGCTCTCTTGAAATTTATAAAAAATATATAGTGTGTTACATGTTTTTTGAAATTTAAAATACATTTGTCTTAAATACCGGGATTGGGGCTCCCGCGGACCATAACGAAAATATACACAAGAACTAATCTTGTAGAAGGAATATGGTGGGAGGTAAAAGAACAAGAAGACCTAGTAAGAAGAAAAGAGGAGTTATCACTCTTCAGTTAAACCTTTTTAGTGAAAGAGGTGGAATAACTCAATGAAGAAATTGATAAAGAAAATAAATATGTTATCATCATAAAATTACCATGATGGTCTCTCATGTCTTTACTTGCTTGCTGGTGTCATTTTATTTTGTTCATTAATGGTTGCAGGAACCGTCTCAATTGTTTGTTTCCCTTTGGTGGTGAATTTGTTGATATCTTTCTTAAACCATTCTTCAATATAACTTTTCATTGGTGCCACATTGATTTCATGCTAGATTTTGATGTTGAATAGCTCACCCTCCAAGTCTCTCAGATCAAGGTTAATGCCATGTAATCCTTCTTCAATATCTTAATTTTTCAGGGATTATTCCACTAGCCAATTGTCTATGTCGTCCTCATCATATTCAAGTATACCATATAAATTTTTGACTAACAACCCTTTAAATATATCAACTTCCTCGTCAAACTATTTCTTTGTTAGGAACAACAAGTTGAGGATCAATTTGGGATCTTGGAATTTGTTAGTGCTTCCGTCTATGTCCAACTCCATGAGCCTTTTGAATAATTCTTCCCTCCTTGATATGGCTTGGATGCATGTTTGAACAATGTTATTTAAGTTTTTTATCGTTTCTTTCCATCACACATTCAATTGTTTGATCTGACTTGGAGAGGGAATATCCTTCTCTCTTCTCCTCAGTTATGTCATATTGGAAACTTTAATACCAAAGGGTACCACAATTTTAAGGTAAAAACCTTTTTCATTCTTTAGATCATCTTGTAAATACTCATGGAAGGCATGCACCCTCGAGCCAAAAGAAACCGTGTTTTTTGAAATTTCCCAAGGTTCTGTGTTCAATTCCATTCTTTTCTTGATACTTCTCTCCACATAGCTCCTGGATAATGTAATTAAGATCAAGGATACTTTTAATTTAGTAGTGGGCATGGTGGTTCCAACGATTGCCAAAGGACTGGAAAGAAGTGGAAGAGACATTAATGATTAAGGTCTCTTTCAGTTCCTTTATCCTTTCTTTTAACTTCATGTTTTCCACTTCAATACCACTAATGGAGTCATCCAATGCATCGTTGGTTTCTTTATGAATTCTAGAAATATGGGAAGGCTGCATATCTCTTAGGTCAACTTCTGAACAAGATTTTCTCTTCTTATTCTTCACATCACTTTTAACAATAATTCATTTCTTGGATTCCCTGTCAAAGATAGCGCTCTGAAAAAAGAATGACTCTTCTTCGTTGAAGGTCTCATTCTCAATGATTTACAAAGATGGATTTTGGTGGGTTTTGTTCCCTTACTGATACAGTGGGGAAACTTTTTTCTCGATGTCCACCTCGAGCTCCATAAATTCAAGGGAGAATCTATTGATTTCACTCTCTATGCACTGGTATTCTTCCTCTTGCACGACATTTTTCCTCTTTTTTCTTAGAGGAATATTGTGCGAGCTTTAACTTTTCCTCGTCATGGGATTCTTGTCTCCTTCACCTTATGAACTACTATTGGTCACTTTTCTATATGGGTGGGTTTCTAGAGAATTGCTCCAATATGTTGTAGTATTAGGAGTAACATTTGGGGACTTGACACTCTTCTCATTGGGGCCCTTACCTTTTTTCTTGTAAAATTCATTGGTACTGAGTATTGTTTCCAAGTCACCAACATTGTGAGTAGGAGAACCTAAGTTATTTTATTCTTCTTTACTTAGAACAATATGGATAAATGAATTGTTGAACCCCACTATTAGCATATGTTCCACAAAATGTTCGTTAGGTTCAAACGATTTTATCTTTTCATCATACTTGAGATTCAGATTGCGGAAGTGGTTTGCAAATTTATCGATTTTTGTTTATATTTCTAGATATAAAGTCCCCAATTTTCCAAGGCAAGGATATGAATTGATTTTTTCATTTCTTGTGAAAAAATTGCAGCCATAAATTATATTTCCATGTGACTTCTATAATAAAAATTTTATTAGATATATGGCATGGAGGAAAATACGGATTTTCCTTAGAACCGAAAATCCTGATAACATTGTAATTTTTCATTTTCTCCAACGTCCCTTTTTTATCCAAGAATTTACTTGCCTAGTTGAATATTATGGGGGTATATTTTCCAAATAACAATCCTTTAAAAACTGAGACAAAATCATTGAAAACTTCATAGAAATGCAAAGAATCTTTTTGTCTCCATAATACTTGGTACCAGAAGGTAACTGGATCAAATTCACAGTTCACTTTCTTACAAATAGACAATTTAGGAAATTGACAGCAATATGCTATCGCGAAAACCAAAAAGAGGCCATAAAGAATTTCTTATATTTTTGTATTGTGACAATTGGGAAGAGATTTCAATGGAAATCAATTCTCCCCAATCAAAAATGGCTTGTTTTTTTATAGTTAAATGTAAGATATAAAGAATCATACAAGAAATGTTGGTGGTACTTTCTTGGCCTGTCACCCTGGTGAATAACCAAGCAACTTCCTGGAAGGGGTTTTTGAACAAGTTGACCTGCAACCTAGTGATATCTTTAGGGATGGTCATGGGATTCTCTAAGAATTCAGGCAAGAGGTCCAAGCCGTTGTCATTCCTTTTTAGGAAATCTCTGGAATATTCTCCTTTGAAAGTAAGTGTTGGTTGAGGGAGCTTCAACATTTTATGGAACACTTGAGGTGAAAGAGAGTTGGGGGAATGGTCTTGAATTTGAATAATCCGCTGACTTGGTACATATTTCTCAACATACCATGCAACCAGTTCCTTGCAGTCGAAAACCTCATGGACACACCCTGCACGAGAAATTTTGGATGTCTAGATCACTTCCTTATGAGCAGAAGAGGATGAATAGTAAGAATACTCTCTAGACCACTGGAATTTTTGGTCCTCTCATCCAAAAATATTCAAATTATCTCTGCAAAACTGTTATCAAGATTATTTTTCCATAAGTTGACATGAGTGTTCCTTTAATCCAGATAATATTTGCAATGGGCGCTTGAGAGAGATAACCATAATATAATCTTCGTCAAATCATGATTTAATGTGGTTTTAATGAAAAATATCCTCGAACCCTTCACTTATTAATGACAATATTTATGGAACCATCATGATGAATTAGTGGCATTAAACTATTCTTAAATGTGTATTGGGAAAAGCAGGAGGATGGTGGGGACAAATGAGAGCAATTAGGATTTGTGAAATTTTGTGAACCCGCCAAGCCAGGAACCCGTGAACCCGCAGTTGCAAAAGGTTAGAAATAGGCTAAGTGTTGTAATGTGGTCGGTCAGATTCAATATAGGAGAGATGAGATAGTTAGGAGATCGGGGAGTCTATTGGTCAAAATGTAGATCACAGATATTTTAGGTACAAAATGGATATCGTGGAACATGGGATATGAAAGCTTGAACCCACAAAATCATGACTATAGAAACAATTAAGTATAGGATAATACGGCAGGATTTTAGACTCATGATATGGGAGTATGAATGGAATTGAGAAACTGCGAGTCCACCAACCCGCGATCTGCCATTGTAGAAAGAAAAAATGGCCAAGTATAGTAACTAGAAAGGGAGAAAAGAAGAGAGAAAAGAAAAGGGGAATTTGGGTAAGTATAGAAGAGGGAAAATAAATGAAAAAAAAAAGAATTTGGGAAGACAGAAATGGGATGGAAACTCGAAAGAGGGAAATGGTCTCAACAAGACGGCATCCCATAATGAAGCAAGAAGGAACAACAAAATGGAAATGGATTCCATCCTAGATGGACTAGCTGATTCAATAAAATCTAAGGTGGGATAATGTGCATCAGCAAAAGAGATTTGGGACAAGCTACAAGATCTTTATGCAAATCCAAAAGCAGAAGAAGTTGAAGCAAGTTACAATCTTGAAATAGAAAAAGAAAAAAATCATGAAGTAGAATCATTGTGTGCTCTAGAAATACATAGAAAGGAAATTTAAGAGGTTAGCTTAAGTGTAGCATAATATAATATACTTCTTGAATAGATGAATGAGAATCTTGAACAAGAAATATATCAACAAGACATAATATTTAAATAAGAAATCAACAACATGAAGAAACAATTAGAAGACTATGAGAAAGTATGAGAGGAAATCATCTTCTTGAAAATTCAACTCAAAGAAGCAATAAGAATGGAAGAAGTAATGAATGTCCACATGATGAAGAAAGAAGAATAATGTGAGAAACTTGAACAAGAAGTTGTCTCATTAAGGAAGAAATTAAAGAACTCTCAAGTTCCAAAAGACATAACATGTCTTGGATGCAAGGATGAAACTTCATACAAAGGAAATGCAAATTCTAGCAAGAAGGTTGAAGAAAAGGAAATCTCCACACAAAGAGTTGATGAGAAGTGGATTAGATTGATGGAAAGGAGGAATGATTACAGAAGAGGTGAATATCCAAGAAGACTTCCCACCTTCATGAATGAAAGAAGATTAAATTAGTATGAGGGAAACTACAGAAGAGTGGATTTTGATCAATTAATGCATGAACCCAGATGGACTACATCACAAATAATATCACGTACTCCCAGGTATAAAAATTTCTTTCTTGGTCATTTTTATACTTGGAGAAATTTTGGACACAAGGAAATTAATTGCAGAATCAATGAAAGGAACAACTATGCAAAAAACATGAATGGTGTAAATATAAGATAAGGAAATGTTCGTGGATTTGTCAACATAAATAATGATCCATTTGACTCATTGATGGATCAAAATATTATATGCTACAAATGCAATAATATTGGTCGCAAAGTATGAGATTTCAGTATATGAAAGAAGATGCTCCTATCATGGATGTTCCTATGCCAACCAAAGTATGGAGAAGGAAAGAGATTCCAAACAATGAATATTTTCGAGTAGCATTGATCGCTAAAGAATGTGAAGAAGAAGATGAATGGTACATAGACAATGGATTCTCATCGCACGTGACTAGGGATCATAACAAGTTCATCATCTTAAATAGAAAAGGTGGAAATGTTGCATTGGAGATGAATCATCTTCCAAAACACTTGGAAAAGGAATAACAGATCTTGGAAGAAAACATGTAAAAGAAAAAAATTCCTATTGGTTGAAGGTATGAAGCAGAATCTTCTCAGTGTTAGTAAAATGTGTGTTCAAGGATACACTCTCAAGTTTGACTCCTAAAGAAGCAAAATCAGAGAAGACGAATCAAAAAGATTGGTTGCAACCAAAAAAATAATACCAGGTAACATATATGTCCTAGACCCATGAAATATATCCAAGGAAGAAAGAGATCAAAAAATGAAGTATTACTAAGTTCCATATGTTCATGGGGAGCATCCCCAAAGAAGAGAGTTACCTTTCACCATTGAAATCAGGGGGGACTCGCCCCACCCTTTGCCATTGATTTCAAATGGGAAGAGAAACCAAGAGCATGAGTGTTTCCATTAATACAAAAGGGGGATATTCTTATAATATTGGTTCTTTTCATTGATTTCAACCCTATTCATTGGTTTTGGACCCCACAATCAATGAAGGTATTTGTACATGAAGGACATTATACATGCAAATACAACACCCATGGACGAATAATATATGTCATGTTGTTTTTGGTGGTAGGTGGAACGTCATGTGGCTCCTCATGGTTGAGGAGAAATGATTTTTTGAATATTACAAAGTGAATTGAAGAAGGAAGTACAAGTCGGCCCTGAAGATAATTAAAGAAAAGAATTAAAAAATCAGAAACTGCTAGGTCAACCCTAATGTCAAAAGGAAGTGTCATGAAGAGTATAAATACACATCAAATAAGATCTCATAATCATCCAAGCAAGTTTGATGGATCTAGAATAAGTGGGTCTTCACTTGTGCTAGGAGTATGTGTGGAGTTCAACGTGGAGCAATTCTGAGGTGGCAAAGTCTGATAGGCCTGGAAGATTCAGAATTGTAGAAACCCTAGTTTTCTGAGGGTGTATGTGGGTTGATAAGACGACAGGTAGTGTACATACGAGGGTTGATAATAATACAAGTAGCGTACATGCATGGGATGATAAGAGGACATGTAGTATACTTGAGAAAAGGCTTGAGGAAGTTCTAAGGAAGGGACATCTTCATGATCTCCGGTTCAAGTTTCTATGTAATGGTTATATTCAATTTATGGTGATATTTTGATGTAAAGGTTTATTATCTCTTATGTATTCTTGGGTGAAATGAAGGAGCAAGGATATAGGTTTTAACCCTCCCTTGAAATTTGAAGTTTTAGCTTCCCTTAAAGGCATTGTTTGGAGGTTTAACCCTCTCTTGAACTTAGAAGTTGTTGCTTCCATTAATTGGAGATTGACACTCCTTTGGAAGTTGCTTCTTCCCTTGATTGGAGGTTTCACCCTCCTTTGAACTTGGAAACGATATCTTTCCTTAGAATTCATTACATCCCTTGAAGAATAACTTATGATTGCTTCTCATATATGGTGGATGGTGTATTGGTGTATCTCTTCTATTATTCTTCATTTTTCATTGGATATTCTTCATTTCTCATTAGATATAAATTGAATATATAATCTGGTTGAAGTATAAGTTGAAAAAGTACTTGAAATTGTACTTGATATTGATTTACCCCCCTCTTAGTATCAATAATTGGTGTCATATCATGTTACCTTCGATACAATTTAACCACTGGAAGGAAGATCCTGAGCAACGATGGAAGGGAAATTTCCAAATGGGATTCCACCATTTGATGGAAGCAATTTTGAATACTGGAGTAATAGAATGGAAAATTACTAGAAATCCCTTGGGGCGGATGTTTGGCTCTTAGTTTTTTTAGGATACACAGCTTTCAAGAAAACAAAGACTACATCCCAAAAGGAAGCAAGAAGGAACAAAAAAATGGAAATGGATGTCATCCTGAAGGGACTATATGATTTAGTAAAAGATAAGGTGGGATCATGTGTATTATCCAAAGAGATTTGGGACAAGCTACAAGATATTTATGCAAAGCTAGAAGAAGAAGAAGTTGAAGAAAGTTACAATTCTGAAATAGAAAAAGAAGAAAATCATGAAGCAAAATAATGGTGCTCTCTAGAAAGATGTAGAAAGGAACTTGAAGAGGTCAAATTAAGTGTAGAAGAATATAATATACTTCTTGAAAAGATGAATCATAATCTTGAAGAAGAAATATATCAGTAAGAAATCAAATTTAAAGAAGAAATCAACAACATGAAGAAACAATTAGAAGACTATGAGAAAGTAAGAGAAGAAATCATCTCCCTGAAAGTTCAACTCAAAGAAGAAAGAAGAATGAAAGAAGTAATGAATGTCCACATGATGAAGAAAGAAGAAGATTGCGAGAAACTTGAACAAGAAGTTGTCTCATTAAGGAAGAACTTAAGGAAATCTCAAGTTTCAAAATACATAACATTCCTTGGATGCAAGGGTGAAACTTCATACAAAGGAAATGCAAATGCCAAAAACAAGGTTGAAGAAAAGGAAATCTACACATATACAATTGATGAGAAGTGGATTAGGTTTCGAGAAAGGAGGAATGATTACAGAAGAGATGAATATCCAAGAAGACCTCCCACCTTCAGGAATCAAAGAAGCTCCATTCAGTATGAAGGAAACTACAAAAGAGTGGATTGTGATGAATCAAGGCATGAACCCAGATTGAATACATCACAAAGAAGATCACTTACTCCCGGGTATCAAAATTTCTTTCTTGGTAATTGTTATAATTGCAGAAATTTTGGACACAAGGAAATTAATTGTAGAATCAATGAAAAGAACAACTATGCAAAAAAAATGAATGGTGTAAATAGAAGATATGGAAAGGTTCATGGATTTTTGAATAGAAATTATAATCCATTTCACTCGTTGATGGATAAAAATAATGTATGATACAAATGAAATAATCTTGGTCAAAAAGCACGAGATTACTAATATATGAAAGAATATTCTCCTATCCCAGATGTCCCTATGCTAACCAGAGTATGGAGAAGAGAAGAGATTCTAAGAAATGCATATTTTCAAGTTGCATTGATCGCTGAATAATGTGAAGAAAAATATGAATGGTACATAGAAATTGGATGCTCATCACACATGAATAGGGATCAAATCAAGTTCATAATCTTGAATAGAAAAGGTGGACATGTTTCATTTGGAGATGACTCGTCTGCAAAAATACTTGGAAAAGGCGTAGTAGATATTGGAAGAAAATATGTAAAAGAAAAAAATGTCCTATTGGTTGAAGATTTGAAGAATAATCTTCTTAGTGTTAGTAAAATGTGTGATCAAGGATACACTCTCAGGTTTGACTCTCAAAGATGTAAAATCAGGTAAGAATATTTAGGAATATTGGTTTCAACCATAACAAGAAGACCAAGTAACATATACGTCCTAGACCCATGAAACAACTCCAAGGAAGAAAGAATCTATACAAATGAAGTATTACTAAGTTCCATATGCTCAAGGGAAGCAAACCCAAAGAAGAGAGTTACCTTTCACCTTTGAAATTAGGGGGAGAAACCCCACCCTTATCCATTGATGTCAAAGGGAGAGAGAAACTAGGAGCATGATGACATGGGGAGCATGAGTTTTTCTGTCAATGCCAAATGGGGAGATTGTTGGAATATTGATTGTTGTCGTTGATTTCAATCCTAGTCATTGGTTTTGGACCCCATAGTTGATGAATATATTTGGACATGAAGGACAATATAAATGCATATACAACACCCATGGATTGATAGTATATTTCATGCCATTTATGGTGGTATGTGGCACGTCACCTGGATCCTCATGGTTAAGGAGAAATAATTTTTTGAATATGACAAAGTGAATTGAAGAAGGAAGTACAGGTCGGCCTTGAAGATAATTAAAGAAAAGAATTGCAAAATGAGAAAGTGCTAGGTCAACCCTAATGTCAAAAGGAAGTGTCATGAAGACTATAAATACACATGAAATAAGATCGCATAATCATCCAAGTAAGTTTGATGGAGATAGCATAAGTGGTATTGAACTTGTGCTAGGAGTATGTGTGGAGTTCAGCCTGGAGAAATTATAAGGTGGTGAAGTCTAAAACGCACAGAAGTTTTGAAATTGTAGAAACCATAGTTTTCTAAGCGTGTACGTGGGATGATAAGAGGACAGGTAGTGTAAATACATACGCTGATAAGAATATAGGTAGCATACATACACGGGATGATAAGAGGGTAGGTAGCGTACCTGAGAAAAGGCTTGAGGAAGTTCTAAGGAAGGGATATCTTGGTGATGTCTAGTTCAAGTTTCTATGTAATGGTTATATTTTTTTGATGGTGATATTTTGATGTAAAGATTTATTATCTCTTATGTATTATTGGGTGGAAGGAAGGGGAAAGGATAGAGGGTTTAATCCTCCCTTGAAATTGGAATTTGTAGCTTCCCTTGAAAGCATTATTTGGAGGTTTAACCCTCCCTTGAACTTGGAAGTTGTTGCTTCCCTTAATTGGAGGTTGACCGTCCTTTGGAAGTTGTTCCTTCCGTTGATTGGAGGTTTGAAACTCCTTTGAAATTGGAAGAGTTATCTTCCCTTGGAAGTCATTACTTCACATGAACAATAGCTTATGATTACTTCTCATATATGGTGCATGGTGTATTGGTGTATCTATTTTACTATTCTTCATTTTTCATTGGATATTATTCATTGCTCATTTATAATCTAGTTTAAGTATAATTTGGAAAAGTGTTTGAAATTGTACTTGATATTGATTCACCCCCCTCTCAATATCAACAATTGGTATCATAGCAAGTTACCTTCAGTACAATTTAACCACTCGAAGGAAGATCCTGAACAATGATGGAAGGGGAAATTCCAAATGGGATTCCACCATTTGATGGAAGTAATTTTGAATACTGGAGTAATAGAATGGAAACTTACTAGAAATATCTTGGGGTGGATGTTTGGCTCTTAGTTGTTTCAGGGTACACAGCTTTGAAGAAACCAAATACTGCATCCCAGAAGGAAGCAAGAAGGAACAAAAAAATGGAAATGGATGCCATCCTGGATGGACTAGATGATTCACTAAAATATAAGGTGGGATCATGTGCACCATCCAAACATATTTGGGAAAGATACAAGATATTTTTGCAAAGCCAGAAGAAGAAGAAGTTGAAGCAAGTTACAATCCTGAAATAGAAAAAGAAGAAAATCATGAAGAAAAATCATTGTGTGCTATGGAAAGACATAGAAAAGAACTTGGAGAGGTCAATTTAAGTGTTTCAAAATATAATATACTTCTTGAAAATATGAATGAGAATCTTGAAACATAAATATATCAACAAGAAAGAATATTTAAAGAAGAAATCAACAACCTGAAGAAACAATTAGAAGACTATGAGAAAGTAAGATAAGAAATCATCTCCTTTAAAATTCAACTCGGAGAAGTAAGAAGAATGGAAGAAGTAATGAATTTCCACATGATGAAGAAAGAAGAAGATTGTGAGAAACTTGAATAAGAAGTTGTCTCATTAAGTAAGAACTTAAAGAACTCTCAAGTGCCAAAAGACATAACATGCCTTGGATGCAAGGGTGAAACTTCATACAAAGGAAATGCAAATGCTAGTAAGAAGGTTAAATAAAAGGAAAGATCAACACAGAAAGTTGATGAGAAATCGATCAGGTTTTCGAAAAGGAGGAATGATTATAGAAGAGATGAATATCCAGGAAGACCTCCCACCTTCGGAAATCAAAGAAGCTTCAATCAGTATGAAGGAAACTATAGAAGAGTGGATCATGATCAATCATCACATGAACCCAGATGGACTACATCAAAAACAACATCACTTACTCCTAGGTATCAAAATTTGTTTCTTGATCATTGCTACACTTACAAAAGTTTTGGACACAAGGAAATTAATTGTAGAATCAATGAAAGGAAAAACTATGAAAGAAACATGAATGGTGTAAATAGAAGATATGGAAATGTTGGCACTACAAGTTAAAAGTTGTTGGTGGGGAGGCCCTGCGGCTAGGGAAACCCTAGCCACATCCTCTATCGTAGGCTTTTGGCTCCACACCACTGCATATTTTCTCCATCGTTTTGACGTGTTATTTCTCCTCCTTTGGTCTCTGTTAGATATCGGGTTTTGGTTTGAGTTGGAGATCTAGATCTCTTTTTTGTATCCCTTTCTATTGTCTACGTCTGTTGCGGATCCATACCTTTTTTTCTGATATCGTGTTGGTTTTTGTGTGGATCCAGTGTTATTTAATTGATGCGACCTTACTAGTATAAGGCGATCTCTTTGAGTTTCTATCCTTACCGGATATGTTCTTCTGTGTGGTTGTCAAGTTTTTTTTATAAAGCAAATCTCCTTACCTCTTTTCTCCCAACCTACAACTATTCGGTGCCCCACAATTGCTCTTCATTTCCACTATTTGTTGTTGTCTTTTTTGATCGTGGTGTGAGATTGATCCAAGCGACAAGAATTGTCACCATTGGGTAGCCCTCTGTATTTTAGACATGCATGGATTCTCCTCCCTTGGGGTTGGGGTTTGGTGGGATTTTTTATCTTTATCTGATGAATTCTTGTAGTTTTTTTGGTGTTTTTTTGGCAATGTGGTTTTTAGGGGGGGATTATGGGGCACCTTCTTGTGTCTCGAAACTTATCTCTCTGAATATCACTGTGATAATTTCAAGGTTCTTATCTATTGGTAGTTTTTTTTCTTGGGGCTATCTATTCTTTGAGATGATTTTTTTTTCCTCGCCGTAGTTATTTTTGGTGACCCCATTTCTTTCTTTTTTTTGTTGGACCATTAACATCCTTATGTAATGTCAGGATTTTTCCCCAGATATTTTGTGGCTACGGGTTATGGAGCTTTGTGTAGTGGATGTCGAGGTTGTTGCTTCTTTTTTATGTTTACATCATATCTTTGAGGTCCATTCTTTTTGGGCGTGTAGTGTTGATTGTGGAGCTGGGTCAGCACTTTGAGGTCCATTTTGGGCATGTTCTTTCTGGATTATTTATTTTTCTGTCGATGCAGAACTCTTTTTTTTTGTCCCTTCGGTTCTATATCTTGCGCGAGTTATTTTTCGCTCTGGCCTAGTCTGTTCATTTTTTGGGGGTTTGCCTCTGTTGCTTCTTCTCGACTGAGTTTTACGGCTCTTTTTCTGTCTATTTCTCATTGTACTGGGGTCTCTTTTAGAGGGCCATTTTGTTGCATATTTATTTCTCTTGGGTTGAAGTAGTTTTAGACAAAATACATGTTTTGCATACATTATTCAGAATGTAAATTTTATTTATCTTAATAAAATTTGCGCCTTTTTTCTCTAGAAAAAAA
This sequence comes from Picea engelmannii, assembly GCA_009831015.1. Classification (NCBI taxonomy): domain Eukaryota; kingdom Viridiplantae; phylum Streptophyta; class Pinopsida; order Pinales; family Pinaceae; genus Picea; species Picea engelmannii. The sequence continues at coordinate 1,677,473 of ML779461.1, forward strand.
AAGAAGGTATGGAAATGTTCATGGATTTTTCAACATAAATTATAATCCATTTGACTCGTTGATGGATCAAAATATTTTATACTACAAATGCAATAATCTTGGTCACAAAGAACGAGATTGCAAATATATGAAAGCAGATGCTCCTATCCCAGATATCCCTATGCCAACCACACTACGGAGAAGGAAAGAGATTCCAAAAAATGAATATTGTCAAGTAGCATTGATCACCGAAGAATGTGAAGAAGAAGATGAATGGTACATAGATAATGAATGCTCATCACACATGACTGGGGATCAAAACAAGGTCATCAACATGAATAGAAAAGGTGGAAATGTTTGAAGATTTCCAGGTCCTATCAAGCTTGCCTACTAAGTCTGTATTTGACCATAGTTAGGCTCTAAGTTTAAACTTTTATGTAAAGTATATGATTTTGTTTTAGGATAGCGAACAGTCCAAGAACTTCTCGCTGATTTGTTATGTTTATATTTGCAATTTTTGGTTCTCTAGCATGTAGTTTTAGTAACCAGAAGTTAGCACATGCTTACTAAAATAAATACAACACACCTAAAGATCTTTACATCTGAAAATAAGAAAATCTAAGAGACTAACACATTCATTTTTTTACATAGGTATTTTTGGTCAACATGACCTTG
>ML779461.1:1678198-1697630 GCA_009831015.1 Picea engelmannii
AATTTGGGATATATTTCTATATAAGAGGAAAGAAGAAGGTGGAATAAAAAAATTACAAAATATAGAGGAACCTGATACAATAGAAGCTCGTTCTGAGCTGAAACACAAGTCCAAAACCTCCAGGTGCACCCTAAGAAGGTGTGCCCCACATACAAGCTCTCAAAACCACTGAAACTTCTTCAACTACAAAATGTGAGCTCAGATCTGGAAACCCCTCCACAAGAATGAAGCTCTACTAGATGGCCTCCCTTTGAAACTGATCTCACTGCAATATGATGGTTGGAAGTCCTCCCCACAACTGATGTGCCTTCATAAGCAAGTGCACCCTCCACAGAAGTGAAACCTCCCAGGTAAATAAATCAAGCTATATGTTGGTAGCCTGCCTCCATGATAGCTAGTGCCCAAGCTCAAGAAAACTCATGCAACAAACCTCAACCTCATCCTCCAAGTCTTCCTCTCACAATGAACAAATGAAGAATGATCCTCTCCTTCACCCTTTGCACCCCTCTTGAACATGCATAAGGAATCCTAAGATATAAATGGTGGAGATCATCTCATCTCCCATCTAATCAATGGTTGAGATCTCCCCAAAAATATCTAAGTCAATAACCCACTTTGGGTTAAGTTTCCTAAGTTCACTTTATGTCCCTAATTCATGCACTTTGTGAATTAATAGTCATTTTAGGCATAAATGACTAAATTTCAATTTTGACTTAAATCTCCTAAGTCAAAGTTAAATTAGACAAAAGTACAAGTTACAAAGCGTATAGTCTATCCCACATGTGCTAAGGAGAGTAGAAACACATGGGGAACACCTCCCAAGTTACAAAACCCAACACTCCCTCTTACCGAGGAAGTTGTTTCTCAGGAAGCCCATCTTTTCTCTGAAGTAGACATGTTTGTCCCATGGCAGGGCCTTGGTGAGAATATCTGCAACCTGGTTATTTATCGATACATACTGCAACTGAACTGACCCTCTCCAAACCTAGTGATGAATGAAGTGGTACCTGATCTCAATATGCTTCGACCGATCATGAAACACTGGATTCTCATAGAGTTTTATGCAACTCTGATTATCACAGTGAATGATGGTTGGTGGCATCTCTTGACCAAACAAACAAACCAGCATCTTATGAAGCCAAATGGCCTCGAAACTGGCCTAACTAGCTGCCATATAATATTCCTCGGTTGAACTCAAAGAAACTGACTTATGCTTCCATATTTAATAGGAAACAAGTCCTGACCCCAAACTGAAGCAACACCCCGAGGTGCTTTTCCTGTCAACAACACATCATGCCTAGTCTGAATCTATGTATTCAACCAAACTGACTCCATCTCCTCTGACATAGTCTAGGTCGTAGTCAACTGTCCCAATAATATATCTCAAGATGTTTTTTTCCCCAACCATGTGAACACTTCTCGTCTCAACCATGCCATGTACTGACTGAGAGTGTTCACAGAAAAACAAATATCTAGTCTGGTGTTAACCAGATACATGAGTTAACTGATCAACTACCTATATAATGTTCCATCCACCAACTGGCTATCTGAAGCACTAATCTTCTTCCAGTTGGTGATCATAGGTTTAGACATGGGTTTGCCGTCCTCCATTTGAAATATTATCAAAATATCTGCTACATACTTCCCCTACCCGAGAAATATGTGACCCTCCTCCTGCCATACCTCCATACCCAAAAAGTAGTGCATCGATCCGATATCACTCATCTCAAACTCTAATGCAATTCCCATCTTGCACTCAACTGTGAGATCCTTAGCTCCAGTAATGAATAAATCATCCACATACAAAATGAAAATGAGCATGTTCTCACCCCTAATGATAAAATAGAGGTTTAGATTAGGATCACTCTTCTCGAAAGCCCATCTGAATCAAATAAGTATCAATGTGTGAATACCAAGCTCGGGGAGCTTACTTCAGACCATATAGTACCTTCCTCAGAAGACACACATGAGTCTCCCTATCACTCACCTCAAACCCTTGTGGCTACTCTATGTACACCTCCTCCTCAATAAATCCATTCATAAATGCGGTCTTCACATCCCTCTGGTAAATTCCCCAACCCATCTCTACTGCTATGTAAATAATAGTCCTGATAGAAGTGTATCTCACAACTGGTGCAAAAGTCTCTTCATAATCGACTCCCTCAATCTGTGAGAAGCCTCGTGCCACAAAATGGGCCTTTTGTTTCTCAATGCTGCCATCTGCAACAATCTTGGTCTTGTACAACCACATGGAAGTCACAACTAACTTCCCCACTGGCCTCAGAAGCACATCCCATACATCATTGTGCACAATGGATTCGTGATCCCCTACCATGGCCTCTCTCTAGACCTGATGGTCAACTACCTGTGCAAAAGTCTATGGTTTGGTATCCCTAATACTCATCACTAGTTCCAAATATGATCCAAATATGACTGGTGGCTTTCTCTCTCTGATCTGGCTCTTGCGCTCCCCTACATTCTCCCTGGCCTCCTTAAGGGTCTCCTTAAACCATCTAGATCTCTTCTTCTCTGAATTGGTCAACGGAGAAGTAAGTTCTCTCTGTCCAAGAGTGATTGCCTCAGGACTCATCTCAACACTTTGAGATCCTGAACTTTGTGCTCCCTCCAAAGTCTATGCCCCATCTGACTGAACATGCTCTGACTATGACCTTGAAGCTATGCATGGTGACCCTGTCACACCTGATACTAGTGTACTCAAAATCTAAGTATGTGCTCCCTCTCAGAATGCAATCGATGACTCTGCATCATCATCAACTCCAACTCTCGACTCAAGAGATCTTTGAAAATCCCTATCCTCCTCAAATCTAACATCTATACTCACCACCACTCTCCTAAGTGTAAGAACATAGATGTGATAGGATTTGGACACCTCTGAGTATCCAACTAGAATCCCCTACTGGGTTGTGGGGTCTATCTTTGTCCTCCTCTCCAAGGGGACATGAGAGAAAGTCAAGCACCCAAAGATCCTGATGTGCTTGACATCGGGCCTCCTACCAGTGAAGGCCTCCTTAGGAGTCATCTTCCCCAATATCCTGTGGAGACTCCTATTCTACAGGGAAACTACAATAGCGAATGCCTCTGCCCATAAATACAAAGGCAAACTTTGATCATGCAACATGGATCTCGTTGCACCACTAATGGTCCAGTTCTTCCTTTCGGAAACCTCGTTCTATTGGGGGTTGTAGGGCATGGTAACTTGTCTTCTAATTCCATGTTGGGCACATAGTTCTACAAAATGTCTCTAGGAATACTCTCCCCCATTATGCGACCACAAGACTTTGATCCTCTTTCCCGATTGGTTCTCCACAAGAGCTTTGAACTCTTGGAACCATGTGAAGGTCTCACTCTTAGCCTTCAGGAAATAGATCCAAGTCTTCCTCAAGTAGTCATCAATAAATGTGAGATAGTACTCACAACCACTCAAGGACCTCCGATTCATGGGCCCACACACATCTGTGTGTATTAAATCTAGTATCCCAGCTGACCTGGTGTCACTGCTGGGGAATGATGCCATTGTAAACTTACCAAGCACACACCCTCTACAAACATCCTGATGCTCAATACTGATTTGAGACACTACGATCACAACCTCTCTCAGTCCTCCAAGAGATTCATGATGTATGTAGACCATCCTACGATGCCATATCTCACATAACTATCTGTTATTTTCGCTACTCATTGCTAATGCATGAAGTGGCTGAAAAATCAATCTGAATTGTTTCCCATCCCTCACTCTAATTGTCTGTCCTGAGGAAATTGAATACTATTAAGGATGAATGAGTACCTTGGTGCCTTTGAATGCCACCTCAAGACCTCTATCCTAGGGGTTGGAAACTGAAATCAAATTATTCTTCAGCCCAGGGACATAAATAACGTCCATGAACGATACAAGTGGCAAGCTATATCTCTAAAAGATAGTTGTGCCAATCCCAAAAAATCTAACCAATGTGTCATCTCCAAGAGAAATCTCTATCCTGACCTCAGTGTCTCAGAGATCAGTGATGTGCTCTCGAACTCCTATCATATGGCGCGAAGCCCCACTTTCAATATACTAGATACTGGGTGTCGTCTCAACTGAAGTGAAACATATGAGGAAAGCACACTCTCTCTAAAATTGTGTCTGAAAATATGTCTCCTCTTCTCTAGTTGTGGTACCACCCTTCTTCTTCTTCCTATTCGGACATTGTCCAACATAGTGCTCGAACTTCTTACAAACAAAGAACTTCACTTTTCTCATATATCTCTTTTGACCACTACCTTGACCACTTCTTCTCTCTCCTCCACTCCCCTATGGTTGGGGCCCAAACTTGGGACCCTGCCGACCCCCATGGCCGACCTTCTTCTTTCCCTTTGTCCAAAGAGAAATATCCTCCTCACTCTGACCAATCTGTTTTCGTTGCTACTATCATTGTCCGGAAGCCTTGGTTGCAAGACTAATATCCTCCTTGACGAAGTCATCCCACATCCTCTCCCATGTAGACATGGCCTCCCTGGAAACAATTCCCTGTACAAATGGACCCCATGGTTTGGTGAAGCTATTCATAGCTTTCCTCACCAAAGAGTTAGGGTTCACAATCTCTCTGATGACTTCTAGCTCATCTTTGATCTAAGTGTAACAACCAATGTATGAAGTTAATGACTCATCCTTGAGCATGCGAATGCCCCAGAGTTGGTCATGAATAACCATGATACGGTTCTCATTGGAGCTCTTATACAACTTTCAAAGAGATTCCCACATCTCGAATGCACAAGTCTTCCCTGTCAAATGGGGTATGATATGGTCACGAACTACATCACAAATGGTCATCTTCACCTTGTTTTTCCTTTTCTTGAACTGTGCCACCAAGATGGGAGCAGTGACAGGAATGGGGGGGAAAACTACCTCAACTATGTCCCATATATTGAGGTCCTTTAATATTAAGACCATCCTCGCATTCCAAGGAGACCAATTGCTAGCCCCTACTAGCTTGTCCTCAACTCGCATCTGAGATGTTGACATGTCTGCCAAACTACACTCCCAGTTGATGCTCACACTGCCAAGGAAAACACTGTCTCATTCCTATCAACACAGGTGTGAAAAGAGACAAGTGTAATATGACCTCACTCCTAAAAAAATAGGTGTGAAAGAGGTCAAGTCAAATCAGCCTCACTCCTACTGCGTAGGTGTGAAAAGAGATTGATGACAAGTGCCAAAACTGCCCAACTTTCCTCTACAAAAATATTCCCTCTAACAACCACTGAATGAGTCAATGGTTGTCCACAATATTCTGCCAAGAAGATCTATATGAAAGCCAACAAAATGTTGTCCCAACTGCTCAAAATTTCAGCCACCTCAGCTCTGATACCATGAAATTTTCAGGTCCTATCAAGATTTCCTACTGGGTCTGTCTTTGACCACAGTTAGGCTCTAAGTTTCAATTGTTATGTAAAGTATATGTTGTTGTTTTAGGACAGCCAACATTCCAAGAACTTCTTGATGATTTGTTATGGTTGTATTTGCAATTTTAGGTGCTCTAGCATGTAGTTTTAGTAACCATAAGTTAGCACATGCATACTAAAATAAATAAAACACACCTAAATATATTTACAGATGAAAATAAGAAAATATAAGAGACTAACACATGCATTTTTGTACACAAGTGTTTTTGTTCAACGTGACACTAGATAAAACCCCCTTGGGGAAAACCAGTTTGGGATATATATCTATATATGAGGAAAGAAGAAGGTGGAATACAACAAGTACAAAATATAGAGGAACCTGATACAATAGATTCTCGTTCTGACTTGAAACAGAAGTCCAAAAACTCCAGGTGTGCCCCACATACAAGCTCTCAAAACCACTGAAATTGCTCCAACTGCAAACTGTGAGCTCAGATATGGAAACCCCTCCATAGGAATGAATCTCTTCTATATGGAATCCCTCTAAAATGGATCTCACTATAATCTGATGGTTGGAATTCCTCCCCACAACTGATGCACCCTCATAAGCAAGTGGGCCCTTCACAGAAGTGAAACCTCCCTAGTAAATAAATCAAGCTAGATGTTGATAGCATCCCTCCATGAAAGCTAGTGCCCAAGCTCAAGAAACCTCATGCAACAAACCTCATCCTCATCCTCCAAATCTTCCTATCACAAAACAAATGAAGAATGATCCTCCCATTCATCCTTTGCACCCCTGTTGAACATGCATAATTAAACCTAAGATATGAATGGTGGAGATCATCTCATCTCCCATCTAATCAATGGTTGAGATCTCCCCAAAAATATCTAAGTCAATAACCCACTTTGGGTTAAGTTTCCTAAGTTCACTTTATGTCCCTAGTTCACTCACTTTGTGAATTAATAGTCATTTTCGGCATATATGACTAAATTTCACTTTTGACTTAAAAACCCTAAGTCAAAGTGAAATTAGACAAAAGTACAAGGTACAAAGTGTATAGTCCATCCCACGTGTGTTAAGGAGAGTACAAACACATGGGGAACACCTCCCAAGGTACAAAACTCAATAATGTTGCATTTGGAGATGACTCATCTTCCAAAATACTTGGAAAAGGAATAATATATCTTCAAAGCAAAGATGTAAAAGAAAAAAATGTCCTATTGGATGACTATCTGAAGCATCATCTTCTCAGTGTTAGTAAAATGTGTGATCAAGGATACACTCTCAATTTTAACTCCCGAAGATGAAAAATTAGAGAAGACGATTCAGGAAGATTAGTTGCAACCACAATAAGAAGAACAAGTAACATATAGGTCCTACACCCACGAAATAGCTCCAAGGAAGAAAGAGACTAGGACAATTAAGTATTACTAAGTTCCATATGTTCAGGGGGACCAACCCCAAAGAAGAGAGTTACCTTTTGTTGGATTACTGAGAGGAGGGGAGAATCAATAGTAGAGAAATTTAATTATTTTTAACCATATAATACAAGTTTTATATCAATGTATCATTATCATCCAATAACTTTAGAGTAAATGAGCAATGACCAAATGAAAAATCATACACATACACAGTACACCATTGTTTTACGTGGAAACCCAAAGTGAGAGAAAACCACAGAATGCTTTTTCTTATATGTCTTGAAGAATTACATTCATTGGAAGCACTAGCTTCCTTTGTTTTCCAGCTGCAACAGGAAGGAGGCTCCAACACCCTAGTTTCTCGGGCTACAACCTGAGGGAAGATCCAACTCCTCAATTCTTGAGCTACAACTAGAAGGAGGCTACAACCCCCTATGTTCTTTGACTACAACCGGAAGGTGGATACAACCACATGTCCTTACCCCATACAACCACCCTGACGTATAAGTAGAATGATGGAACTACTGTCACACTATCACTGTGAGATATACTATTGTAAACCTGTACCAATCAACCTGCACAAAATAACCTATACCAATAACCTAAAACCATGCATCAACAATGCATCAACCTATAATCAACATGTACCATAAAAAAAAGCATCAACCATGCACCAACCTATACCAAACAACCTGTAATCAACATGTACCATAAACAAGTGCATCAACCATGCACCAACTTGTACCTCAACCTGTACCATGAACAAGTGCATCAACCATGCACCAAACCTGTACAAATAACCTGTCACAACAACCTGTCACGACAACTTGTCCAAACAACCTATCACAACAACTTGTCTCATAAATATTATCAACCAAATCAAATCTACTCACCAAGATCAATCACCAAGACAACTCTCAAATATGTGCATCAACAAAGCATAACACAACAACTCATAATCATCGCCAAGATCAATATGTGCTTCTAATAATACAAGTATGCTACATCATCCATAAACCATGTGTCAACAATACTACTAACAACTGCCCCCAACCATGTACCAAGTATGTACCAATCATGTATCAACTACTCATCAACTATGAATCATCAATATGTAGCAATATCATCAACTATACACCTCATGTATGTGCCAATTCATCAACTACTTGTCTCAACCATGTACATGACATGTACCTCAACCAAATTCCCTCATCAATTTCATCATCCAAATCTGATTTGTAACTCTGTAATATACCTGGTGTATATTATCACATACCTACAAACCTTCCTTAACATTAACAACAAGAGACTATCATTTTCATCAAACTTTTCTTTAGTCTCACATGACTAGTTTTAGATTAGTCAACAACCCTAATTTGAAATAATCATAACTATGTAATTGTAATGAATAAAGATCTAAAAATAGTACACAATGTTCTTTAGTGTGTTTTATGCAATTCCTCTAGGTTTCACTACTTGGAACTTCTCAGAAAATGATTTATAGCAAAAATGGCATACCTTGTTGAATTCTGGCTTATTCTAGACAGTGACCTTGTAGATCATGTCCCACAAGAAATATTTGTCGAATAAATATGAAACTCTTACAAAGAATACTAAATAATTTACTCTAACCAACACATTTTGTCTTACTGAATTTGGATCTGTTATGAATAAGTTATGACGTTTTTACCTGAAACACTTGTTTTAGACTAGTTTCGGGAATAGCCACAAACCCTATTTTCCATGGAGTGTAACTCCAAAAATGCAACGACCCACAAGATGAAATGTTTACCAAAGATAATTGGATATGTTTCCTCAATGGCCTATCAATTTCATGGTCTGAATCATTCTGTAAAAAAATTTATTACGAAAATGATGAGATGACTTGTAAATAACATACCTTAGAAAGCATCATCAAAAGAATTTATCCTCCCTTGAATTACAATGTTCTTTTCTTCACCTTCCCTCTGAAATTCAACTTATATATCCTTTGGTTACCTTAGTCACCTATAGATATTCAATATTCTCAAGTGTGATGTAAAATTAGATAGCCTTGCCTCTTATTTATGCTCTCCAAATATCTTCCATAGAAGCATCTTCTAGGTCACTTAACCCATTTCTAGGTCACTTAACCTATTTCTAGGTCACTTAACCCATTTCTAGGTCACTTAACCTATTTCTAGGTCACTTAACCCATTTATAGGTCACTTAACCTATTTTCCTCATTTTTAGGGTTAACCACTTTCCATAATTAGAAGGTTCTCCATTACTTTATCATTTAAATATTCCTCCTTGACTTTGTCACCTCACTTTATAATTTAAATAATCTTCTTTGATTTTTTAACTTCACTTTATTAGATAAATAATCCTTCTTGACTTTTTCACTTTACTTTATCATTTAAATAATAATTTCTTCTTTGCAAGCTCTTTGACCTCTTTGACCTTTTGGGGCTTCAAGCCAACATATGAGGGTCCTCCAACTTCGTAAGGCCATAACTCTCTAACCGTGAGGAGTTGTGTGATGTTCCACTTACCATAAGAAATGGAATAACATTTAATATCCATCTAGAATATTATTACCTTCAAATATATCAAAACTCATACCATTATCCATCAAACAAACTTGGGTCCATTGCCCAAACCTAGGTTCTCCAACTTCTCATGGCCATAACTCTCTAACCGTGAGGAGTTATGTGGCATTCCACATACCATCGAAAATGGAATGACATGTACTATCCATATAGAATAGTATTACCTTCAAATATATTAAAACTCATACCATTATACATGAAACAACCTTGGGTCCATTATGCAAACCTTTGTGCTACCAGAATTCGCTACCGGACTTTCTCCAAGGGTTGACATCAATATAAAATATCACTCTCCAATGGTTGAAATCAATGACAAAGAACTATCCATCAACCTAAGCCAACTATATGACACCTTTCATCATTGAACTTAGGGGGAACATCCCCACCCTTTTCCATTGATGTCAAAGGAGGAGCTAAACCAAGAGAATGATGATAGGGGGAGTGTGAGTGTTTCCATCAATGAAAAAGGGGGATATTTTTGGAAGATTGGTTTTTGTCATTGATGTCAACCCTAGTCATTGGTTTTGAACCCCACATTTGATGAAGGTATTTGGACAAGAAGGACAATATACATGCAGATACAACACCCATGGATGGATAGTATATGTCATGTTGTTTATGGTGGTAGGTGGAACATCACATGGATCCTCATGGCTGAGGAGAAATGATTTTTTGAATATGACAAAGTGAATTGAAGAAGGAAGTAGAGGTCATCCCTAAAGATAATTAAAGAAAATAATTACAAAATCAGAAAGTGCTAGGTTGACTCTAATGTAAAAAGGTAGTGTCATGAAGAACATAAATACACATCAAAGAATATCTCATAATCATCAAAGAAAGTGTTATGGAGCTAGAATAATTGGGTCTACACTTTTGATAGGAGCATGTGTGAAGTTCAGTGTGGAGCAAGTTTGAGGTGGCGAAGTTTGAAAGGCCCAAAATTTTTGGAATTGAAAAAACCCTAGTTTTATGAGGGTGTACATAGGCTAATAAGAGGACATGTAGTGTACATATATGGGATGATAATAAGACATGTATCATACATATGTGGGCTAATAAGAGGACAAGTATCATACCTGAGAAAAGGCTTGAGGAATTTCTAAGGAAGGGACATCGTGGTGATCTTTGGTTCAGGTTTTTGTGTAATGGTTATATTATGTTGATGGAAATATTTTGATGTAAATGTTTGTTATCTCTTATGTATTCTTGGGGGGAAGGAAGGGGTATTGATAGAAGGTTTAACCATCCCTTGAAATTGTAAGTTGTAGTTTCCCTTGAAGGCATTGTTTGGAGGTTTAACCCTCCCTTAAACATGGAATTTTTTGCTTCCCTTAATTGTAGGTTGACACTCCTTTGGAAGTTGTTGTTTCCCTTGGTTAGACGTTTGACCCTCCTTTGAACTTGGAAGAGTTATCTTCCCTTGGAATTCATTATTTCTCTTGAACAATAACTTATGATTACGTCTCATATATGGTGCAAGATGTATCTATTCTACTATTTTTCATTGTTCATGGGATGTTATTCATTTCTCATTGGATATAAATTGAATATTTAATCTGGTTGAAGTATAAGTTGAAAAAGGGTTTGAAATTGTACTTGATATTGATTCTCCCCACTCTTAGTATCAACATTCAGTTGGGATCTTACTGTGTACCTTATTAAAGTTTTGAATAAATTCAGAAATAGACTTAGAATCCTTCTTTCTTAATGATCCAAATTCAGTCAAATAATAAATATGGTCTTTTTTATCACCCGACATCCTTAAGAAGGAATTTTTCAATTCATCATAAGTTGTTATAGAATTTGTAGGAAGTTCCCTAAACCAGGTTTTGACTTGACGCTTGAATCTTTGTACAAACAATCTCATGTAAACAATTTCATACTCAATGCCAAGTATATCAAAAAATTGATCAAATAATGCCATATGTTCAGTGGCTGTTAAATCCCCTTCCCCGGTAAATTTAGGTAGTCTATTCATATAATTATCAGGTAAATCATGTAAATTTGCAGGAAGGGATAAAGGAGAATATCTTGCAGCAACCTTGGAAAAGATTCTTGGGGGAGGTGGTGGTGGATTTAATTGTGCATTGCCTCCACTACCTCTACCTCCTACACTAGTCATTATGTGTTTTGGAGATGAGATGCAAGGAATGTAATGAATATTATCAAATATTTCAAATGATTGTCACAACAAGTCTTTAATTTCTTAAGGGAGATAATAATGAAGGCCTGCTAGATAACCAAAAGGTGGCATATCTCTTGATATAGGTGAATAATCAAATTCAAAAGGAAATTGAGAGCTAGTAATTGGTCCTTCGGAGTGACTTGATCAGTAAATGGGAGAAATAATATGAGAGGAACCTAAATATAAAAGATAATCTTATGGATTTGCAGGGATAGAAACCCTTACTTTGGGGAGACTAAGGATAGGTCGAGTGTAAACAACATTAGGCACTAAGGATTCTTACTTAATCTCAAAATAATAAGCTCCTGTAGAATAAAAAGGTGTATTATGAAAATTTGAGCCTTTTAGATCGTACAATTTTACCTCATGTATCTCAATCTATAGATTTCATGCCTTAATTTCTGGAATGCTAGTTGAAGCCTTGGTGGAAGAATATTTAATTTGAGAGGTTTCTTTAAAATCAACAACACTTATTTCTTCCATTGAGATCTTAACCTTAACTTGAGAAGATTTTGGTTAATAAACCTTACCTACAAAAGTAGAAGGATGTCTTAGATAACCTTTAGTTTTGAGCAATTTTTCAGGATCTAAGAGAGGTGTGGTTTGATTCTTATCTAGATTTTGTCTGGTATTCTTTCTCTCGAATGTCAACATTAAAATAATGGAGTCTCAAGGTGACAATCAAAATGAGCCTAAATGTATGTTTGATTATTTCTCAACTTAAAGAACTAAAAATAATCTTTGTTGAACTCCCAAGGAAAGATAACTTTGTATCTTCGTTCCCCAGCAACGATACCAAAAAAGATGTTGTTCCTAAGATTTATTCTAGGCTCACGAAATAATTACAAGAATCCAAAATAATGAAATTTTCTTTCAAAGTTCCTTGCTACCTTTAGCCTATAATGAGATTTCTATATTTTTATAATTTAAATCACAGAGGCAATATATCTTCCCTTGAGATTTTTATCATTAATCAAGATATGGAAAGAAGAATTATAGTAAAAAAAAATGACAAACAAAGCAAGGTATCTTATTCTGATAAATATACTTTATTTACAATAGTATAAATATGAAATGTTTGTCTGTGATATGAAATAAAATGAGAACAACTCCACAGATATAGGTCTTGTTCCACTCACATCAAAACAAAGGAAAATATAAACCTTAATAGATGCCTAATTAAGTAAAATGCAACAAATGTATTACTAAATTGCAATTGTTCATTTCTTAAACACCATAGAGTGAAAAATGATAATGAAAGCAGTAACACGTAAAAAACACATTACTCAAATACATGATAAGTAGAATCTCTTTTTTTTTTGTAGAAATTTCTATTAAAAGGTCTCTCTTTACAGTAGGAGAGAAAAATCCCTTTTCATATCTCAAATGTATTTATTTATACAACTTTGTCTTAACCAAAATTGGTTAGACTTCCACACTTCTAGATCCTAAAATAAAATAAAATACTCTAAATAATATATTAAAATTAAATTGAACATTACAAAATAAATGATTTGAACATCTATCATGCTTCTGGAAAGATCATTGCTTGTTGGTTTCTTGAAGGCTTATCTCTTCTTTATTTGCTCATAGATGTAACTTCTTTCAGTTGATCCTTGTATTGAGTGTGAAAAATCCATAACACATCTATGAACTTAGGGAGATCTGTATTAACATTTAACTCAAAGATAAAATCATTTCTATGTACCAATGGTAAATTCTTTTGAACTCTTACCACATCTCGTCGAGTACTTTGACACTATAAATTGTCCCTGACCATAAAATGGTTTAAAATCTGCAAGTTAACTTGATTCATTTATTGGATGTCAACTTTGTCCTTTTCTCTTATTTTCTTCAAATCTTCTCTTTTCTCATTTACATTAAGAGTCCCAATCATTAAATGAATATCACTAATCTCAATCTCATCCATTTATACATCTAAAACTAAAAGAGAATTTAAACAAGCTAGTTTGGATTCTCTGGCTAATATTTTACTTTCTTCCAGGTTATTTTCCCAAGTCTTTATTTCCATTTCACCCTTTAACTATTCAAACTCTGTAAATTGAGCAATTTATGGTACATTTAAACTTTGATTCCACATCATGAATTCTTGAAACTTAGATATTATATTAACCAACTCTTTTTCTTTATCAGCAAGTATTTATAATTAATAATTGATGATAATATATTGTATTTGAATAATTTCCAAGTTTTCACAGAAACTATCTTGGGATGATTGTAATCTATCATTAACTTCCAAGGCTTGTTTCTTAAAAGAATAAATATCAACAATTTCATTTTCAACCTTTTTGACCTGAGCTTTTAAATGAAGAAATAATGTATCTTTCTGGGAAAGATATTTTTCAACATTTATTGATCGTGAATACTTGTTCTTAATTTATCTTCTAGTTATTTATTATGTTGTTCATGACTTTTTCGGTCCTAAGCTAATTCATAACTAACTCATTCCTTAATAATTACCTATGTTTCTTTAAAATCATTTTGCAACTGCTCAATTAAAATATTTTTCTAATCAATCTTTTCTCTTAAATTGTCCATTGACCACAAATTTGTTGTTGTAAAAGCTCGCAAAGATTTTGCTACTTCTTTTGAAAATTCAGGGTCACTTTGTCTCTGACCATCAAATATCATCCTTTTCCTTTTTGTGATTACACCTCTTTTCTTCTGAATCTCTCTCTATACAATAGATTTCATTTTCTTCCTGAAGAAGAAGTTTGATGAACATAGATGATTTTAAGGATGGAAAATTATTTTAAAATGTAGAAACCTTGGTGAATCTTACTAATCCTTCATATGCCAACTATAAATGTTTGGCGATATTTTTGTAAAAATATTCAAATTTCTAAGGATTTTATATAAGTTTTATAAAATTTTGGTGATTTTTAAGGTAAAATAATGTTATCCTATAGAATTTGGGCGAATCATTTTTAAAATAGTGAATATCATTTTTGGAAAAACCATGGAAAATTAGCCCATGAGCGAAATTTAGCCCCTAAAATCATCCATGTTGATGAAGGCATTTCTTCTAGCTCAATAGGTGTCATATCTTCAACATTTACTACCTCTGCACCATGTATCTCAAAGCTTGATGCAAGAGGAGTTACAGATGGAATGGGAGATGTAAGTGCAGTAGATTCCCCTTGAATAGAAATATGTTTTAAGGGTGTTTGAGTGTTTGAATTAATCTAAGGGAAAACATGTCCATGCTTCATAAATTCTTCAAAAGTCTCCAATGTCTCTTGTAAGGTCTTACCTGGTAGATTTTGTTCCTTCATTGTTGTATATATTGATAATGTATCTAGTGTTTTAGCAACTTCCTTGGTTTTGATTTCAGGAAAATCATTTTTATTAGGATTAGAAGATGGTATCACCTATGAAGGTGGATTACCATTATGGGTAAAAAAATTCTCTAATTGTAAAATATTTCACAGACAACTTCTCCTGTTCTTTTGAAAATTGAGATAACAAATTTTTTCTTTGTTAGGGAGAGTTTGGATTCTAGCTAGAACTTCATCACATCACTTCGCTCCTTTGAAAATATAATCATATGGTGAATCTTCATGAAAGTGTTTTTTCATTTTCAACTGAGACAAATGATTTTCAACCACCTTATGTCGTTCATGCCTTTTGAATTCAATGGAAGACAATGCAATATATTCCAAGGATGAAGCTTCATCCTTAGCATGTCCAAAATATGACAAGGAATATTTACCAACCTATATGGGATAATTTGGCCACGCCCTCTTCTATGTTTCCTTTAATCATTTGGTTATGCCCGCACAAACTGTTTGGGATGCCAACTCCCTACAAATAATTCTATCTAGTAGAAATTTTGGTAAATCATGAAGAGATGTGAAATAACCATAAACCTTGATATAGGAAAAACTCTCCTCGGTATACCAGTTTTCAATTGCACCTAAATTTACCATAATCTTCTCATATATCCTATTAGGAGGGTTACCATATAGAAATTCATGAATTTGGATGATAACATTATGGAAAATTTCATAAAAATGATCTTTTTCATTTTCATCCCATAGTTTAGAATGATAGATGTGTAGTGGTTCATACGTTTTCGGATTCCAACTCCAATTCATCAATGGGAAAGGGGTTTTGTAACATATAGCATCCATAATATATGATGACATATAAAAGGGAGCTAGTTCACCTTTAGACTTCTTACTTGTATATATCCCTATTTGTTTGACTAAATTATCAGACAACAACTTTCCCCAATTAAAATTGAAACCCTTTGCAACTTCATGATTAATCGAGACCCAATATACTATGAAATGTGCAAGTTTTTTCTTTCCATACAATCTACATAGAATCATAGCTATGTACATAATATGTGCATCACAAGAAGTTGTGGAGTATATACCATGAATATGTACTTTGAATTTATTTTCATCTCACCACCAAGTTTTAATTATATCATGGGTGTTTATGTCATAATATATGTTGGACACACTGACTGCACTTAGGGGGCGGGTTGAATGAGCGTGGGGCTCTTTTTCAAACTTCCCTTTCACAAAAATCCTTAGTTAGCAATCATCGTTTACTCATTACTTATCGGTATCATTTATAACCAGTTAGGTGTGAACATACATCAACAACATATACCAACAACATATTTCATCAATAGGTCATCATCACAAAGAACACAAAGAACACAAGATGTATGTACAATTTTATTTTTATTATGGACTACAATCCTTGGGATATCAACAATAACTGAATATAGTTACAACTCCACAAGAGAAACAACTATATAATGCAAGACTCATCTTACACAACTAAGCAACAACTGAGAAAAGGAATCAATCCTCAACAGATACCAATATTTAAATAGGTACGCAACATGTCAGTAGTGCATCACGCGTATGTACGTGCCCTACCAATAGTACAACTCTCCTATGTACGCGACTTGTCTGTACTAGATCCTGCGTATTCCTTCTCAGTATTTAGGGTTTTCTCTTCATGAACACTCATATCCTCTACATCCCTCAGTCACATCCACTTCTTTCATTCACTGTCTGATCTAAACCAAAACCAATAACAACACATCCATGCTCTCCCACAACTTACTCATGCTCCTCAATCATACAATATGAATGCTACTTAATCATGTATAAGTAGAAAGTATACTATGGAAATCATATCAGTACTGAAACATAAGAGTATTTCTCACTCCATCAATCAACCAACATAACCATATCACAATAGCCATACCAATAATGCTTCAAGAATTAACCATAAAATATGCAAGAGTATCCATCAAGACAACTATGTAACCATACCATGGTTTCTATGGCAGATCTAAGCCCATAGAATGCAGATCTAGAACTTCTTCAGACTTCAAGAACCCAACACCAGCTTACACTCAAGTATTCATAACTTGCACCAACTGTATGTGCTCCATCCTCTTTCAGCCCGCGTGTGTACGCGCTCTGGCTCACTGCAACCCGTGTATGTAAGCTCTCTAGCCCACTGTTTCTCACGTACTCCTTCAAAAACTAGGGTTTCTAAAATTCCAAAACTTTCACCGTCTAGATCTCATACTTATAGAAACTTTGATGTGTCCCTAAGATCCTCCAACCACTCTCTCTCTCAGAATATATCTTCAAGATATGCTCAAGGGTTATTCTTTCACAAGAAACCCTTGCCTCTTATTTATACCATCCAAGTAGCTTCCTTAGAATCCTTTTCCAGGTCACTTTGTCCACATAGCCACTTTTTCCACATAGTCACTTTGTCCATGTATCCAATAGCCACTTTACCACTTAACCCATTTTCCTCTTTTTAGGGTTAACCACTTTCCATAATTAGAAAGTTCTCCATTTACTTTATTATTTAAATAATCTTCCTTGACATTGTCACTTCACTTTATTATTTAAATAATCCTCCTTCTTTGATTTTGTCACTTCACTTTATTATTTAAATAATCCTCCTTCTTTGCAAGAACTTTGACTTCTTTGACCTTTTGGGGCTTCAAGCCAACATATGAGGGTCCTCAAACTTCGTAAGGCAATAACTTTCAAACCGTGAGGAGTTATGTGATGTTCCACATACCACCAGAAATGGCATGAGAAGAACTATCCATCTAGGATAATTTCACTGACAAATTAACTCATCTTCATCTCATCATTCCACAATTAATCATGGGTTCTCTATCCATACTTCTAAGATAACTCAACCCCAAAGTGTCTTCCCATGAGGGATTTCACCATAACGGGACCAATTTGGAGTTCATCCATTTGTAGTCCTTATCAACCATGATAAGACAATAATGAGTCATCTTTACATCAATCCAACTATGCATCATATATCAATGAAACCACATCGATCCATCTTTATCTATGCATCATATATCAATGGCAACTCATTGATCCATATTTATCTATGCATCATATATCAATGACAAATCATTAATACATCTTCATTTATGCATGACATCATATGACTATGATTACACTTGACATCATTCCATTCACATCAAGGATAATACATATTACATTAGTATGTTATGACAAGACATTGTTCCTTTGACATCAAACCTTTGACATCAATCATAAATCAAGAAATCACTCAATCCTTTGACATCAATAATTTGACATCAATGACAACATGATCTAACAATATACACATTCTTATTTCTCAAACTTCCTCACAAATTCTGGATTGTAAACATATTTGGGATTACTGGACAATTTATACATTACTTGGATATATTCGGGTCAAAAAGAGCCAACAATAGTTCTATGATGGCTATAGATGGTCCTAATTGTTCATCCACATGTTCCAGTTGTTGGAAGATTGGTTGTTGTCATTGATGTCATCCCTAGTCATGGGTTTTGGACCGCAAGATTGATGAAGGTATTTGGACATGAAGGAAAATGCACATCCAGATACAACACCCATGGATGGATAGATACATCATGTTGTTTCCGGTGGTATGTGGCACGTCACGTGGATCCTCATGGTTGAGGAGAAATGAATTTTTGAAGATGACAAAGTGAATTTTACATGTAGGCCCTGAAGATAATTACAAAAAATAATTCCAAAATAACAAAGTGTCAGGTTGGCCCTAATGTTAAAAGGAAGTGACATAAATGGTATAAATAAACATCATTATACATTCATTTAATATAAGTTGAATTTTAGAGGGAAGAAGAAGTAAAAGAAGGTCGGATTTCAAGGGAGGATGAAGTCTTTTGGTGATGTGTTCTAAGTTATGTTATTTTCAGGTCATCTTACCATTTTTGTTATAACTTTTTTTATAGAACGTTTCAGATGGTGAAATCGCTATGGTATTGAGAAGACATATCAAGGTACCTCTGGTAAAAATGTTCAGCACTTGATTCACTACAATTATGGATATACACTCTGTGGAAGATAGGGTTTGTGACCAGTCCTGAAGCTAGTCAATAAACAGGTGTTCTGGGTAAAATAGTCATACCTTCTCCATACTGAATCCAAATGAAGTGGGAACACTTCCATTGGAAACAATACGGATTTTAGTTTCTTGTGTGCAAGTTTCAGAATCAGATGTTCAATATTGAGTGTGGGGCATGTTGTACAAGTTGGGTCTTCTGAACAGACCAGAATTGAATAAAGTCTACCATTCTTTATATAACCTCTTTTTGGGGAGGATTCAAGGAGTGAAAATCGGAGGAGTTTCAGAGAATACATTGAGTAATATTATCTATAGGATCAGAGTACTCCAAGAATTGAAGAATTACAGAAATTGAAGAAGTCTCAGGAAGCATTATCAGGTTCTATGTGATGATTGGTTGATGGTGATGATTTAATG
>ML779461.1:1699884-1719941 GCA_009831015.1 Picea engelmannii
AAATTTCTTTCTTGGACATTGTTATACTTGTGGAAATTTTGGACACAAGGCAATCAATTGTAGAATCAATGAAAGGAATAACTATGAAAGCTACATGAATGGTGAAAATAGTAGATATGGAAATGTTCGTAGACCTATCAACAGAAATTATAATCCATTTGACCCATTAATGGATGAAAATATTATATGTTACAAGTGAAATAATATTGGTCACAAAGCACAATATTGCAGAGAGATGAAGGAAGATAATCGTATGTCAAATGTCTGCATACCAACTACAACATGGAAATGGAAAGAAATTCCACAAAATTAAAATTGTCGAATAGCATTGGTCGCTAAAGAAAGAAAAGAAGAAGATGAATGGTTCATAGACAGTGGGTGCTCATCTCATATGACTGGAGATCAAAGCAAATTTGTCAACTTGAAGAAAAGAGGTGGAAATGTTGCATTTGGAGATGACTCATCTACCAAAATACTTGGAAAAGGAACTGTAAATCTTGGAAGTGAAAATGTAAAAGCAGGAAAAGTCCTATTGGTTGAAGATCTGAAGCATAATCTCCTCAGTGTCAGCAAAATATGTGACCAAGGATACACTCTTATGTTTGACTCCCAAAAATGTAAAATCAGAGAAAATAACTCAGGAAGATTGGTTGCAACTGCAACAAGAAGACCGAATAAAATATACATACTAGACATGAAGAAGAGAGAGAATACAAAATCCACACAAAATGATTCCAAGGAAGAAAAAGTCCCAAAGACCAAAAATAAGGATGAAGTATTATTGAGTGCCACATGTTCAGGGGGAGCAGCCCCAAAGAAGAAGGTTACCTTTTGTCATTAAATTCAAGGGGAGGAGCCCCAACCTTTTCCATTGATGTCAAAGGGCGAGAGAAATTGGGATCATGATGATAGGGGGAGCATGAGTGTTTCCATCAATGACAAAGGGGGATATTGTTGGAAGATTGGTTGTTTTCATTGATGTCAACCCTAATCATGGGTTTTGGACCGCAATATTGATGAAGGTATTTGGACATGAAGGAAAATGCACATGCAAATACAGCACCCATGGATGGATAGTATACATCATGTTGTTTCCGGTGGTATGTGGCACGTCATGTGGATACTCATGGTTGAGGAGAAATGAATTTTTGAAGATGACAAAGTGAATTGTACATGTAGGCCTTGAAGATAATTACAGAAAATAATTACAAAATAAGAAAGTGTTAAGTTGGCCCTAATGTTAAAAGGAAGTGACATAAATGGTATAAATAAACATCATTATACATTCATTTGATATAAGTTGAATTTTAGAGGGAAGAAGAAGTAAAAGAAGGTCGGATTTCAAGGGAGGATGAAGTCTTTTGGTGATGTGTTCTAAGGTATGTTATTTTCAGGGCATCTTACCATTTTTGCTATAACGGTTTTTCTAGAACGATTTATATGGTGAAATCGCTATGGTATTGAGAATACATATTAAGGTACCTCTTGTAAAAAAATTATCTCTTGATTCGCTATAATTATGGAGATACACTCTGTGGAAGATAGGGTTTGTGACCAGTCCTGAAGCTAGTCAATAAATAGGTGTTCCGGGTAACACAGTCATAACTTCTTCATACAGAATACAAATGAAGTGGGACCACTTCCATTGGAAATAGTATGAAATGTGGTTTCTTGTGTGTGATTTTTAGAAACAGATGTTAAATATTGAGCGCGGGGCATGCTGTACAAGTTGGGTCTTCTGAACATACCAGAATTGAATAAAGTCTACCATTCTTTCTATAACCTCTTTTTGGAGAGGATTCAAGGAGTGAAAATTGGAGGAGTTTCAGAGAATACATTGAGTAATATTATCTACAAGATCAGAGTACTCCAAGAATTGAAGAATTGCAGAAATTGAAGAAGTCTCAAGAAGCATTATCAGGTTCTATGTGATGATTGGTTGATGGCGACGATTTAATGTAAAGTTTTATTATCTCTCATATATTCTTGGGTGGAAGGAAGGGGCAAGGATGGAGAGTTCAAATCTCTATTGATATTGGAGGATTGTATCTTTCTCTTGGAGGTTTATCCCTCCCTTTACATTTGGATGTTGTATCTACCTTTGGAAGTCATTACTTCCCTTGAACAATAACTATTGATTATTTCTCATATATTGTGCATGGTGTATTGTGGTGTATTGGTGTAACTCTTATACTATTGTTCATTTCTCATTGGATGTAGTTGAATGGTTTAAGTATAAGTTGAAAAAGGTTTTAAATTGTACTTGATACTTATTCACCCCCCTCTCAGTATCAACACTAGTGCCCAGCGAATCATGTCTATGTAGGGAAATAAATTTGGTTGTGTTGTAAATTTATGTAGTTCTGACTTGGTGACCTCCTTGAGCTTGTTTATATTTAGAACATCTTCCTCCTCACTTCCAACATCAGAAACAATGGAATTTTCTTCCTAGAGAATTTCATAAACCTCCTCCTAGGATTTGATTCTACCTGATAAACGAGCAGTAGTATCTAAATAAATATCAGAATTTGGATTCAACGCTCTGCAGACTGATCTTAGACCTGATTTTTTTCTCCCATGTGAGGCACCATGACTTCTTGTCGACAATATTCGTTGTTGAAGTAAAAAATAATTCTTGTGAATGAAAATATAGAGACAAAGTAGAGTTCAAATCTTTATCAAATCGCAATTAAACATGCCATTAATTATACATTTAATACTTCTCATTTGAACGATAGGGTCATAATGCTAAAAAGTTGGTAAATTTATTACCCGGTGATGCTAAACTTTACACAAATATCTTACCTTAATCATGTTTAATTATCATTAAAAATATTCATTAGCGAGAATAAGTACTCTAGCACTTCAGGAATCTGGGGATTTTAAATAGGGAATGTTAAACATATCTCGAAGGCTGGAGTCGTTAAGTGATTACTTACCCTTGATTAATATTTATTAATCATTACTTAACCTTTAATATCGAACACTTAGACACTTTGGAAATTCACCAATTCCCCAATTCGACACTTCTAGTATCTACTAATATTATGATATCCCAGAGAACGGTATCCCAGAGTGACATGGTAGGATGACGTCACATATGATGATGTGTCATAAGAACATGGGTGACACGTGTCATCCTAAAATGTGCAAATTACGTGTCCAAAAATGATGAAAATAAGTGCCACATGTATCCATGTGAAAAGAATGACATGTGGCATAAGACACGTCAGTTAAGTATTTTCCCTTATGAATGAAATCTTTTGGAACTTCGGGGATCCATATCTTTGTGACTTTGGGATATAAAGGTTTAATAAACATTGAGTTTGAAATAACGAAGTGTGAAGTCTCAAAGTTGAAATATTAAAAACTTTAAGGGAAAGATATAATGTTGGATTGATTATGGGCTTCAGGGATTCAGGATAACACAAAACAAAACTTTCAAAAAAAACCAGAGGATGAAGTCTCAAAGTGGAACCACGAACAAGATAACTACATGAATTAAACATTGCACAACTCTTTATTCCTAAAATATCGTCAATCGTTGATGTTGAAACATGTCAGTATTGGTGTTTTAGGATTGATCCACCCTGTAGAAACACAACAATGGTGTTGTGGTATTGGAATTTTATGCTTGTTGTCGGTTTCTCAAGAGAGAATAAGGAGGGAGTTTAATCTAGACTTTTGGTATGACTAGTGTATGAAATTATTGATCCAGATGATTGGTGTACGTGATTATTGATCCAGATCACTAATGTACTTGAGTATCGATCCATATTCCTACTTTGGAAAATGATATTTGGTGCCTGGAGCCCTAATAGATTGAGATGTTTTGGTCATGTACCATTAATTCATGATGGGCAAGATAATGTCTAGTGTCTAGAGCCCTGATAGACCAAGAGGCTTTAATCATGGTTCCAAAATTTGGGAAGAAAAGTTGGAGAGTACCTGTGCTTCCCCGATGAGGATTGGAATTTCGATGCATGTTGTTGTCACTTGGGTGGATGTATACTAGTTCAACAGAGGGTCTTGTGGATTATACGGGAAGAAAATTAAAAACCTATAAGTGACATAAACAACATTAGATTTTAGATGAATTTCCTTGAAGGGGGGAAGTATGTGATGCCCCATATTAATAGTAATAATAGTAAAATAATAATAGTAATAATAGTACTAATAGTAATATGGGTTAATAATAATAAATATTACAAGAATATAAAGTAAATAAATATAAATAAATAAGAGAAGATAAGTTATGGAGGACTCAGTTAAGTTAAGTTAAGATAAGAAACGAATTACTCTATTATTAATAAAAAGGATAAAATAAGAGAACATAAATTAAGTTAAGATAAGAAAAAGGAAAGTTTTCATGATCACAAGTGGAACCTATGCATGAGGTTTATTTTGCATGCATGGACAAAGGAAATATATTTAATATAAGAGTAAAAGGTTCGAAGGATGGTTGGTTTTGGGTTTGGAAGAATTATTAGGAAGTAAGGATTTGACATTGGCATAGATAGTTGATTGAGGGCTCGACGACTCTCAGTCATGAAGACCAAGGGGATTGGTTGCAAGAACATTCATCCCCCACATTTGTATTGTGTCATGTTGGATTAGAGCTTGGAGCACAATGGATCGAAAGGTATGGCATTAAAGTAATTCAAGTTCTTCAGTTCTCAAGTAAGCTCCTCGCCATTCCTATGTCTTGTGAATTGTTTGATTATATGCAATTATATTTTATGAGTTTATGTTTATAATTTTTGGATTTTATATCCACTGAATTGGTTTTATGTATTAGAGACTTAATGGATACATGAGACTTATGTTGGTCATCCATATATTTTAACATGTATGAATTGAAAACACAATGTTTTTCTATTTTATATGGTCCAATCAATAGGGAATCAAACTTAGAGTGTAATGAAGATTTTTCTTTAGTTTTATTCCATAATAAGACAAGCTGATCTTTACAGAAATCTTTGACTGTGGTACCACAATCAAAAATTGTGTTTACTACCTCCTACCTCTTTTGAATAATCAACAATTCCTATTCTCTATGTTCCTCTAGTTGCATTAATTGATGAAATTGCACCTGCATTGGTGTAATCCATTCCTCATACTCAATCCTGGTAGAAATGGCTAATGAATTCAGTTCAATATGTGCTAGAAATCGAGAATCTTTTTTGTATACTAAAGAAAATGGAGAATGTCTAGTGTTATTTTTTTGGTGTTATTCTACTAGCCCATAGTGCAATTAGGATTTTCTTATGCCAATTATTTTGGTGTGTTTCCACTATTTTATTTAGAATCTATACCAGAGTTTCAATGGTTGATTCAACCAATATGTTTCCTTGAAGATAGTAACTTGATAATTATCCCATTACTATGCCAAATTTACCACAGAAGGCAGTAAATGTTGAACTTAACTTATCTAGAACACCAAATATTGATAAAATATTCTCTCGTAAAAAATGAAAAAGATTCTCAATATTAGCTTCCTTCAAGCTATTTCTTCAGGTTATTTTATAAAATTATCAGTTGTTGTTACTATGTAAGAATGGCCCTTGTTAGATTTAGGATTTATGGGACCAAAAACATCTAAACCCCATTGAGTGAAAGGAATTTCCACTTTGATTATTGTTAGAGGCATGGAAGCCCTCTTTTCTTTACCTGGGAACTTTTGGCATGGCCATCATTTTCTTACAAAGGTATGTACATCTGTAAATAATTTTGGCCAGTAAAATCCAACTTAGATGATTCTGTGAGACATTGCCAATGGAGAAAAATGACCACCACAAACACATTCATGTATTTCCTTTATAAATTCAATGGACTTGGGAATGATCAAACATATTAATAGCATACCATCAGCATTTTTTCGAAATAATATCCTAAAAATAAATACATAAGAATTTGAATTCATTTTTAATGATCTCCTCACTTTTGTTGTCATGCCATTTGGAAATTTCCCTGTAACATCCTCATTACCAAACTTCTCTAATACTAATTTGTAACATTCCCATTACCTATCTTCTCTGATTCCAAAATGTAACATCCCTATTACCAATATGCTCTGATACCAATTGTAACGTACCCATATTACTGCTGAGCAATGCTACTCAAAACTCTAATGCACATATTTTACTCTATAACATTAGTCTGTGCATAAATACTTGAAGTAATGCACTTGAACCCAAGCTATGTTGTGCCACACAAATTTCCTCTTTTGACACAACTTATAACAACATAATTAACTCAATACAATTGTGCACAAGCATACTGATCACACCACATTATTGTGTGTGTAATCCACTCTGAAAATGTGATCACTACTGTGCAACAACATTCTAGTGTCACACACAAATTATGTTTTCCTCATGCATGTAGACTGCTTCATTGCGCACACAAGAGAATCCAGCCTCTTTTGTGCACAAATTATTTCCCTATGCACACAACCATTTTCACGTCACCTCAAAGACTCATGAACATTATTATAAGGTTAAATTAACAAGAATAACTAATAAAAACTTTCATACTACACATGTACGACTACAAATATTGAATATCAACACCACACTTACATGTGCAAGCAACATTATACAAAATAACAACAATTACTTATATGCAACATCATACAATAATTAAACCCATATCATACATAGATAATTAAGCACACTGTAAATGAGATAAGCATATAAAGGAAACTTATATTTTATGAAAAGTCACCAACTAGGCACATAACTCAAACATTCCTCCCATCCATAGACTGTGTTGCTCATATACTTTAAGCAATAGGTCACCCCCGAGCTGGGGATTAACTCCACTAGGGAAAAATGGTTCCTAATGTGAGGCTAAGGTCTGATCATCAATAGAATTATTCAATCAAAGGTGTCATTGTTGCAACTTTCCTACAATCTCTCATTCCCCGCATGCTTGTCCTGCCCAAGGAAGTGTGCCCCTTCTCTTCTCAACAGTCCATCGGATGTTCCAATTTAATTTTAAGGCTTTATCAATAGGATGGACATGAAGTCTCACAGCCCTGTAAATAATGTTCAACACACTAGGGAACGATTCCCAGTAAAAATCTCACTTGGAGAGAATTCTCACGAGCCTGATAACCCACCTCTTTGACAACAAATCTCTCACCTGGAGTGAATGCTCACACGACCGAAAACCCTCCTCTTCGACAAAAAATATCTCACCTAGAGAGAATGTTCATGGGACTGACAACCCACCTCTTCAAAAACAAATACTCTGGTTACAATACAGAAGACTCATTTACAAGACTTTATCTACATATAAGGTAATATTCGTCTTTCCTCAGTTTGTCCGACCCCTTCTGCACATGAGAAAATTGAATGGCTTCCCCCAAAATACACTAAGTCCAATAATATATATTGCATTCCTAAAACTGGACACTTTTCACTTTTATAACTAACTCTAGCCACATCGTGACTCATTCCCATCCCTCGGGAACTTAGGATGAATAAATATCCATCATTATACTTTTCAGAAAAATTAATAAAATATTCCCTTAGACCTGAGTCCCCCCTTTTCCATTTTCAATGGAGTTATCCCCTTGTCTCTTTTTATCTAATCTGTGTTTGTGCAATGATGTCATATTTTTAATAACTTGAGTGTGATTACATTTTACAAGGATAGGCACACTGGCCTATTTGTATCCCGACTCACCATCCTCACAACCACACAGCCTCTTTGGCCTCAAATACATGTACNNNNATATATATATATATATATATATATATATATATATATATATATATATGTAACTTGGTTCAATGCGCACTTCAAGGTAATCCTTGTGCACTTACCTAGGTGTGTGAAACACTATGAAATGTGCACACCCTTTCTTTGATAACAATCCTCGTGCACTACTCAGGTGCACGCAAAACCAAAACTTGGTGCCAATGTCTCACTATATTATATGTACATGAATATTTACAATTGGTATGAATGGATCACTAGTCTATATGTAAAATTACAAATGGGGTTTGGATTAGGGACATTACATTCCCCTCCCCCTTATTTATGCACTGTCCTTAGTGCATTATATACACGTGTAAATACAAAATTTCAAAAATATTCAAAAAGATGTGGATATTATGCCTGCATAGCATCCTCACGCTCCCAAGTTGCATCCTTGGGACTATACTAGGTCCATTGTACCTTTACTAAATCCATAGTTTGATTCCATAGATGTTTGATTTTCTGATCCAATATGCAAACTGGTCACACTCAAAAATCTCCTTCTAGATCCACCTAAATCACTTTCCAATCAATAATATGATTAGCATCAGGTATGTACTTTTAAATCAATGATACATGGAAAAATTTATGAATACAAAAGGATGCAGGCAATGAAATGATATATGTGATAGGACCAATCCTCTATAGGATTTTAAATGGCTCACATTAGTGTGTTGTCAACTTAGAACAATTTCCCAACTTCAGGGAACTCCGTCGTACTTTTACTTTCAAGAAAACATGGTTGCCCACTTTAAACACTTTGTGGGTTTTTCCTTTATATGCACATCTTTTTTTCCTATCTTGGGAGGCCTTTAAATTCTTCCTTATCTTTACCATATTCTCCTCCATTTCATGGAGAAGATATGGCCCAACCATTGCATGGTCTCTTGGGTTGTCCCAACTCACTGGTGTGTTTCACTTTCTACCATAAAGTACCTCAAATGGGCTCATATTTAAATATGCTTGATACCCATTTTTGTAAGCAAACTCTACCAAGTGAAGGCAGTCTTCCCATTTTTATGGTTTATCCATCACATACATCTTGATCACATCTTCAATCACCCGATTTACCCTCTTTATTTGTCCATCTAAATCTTGGTGATAGATTGTGCTAAATTTAAGATTTGTCCCAAATCCTTTGAACACCCCTTTCCAAATGCTCGATGTGAACTTAGAATATCTATCAGACACTATTTTCATAGGTACACCATGCAACTTAGCAATTTCTCGCATGTATATTTCAACAATGTTGTTTACCTTGTGTGTTGACTTCACTGGAATAAAATGGGAATCTTTAGTAAGCTTGTCCACCACTACCGTAATAGAATCATGTTACTTAGTAGTCCTAGGAAGCTTAGTAATGAAATACATGGTTACAAATTCCCACTTCCACTCGGGAATGGTAAAATGATATATAAAACCAGCTATATGTCTGTGCTCATCCTTGACCTTTTGACATTCAAGGAATCAACAATAAAATTGGCAACCTCCTTTTTAATTCTTATCCAATAGAATTTATTTTTGGTTGTTGCAATTGTTTTTTGGTGGTCTGGGTGTCCAAAATAAGGAACCTTATGCATTTATGACAATAACATATTTTTCAACTCCTGAACGTTTGGCACTATGGCTACCAATTGTAATTCATGAGTAGCATAGATCCTTTCATTCTCTTTTAACTTTCTTGATTCGTAGCATATCGCATGCCCATTCT
Source organism: Picea engelmannii (assembly GCA_009831015.1). Taxonomy (NCBI): domain Eukaryota; kingdom Viridiplantae; phylum Streptophyta; class Pinopsida; order Pinales; family Pinaceae; genus Picea; species Picea engelmannii. The sequence goes on from ML779461.1 coordinate 1,709,363, forward strand.
GACTAAGGAATCCACCAATTCCTTCCTTTCATGCATTCGTGCACACAATGAAGTATGCATCTGAATCAATAATTCTCAAAATTGGTGCACTTGTCAACAAACTCTTCAAGTGATGAAAACTACTTGCACAATCTGCAATCCTTTCAAATCACACACCTTTATTTTGCAAGGATTTGATTGGATACAAAATCTTTGAGAATCCTTCAATAAACCTTATGTAATAGCCTACAAGTCCCATGAAGGACCTCACCTCTATGAAATTTCTTGGTTTTGGTCATTCCCCAATGGTTTTTATCTTTTTTGGATCCACGTCTATTACTTCCTTAGAAATGATATGACCGAAATAATAAATTTGTCACTGGTAGAAGGAGCACCATCTTGAATTGTTTCTCATGATCTTTTTCATACTTTGAGTAAATAAGTGTGTCATCCATAAATACAATGAAAAACTTATCTAATTAATTTATGAAAACTCCATTCATCGAAAAGATGAAGACAATTGGTGCATTTGGCAGCCTAAATGGAACCATAGTGAACTCATAATGTATATACCTTGTTTTGAAGGTAGTATTGTTGATGTATTCTTCTTTAATTATTACTTTGTGATATCCATATCTGACATCAATATTTGAAAATATTTGTGTTCCTCTCAGTTGATCAAGGAGGTCATCTATCCTTGGAAAAGGACACTTGTTATTTATTATTACTTTGTTCAACTGCCTGAAGTTGATACAAGGCCTCAATGTACCATCCTTCTTCTTCACAAACAATACTGGGGAACCCCAAGGTGACACACTTGGGCATATATACCCCTTCTTCAGAATATCTTCAAGTCACATCTATAATTCGTTCACCTATAGTGTACTCATCCTATAAGGAGTCTTGGATATGAGTGATTCTCCCGGCATCATGTTTATAGAAAAAATAGTATCTCTTTTTGGTGGAAACCCCAGTATCTCTTTAAATATATTCTCAATCTCTTTCAATATTGCTCAATCTTCAACATTTGGCACTTTATCCTTAGGTTCCTCCTCCATGTGTGTTTCAAATACTTGAAATCCTTTCCTATAGATTTTGTTCAATTGCAAGGTTGAAACTTCTAACACAGTTATATCTCTTGGAATGCCATGAATTTTTATTAAGTTTCCTTCCTCATCCAAGCAAATAAATGCCTTATTGTAACGGTCTAGAATGGAATGATGTTGGTCCAGCCAATCCATACCAATGAGGAAATCACAAGAGCCCAAAGGTATGATATTCAAATAATGTTTTGTACAGAGTCCATTCATTTCCATTGGACATGCCTTAACCATCTCATTAATTTTCCTTTTTCCCCCTATAGATAATTGCATGGACCAAGGCTTTCCAAGCTTGTTTCTTGGAAATTGGAATCTTTCCACCATCTTAGGATCTGGATAACTATGATTAGTTCATGAATCAATTAAAATAACAATGGGTTGGTCATTAATATTACCTTCCACTTCAATCATGTGCAACTGAAACTCAGCTTGCTTGTTATCCAGAGCTACGAAAATCCTAGGTACATCTATGCCCATGTATTCAAATATCATAGCTTATTTTACATTGTCCGCATTCCTCACTTTTTCACCTTTTTGAGGGAAATCTCTGTACCTATGATCTCTGCCACGATCCCAACATTTAATAGGTTGTTTCCTTCATTTTTTCCCCATTGTCTCTATCATTTTGGGCTCCTTGAGATTTGGTTGTCCTTGTGCAGTATTTCTAAAAAATGTTGTCTTAGTCCCCTTCTTCCTCTGTTCCACCTTGTTTTCCATCTTGTCTTCCCAAGCCTTTTGGAAATTCAGTATTCCCCTTTGTTGATCATAAAGACATTTATTGTTCCTTATGGTTTCCTCCAATGTCTTGGAGTCATCATATTGTGTCTTGTCACTAATAAATGAGGGCATCCCACTTAGGTACCTCTGAATTTTGACTTTCACATCCTTCATAACTGTGACATATTCCAGTAGCTCTAAGAATCTTCTTTCATACTCATCTATTGGCATACTCCCAAGATTGAGTTCAAAAAACTCCTTCATTTTCTTGTCATAGTATCTCTTAGTTAAGTATTTCTTTTGAAAATACCTCTTGAAATATCTTCAAGTAACCTTCTTCTCGTCAATGTGTTGTACTTGCATGAATTGATCCCAACACATTGATGCTTGTCCTTTTAGCTAATAGATAACAATTAACCATTCTTCCTACACAGAATAATTATGCAACTGCAATTACTTCCTCGTACCCAACAACCAAGTCTCTGCATCTTCATCCTTCTTGTGCTCGCCATTAAAGGTAGGAGGCTTGATCTTATTCATTTCTCCTTGTAGCTCATCGACCCTATTCCTTTTGTTATGATTTTTGATAGGATATCGACATGAGATATTACGTGCTTTCCTAAATGAATTATTTGGTGAGTGAGGTTGATTCCTATCAACACTTCTTGTTTTTGTTATTTTCTCATCATGAGACCTGCGACTTCTTGACCTACTTTAGTACATCTCCTTATCCATTTTATTTTCTATTATGTCCAATATTTGCATCAACTTTATATTGAAGTCATCTTGTTGCTCCTTGGACTTCATAATCCTTTCATTATCAACTTTATAGATTTGGACATCCTTTTTCAGTCCCTTTATGGTTTCTACCAATTTTATGCACTCCTCCTTGGATTTTGTACCATCAACACCCAAACCAACATACATATCCCTAAATTGATCATCATGGTTGTAATTTCTATTCGCATCTTCCATGCCTTTTGACTTTATACATTGATTTTATCCTTCTCTAATCATTGTTAATTATGAAAAATGTGCAGAAAATAAGATTTGTTAGAAAAATTCATGAGACAACTTCATGAAAACTATGCACCATTTTGTCAAAATCCTTTCTTATGATTTCTTGGATGATTTTAACATCCCATTTTCAAAAAAATTGGGTGAATAATTGGACCCTTTTTCCAAAAATTTCCCATTGACTGCTCCGTTGTGTAATTATGAGTCTTGCAAAATATATCATGGTCATTGGCATGATGGCGATGGGTTGTTTAATCCTTATCATGAATATTAATTAAAATTATAATTAATTCACATTCTGTCCAGATCACCTCCCTTTACCTTCCAAATCAGAACTCATTAATGTGCAATAAATGACCCTTGAAGAATACGCAAGGCACATGATGTTTGTGAAGATTTCACTAAGTATAGATAGATGGATATCAATCCTTATATCCTTTGTAGTGTGGAGCTCAAAAGTGTGTAAGTGAGATGTGTTTGGAAGTGAAGAGGCGTGCGAGTGCAAAGATCAGGATATGCAAGGTACTCCACATAAGATTTGTGTGGCATATGACGTGTGTAGGAGAACATATTGTACAAAAAATGAGTATTTTGCTAAGGGGAAGGTTGTGTGGAGAGAAGAGAAATGATGGGTCTTCAACACAAAAGGAAGTTTGAAATAAACTAAGTTTTGGGTTGTGCAGGACATGGCTTGTGCAAGAAAATGTTTTGTGTGGAGTGTAGGGGAATCGTTATAAAAAGGGAAATATCTGCATGGGATAAGGAATCTCACACAAATAAAAAAATTAGCTAAGTGTTGCGAAATTTCGTTCCCGAGTATAAACAGAGGAAAAATAGGTGGATAAAGGGTTGTATGTATGGAAAAAAAGTAAAGGAAGGTTGATCCAGTTGGCTATTGGTGGCCACCTAACTATTCCAACTAGCTCCTCTTGTCCATTTTTAGTTCAGCACATTCTTTTGTACTTCTTTGTAATTGTGGGTTCTACACTTTTGGAGTTTTCTGAATCCCTACACATCTTCCAGGTGAATATTGGTGGCCTCTCACCTAATACAACTGGCTTATTTTGTACGTTTTCATGTCAGCACATCTTCATGTACTTCCAGGGTCGTTTTGGAGGACTAAACAATGGTTTTTTGGCTCGCCACAGTCAAACTATAGACAGAGTCAGACTTTGATGATGGAATTTGTAGTTCTCTAAAATACCTTTCCAAAAGGCTATCACGCGCCTAAAATGGAGGTTGTATGAAAAAGTTGTGACCCCAGGAATTTGAGGTACCAACTTACCCATAGGGGACCACATGACTTTGGACATTTCACCTCATAGGATTAGGTTTTTGGATGTCTAGGGTTTTGGAATTCATGAGTAATATAAAAAAGGCCTCTAGAGCCTCATTGTGATTCATTCTTCTCAAATGGATGCACGTAGAAGCCACATCTCTTCTCAGAGATAGCTACCACCATTCGAGCAAGTGTTTCAGTTCTGCAGTTTTACAGTTTTAGCCTATTTCATTATTCAATAGAAGATATCGTTCACTAGATATATGTGTTATTCTTCATATCTCTGTGTTTATTGTATTCAGTGTGTTAATTAGTTCGTTCCACTCTTAAATCTGTATTAGTGGTATCAGAGCGGTTTTCTCTTCATTTATTTTTCTTCGTGCATGTCCCCAACAAGATTTTGGTACAAGATGTTGGGACTCGAACCAATCGATCCATTGCAAGATCGGTCACATTGAGCCCCACAAAAACCCATGGGGAATGAAAAGAAATATGATGGAGCAGGAGATCCTATTGAAATGTTGCTTGAGGAATCCCTCGCGTGACAAAGGAATGAAGTTATGGACAACTTTGCATAGATCCTTCGACGACTGCCCACATGAGAAGCATCTTCATCAAGCGGTCATGCAACCCCCTTCAAGGTACATGTAAATTTTCATATTCCATTATTTGAAGGACTGATAGATGCATATTCTATAGATAAATGGTTGAATTTGTTCGAAGGGTATTTTTCGGTCCACAATTTTTTTGATAGGGAAAATATCACTTTTGCACTCCTCAAGGTCTTTCCCCATGTTAAATACGGGTGGGATACTTACTCTGAGAAAAGGGTTGTAGAATAATCTGCAATGTTTGTGGTGGCTCCTACAGGGGATTCCTTCTGGGACCATGTTGGAAGCTACAAGGACCAGTACACCAGATGGACCACCCTACATCAAGAAAGGGACCAGATAGTACCGGATTTCACCAATATTTTCCATACCCTGTGCACCAAATTGGGCATAAAAGACTTTGAGCATCATCTCATGCTCAAATACCATGGTTTTTTGCATATATACATTCAAACAGAAATGAATTTTATGGAGATCATCTCAATGGGCACGTCTTATAGATGCATTGTCAAGATCGAGCATAAATTTAAGCATAAAAAGTGACCAAGTCAATATGGTTTCCCTTAGGACAACCAATCCAAGCTGCAACACAATAAAGGAAATGAGAAAATGAATAATTACATGGGAAAATGGTGTGAGAACCATAAAATCCCTTGGCACAACACCGAAGAATGTTGCTCCAAGAAGTCACTCATGACCAAACTGAAGGCTTCCAATTTAGAGGTCAATTTTGATTTTGAATCAAATCCTGAAGGAGGGAAGCAGATTATCGATGTTAAACCCAATGCCACTGTCTCCACCACCAAATTTTGTCCAAGCGAACCAGAAGAACCAGAGGAAAGGGAATGCCTCTTTCACTCGCAGATGTGGGTAAAGGGGGCTCTGCTTCATTTCATTGTCGATAGTGGTATTCAGAAGAATCTGATTTCAGTAGAGGTTGTCAAGTGGTTGGACCTACCAACGAAAATGCACCCATGCACCTACACCATCAGTTGGCTTTTCCAAGGAAGATATCTCTGTGTCATCCAACAGTGTCGTCAACCCTAGGGCATAAATCCTTTCAAATATGAGGTACTGTGTGATACTTCTCCCCTTAAAGTTTGTGATGTTATTTTAGGACAACCATATTTGTGGAAGCATCACGCTATGTTTGATCTAGACCCCGCAGTGTTATTATTAATTTGGGTAGACAATTGTACAGGATACCAGAGGTAGCATCACCTACTTTTATTTCTTTAATCTCTTCCAAGAAATGTAGTAAGGTCATTTGATAGACCAGGAAGTTCGACATCTTTGTGATACATGCTCACAGTAAGCAGAAGGTCACTGCCAAATGCATAGAATCTACACAGAGCCTATCTTTGTAGAAAAAGAAAGTGGATGGGATCATGGAAGAATACAGAGACATATTCTCCTCTCCTATAGGGGTACTAACACATTGCCAAGTCAAGCATCCAATTGATCTGACCCCCAACGTACTTCTACCTAATGGAATAGTCTATCATTGCTCGTTGATGGAAAATGATGAAATCATGAGTCATATCCAATAGGTTATCCAAAAGGGGCACATAAGACCCAGCTCCTCCCCTTGTGGAATCTCGATTGTATTAGTGTAGAAGAAGGACGGGACTGGGAGACTTTGCATTGATTACAAAGCCTTAAAAAAAATCACATTCAGGAACCGATACCCCATTCCCAGGATTGATGACCTTCTTGACCAACTCAAGGGGGAAAAGTTATTCAACAATATTGACCTAAAGTATCGATACCACCAGGTTCCCATCGAACCAACTAATGTATGGAAGACAACCTTCAAGTCTAAAGAAGGTCTATTTGAATGGTTGGTCATGCCCTTTGGCTTAAAAAATGCACTAATGACTTTCATGAGGTTGATGGGTGATGTATTGAGACCCTTCACCAACTCCTTTGTGGTGGTAAATTTGTATGACATCCTCATATTCAGCAGAATGTGGGAGGAGCACATGTGGCATATTCAACATGTTTTGATCACTCTGTGCCAACAAAAGATATATGCCAACTTGGAAAAATGTTCTTTTGGAATGAACAGGGTCCAATACTTGGGCTACATTGTTGATGAGCATGGGGTACATGTTGATCCAGCTAAGATCCAAGTCATATGTGACTGGTCAGCCCTGACCACAATGATCGAGCTTCAGAGCTTATTTGGACTAGACAACTTCTATTGATGGTTCATGTTGGGATTCTCCCATATTGCATGGGCCCTGAGCCAGGTGACCAAGGGTGGTGGCAGGGCCAAGTTTGTGTGGGGGAAGGAACAACAATGATCATTCGATGATTTGAAGCATTTCTTGTGCTCGGCTCCAATACTCTCCTTGCTCGATTTGCAGCAACCATTTGAGATTGAGACTGATGCATCTGAATATGTTGTGGGTGCAGTTCTCACTCAGCACAGTCATCCGGTGGCATACCATAGTGAGACACTCTCAGATAATTTCTGAAAATACCCCACATATGACAAGGAAATGTATTCCATTGTACAATCATGTCACCAATGGAAACATTACATTCTGGGGAAGGAGACGATCATACACACTAATCACAAGCCTCTGTAGTTCATACATACATACGGGAAATTGCAGAATGACTACCATTAGAAGTGGTCCACCTACCTACAGCAGTTCCATATCAACATCAAGTATAATATAGGTATCTCAAATCATGTCTTTGACTACCTCAGTAGACGTCCTGTGGTTGCACTCACCACTATGCTCCATTCCCCTGGACATAAAGCATCTGAGTGGCCTCAACTTTATATGCAAGATCCGGACTTCACCACCGCCTATCATCTCTTGGGTACATGCGCGACTATCAAAAACTTTCACATTCCGGATGGACTATTATGCCACCTGGGCCATCTCTATGTTTCTACAAGTGAGCGTGAAAGGATGATTTGGGAATCCCACTATAGTCGGATGGAAGGACATTTTGGTGTGGAGAAAAATTTGGTCATTCTTCAGAAGCAATTTTATTGGCCCAAACTTCGACAGGACGTCAACAAGTATATCATATCTTTCACTTCATGTGACATTTCCAAGCCAGCCATCAAGAAGAAAGGCTTATACACCCCTCTTCCTACTCCCGAGAAGTCTTGGGAATCCATATCAATGGATTAAATGTCTGGCCTTCCATCCACCAGGCAAGGAAATGACTATGTAATTGTGGTTGTTGATCGATTTTCGAACATGGACATCCTCAGAGCATGCAAGAAGAATATCACAGTGGGAGATATTGTCAATCTCTTCTTTGAATGAGTTTGGGTCCACTTTGGGATACCACATACCATCATATCTGACCAGGACATCAGGTTCCTCAGCACATTTTGGTTGAGTCTTTAGTCATTGTTGGACACCAAGATCACCAAATCCATTTCTTTCCACCCACAAAAAAATGACCAATTAGAGGTCGTCACTCAGATAATTGTGCACATACTGTGCATGTACAACTCTAAGCATCCACATACATGGGATGAGAATCTCCCCTATGTTCAACATAGTTACAATAGGGCTATCCATAGCTCCACCGGCCATAGCCCATTTCAGGTGGGGTTGGAGTTCCAACCCTTGGGACCCATTGATGTTGCACTTCCTCTTGCGACCACACAGGTAGACTCTTCCCATGATCAGTCTACGATAGACAAATCCAATAGATTCATTAGGTGGATTCAACACATCTGCCAACAGGTCCAAGAGATTTTGTAGAAATCCAATGCTAAGTACAAGCAAATCCATGATCAATGCAAGGTACCACACGAGTTGTAGGTCGATAACAAAGTCTGGTTACATTTGTAGAAGGAGCGTCTCAGAGGGAACCATCGAAAGCTTTGCCGACTTCACTATGGGACTTACACTATCACCAAGGTTGTGGATAGCAATTCTTTTGAGCTCAACACTCCACGCTTCCTTGGCCTGCACCTAGTGTTCAATGTGGACCTCCTTCAACCATATTTTCCACCATTATTGGACACCTCAGAGATCGTAGAACAACTGAGACCCATAGAGCTCAACCCTGACTACATGGAACAAGCGTCCACTAATCATATAGTGGACACACAAGTCAAGGGCACTTGCCAACAGAGGATCGAGCTTTATCATGTTGTCAAAGCAGGGCAACTCCTACACCAAGGAAAGTGGCTCACCCACAGCCAAATCAAGAAAAATTGTCCTCACCTGATGGGGGAAATCAATGCAATGGATACCATTTCTTCCTAAGGGGGAGGATTTATCCATTTGGCTATTGTTTTCCACCCACCTATTCCAACTAGCTCCTCTTGTCCATTTTTAGTTCAGTGCGTTCTTCTGTACTTCTTTTTAATTTTGGGTTCTACACTTTTGGGGTTGTATGAATCCCTACACATATTCTAGGTGGATATTGGTGGCCTCTCACCTAATCCAACTATCTTATTTTGTATTTTTTCATGTCAGCACATCTTGTTGTACTTCCAGGGCTGTTTTGGAGGCCTAAACAGTGTTTTTTTGGCTCACCATAGTCAAACTGTAGATGAAATTAGAGTTTGATGGTGAAATGTGTATCTCTATGAAATACCTTTATAACGGGCTATCACACGCCTAAAACAGAGGTCATATGAAAAAGTTATGACCCCGCAAAGTTGAGGTACCAATTTACCCATAGGGGCCCACATGAATTTTCACATTTCACCTCCTAGGGTAGGTTTTTGGATGCGTAGGGTTTTGGAATTCATGAGTAATATCAAAAATGCCTCTAAAGCCTCATTGTAATTCATTCTACTTATATATATGTGTGTAGCATCCACATCACTTCTCAAAGATAGCTACCACCATTCGAGTAAGTGTTTTAGTTCTGTAGTTTTACAGTTTCAACCTATTTCATTATTCAATTGAAGATATTGTTCAATGGATATCTATGTTATTCTTCATATCTCTGTGTTTATTGTATTCAGTTTGTTAATCAATTTTTCCCACTCCTAAATCCGGATCAAAGGTGACAAATGAAATGGGTCATCAAGATCCTTGTTCAACAATTTCTACTTGAGAACTGGAGACTGAAGCTTGGACAAAATCATCTTCCATCTTCTACATAAGATTTGTAGAAAGATTACATTTATTCACCATAAATATCCATGTCTCTCTAGCCACATATATGAGCTTCTCATCATTAGGCCTAAGAAGGATTTTACCACCAAATCTACACATGCGATTCACCTTTAGAGACCATTGATTTGGGTAATGTTGAAATTCAATGAACTGAGATGAAAGAGACATCAAACCTTCATTTGATGAATTTTTTCATTACATTTAGTAACCACCAAAAGATTATTATTGGGGTGATTAAAGGTATACATAAATCAAAGGCTTTTAATCATAAATGTGATATGACCCCAAGGGTCATATCCGGATCAAAGGTGACAAATGAAATGGGTCATCAAGATCCTTGTTCAACAATTTCTACTTGAGAACTGGAGACTGAAGCTTGGACAAAATCATCTTCCATCTTCTACATAATATTTGTAGAAAGATTACATTTATTCACCATAAATATCCATGTCTCTCTGGCCACATATATGAGCTTCCCATCATTAGGCCTAAGAAGGATTTTACCACCAAATCTACACATGAGATTCACCTTTAGAGACCATTGATTTGGGTAATGTTGAAATTGAATGAACTGAGCTAAAAGAGACCTCAAACCTTCATTTGATGAATTTTTTCATTACATTTAGAAACCACCAAAAGATTATTATTGGGGTGATTAAAGGTATACATAAATTGAAGGCTTTTAATCATAAATGTGATATGACCCCAAGGGGGGCATATATGGGGTTAAATGTATATGCAATAGGGTAAGCCTAATAAAGA
>ML779461.1:1733142-1752814 GCA_009831015.1 Picea engelmannii
TCCAGAGTTACTCAAGCGTTGCGGACAACACTTGTCTCAAGGGGAGGGGCATGTTAATCCCTAATATTGGCTCATTACCACTTAATTGGGGCATATTAGATTAGTAATGTTATTTTATTTATGTCGGCTTTAGGCCATTAGTTATGATTTAGATTAGTAATGTTATTTTGTTTATGTCGTCTTTAGGCCATTAAAACCTCCTAGTCTCCTATATATACCAAGGAGACATTTTCATTTTGAATCATCTTGTACTTGAACATTTAAGTGGGGTAAAAGGAGGTTTCCCCCTCGAAGAGGCTTATTATCTGAAATTATCTCTTTTCAAGGCGTTGAGTACCTTTCCTGAAGTTTTTCTATGCTATATTGATGTTTGGTTCTTAACATCAGCCAACAGTGTCGACTATCGTATGGCATCAAGCCCTTAAAAGACGAGGTATTATGTGATGTTTCTCCTCTCGAATTTTGTGATGTTATTTTGGGCCAAAAATATTTATGGAAACGTCATGTTGTATATGAGTCTAGGCCTCGAAGTGTTATTATTACTTTGAACAGGAAATTGTACAGGATACCCAAGGCAGTCCCACCTAGTGCTATTTCCTTGATCTCTGCTAAGCAATGCAAAAAGGTCATCTCTCAAACGGGGAAGTTTTTCTTCTTCGTTAATCTTTCTCAAAATAAGAGAAATATCATAGCCACATCTAGGGTCTCTCCGGCCAACCTCTCCACACAACAGAAGCAAGTAGATAAGGTCATGGAAGAATACTCAGATATCTTCTCCTCACCTATAGGGGTACCTCTGCACTGGCAGGTCAATGACCCCATCGATCTAACCCCCGACCTGCCCAATCGGCCAATATATCGCCACTCTTTGTTAGAGAATGAGGAGATCAAGAAACATATCCAATAACTTCTCCACAATGGGCACATCCATCCAATCTCATCACCTTGCGAGAGCCCAATCGTGTTGGTACAGAAGAAAGATGGAACCTGGTGACTCTGTATTGATTACTGGGCTCTGAATAAAATCACAGTAAGAAACCGGTAACCGATTCCCTAAATCGAAAACCTCCTTGATCAACTCACAGGGTCCAAATACTTCAGTAAGATTGATCTAATGTGTGGCTACCACCAAGTCCCGATAGAACAGGCAGATATATGGAAGACCGCCTTCAAGTCAAAGGAAGGCCTTTTTGAATGGTTGTTCATGGCCTCTGGTTTGACAAATACTCTAGCCACTTTCATGAGTATGATGGATGATATCCTACGACCATTCACCAATACGTTTGTAGTGGTGTATCTGAATGACATTCTAATTTACAGCAAGACTTGGGCTCAATACTTGCAGCATATTCAACAGGTTTTGCACAACCTGAGGCAGCACAAGCTATACACCAACTTGGAAAAATGCTCCTTCGGCATGGATAGGGTCCATTACCTGGGATACATCATTGATCAGCATGGCATACATGTGGATCCAGCCAAGATCCAATTCATCTGTGACTAGCCAACCCTAGCAACACTCACTGAGCTTCAGAGCTTCTTAGGCCTTACCAATTTCTACCTCAGGTTCGTGTTGGGATTCTCCCATATTGCATGGGCCCTCAGCCAAATAAATAGAGGTGGTGGTAAGGAGAAATTTGTGTGGGGTCGGTCCCAACAAAAAGCGTTCGATGATTTGAAGAAGCGCGTGTGCTCATCCCCAGTACTTTCACTACCAGACCTGCAACATCCCTTTGAGATCGAGACAGATGCTTCAGACTATGTTGTGGACGTTGTTCTCACTCAACACAGCCACCCCATGACCTATCATAGTGAGACACTGTCAAATAATATCCGTAAGTACCCTACTTATGAAAACAAAATGTACTCCATTGTGCAAGCCTGCCGCCAGTGGAGACATTACATTCTTGGGAAGGAGATAGTCATACACACTGATCATAAGCCGTTGTTGTTCATGCAGACAAAGGGAAAATTGTAGAATGACCGCCATCAAAAGTGGTCCAGATACTTGCATCAATTCCACCTCAACATCAAGTATAAAATAGGAAGAACCAATCGCGTTGTTGATTGCCTCATCATACTGCCATTTGAGACACTCACCATAGTGCTAGACTCTTTCAGCCATGAGACATCTAGATGGACCCAACTCTATGAGACAGACCCTGACATCGCCACCACCTACCAAATGTTGGGTACAAACGTAGTTTTGGATATGCTCCATCTTCAGGATGGGTTGTTGTGTCGTCTAGGCCATATCTTTGTTCCATCAAGTGAGCGAGCGAAGATGATCTGGGAAGCCCACTACAGTCGGCTGGAAGGACACTTCGGCGTCGAAAAGACAGTGGTGATGCTACAGAAACATTTCTACTGTCTGAAACTTCAATAGGAGGTCAACAAGTATACCAGGTCCTGCATTTCCTACGCTATTTCCAAACTGACCTCTAAGACACAAGGCCTGTACAACCCTCTTCCTACTCCCGACAGGCCATGGGAATCCATCTCAATGGACTACATGTTAGGCATCCCGTCCACCAAGCTGGGAAATGACTATGTTTTTGTGGTTGTTGATCGTTTTTTTAAGATGGTGATTCTGGTTGCCTGCAAGAAGAGCATCACAGTGGAGGCCACTGCAATCTCTTCTTTGAATGAGTCTAGGTACATTTTGGAATCCCACAAACCATTGTCTCAAATTGGGATAGTTGATTTCTCATAACAATTTGGTTGAGCCTCTATTCACCGTTGGACACCAAGCTCACCAAATCCATGGCCTTCCACCCCTAGACAGATAGCCAAACCGAGGCTGTAAATCAAATGATTGTTCATATCCTTCACATGTATAATTCAAATCACCCTCGCAAATGGGATGATATCCTTCCCTATATTCATCATAGCTACAACCAATCCTTGCATAGTTCAACCGGCCATAGCCCATTTCAGGTGGGGTTGGGATTCCAACCATTGGGTCCCATAGATGTTGCACTTCCCCTTGCGGTCACCTCAACCGACTCATCTCCTGATCCAACTGAAGCTGACAAATCCACCCGATTCATTGAGAAAATCCAACACATCCACCAAGAGGTTCAGGATATCCTACAGAAGTCCAATGACAAGTACAAACAACACCATGATCAACATCGGGTGCCACATAAGTTTCAGGTGGGCGACAAAGTTTGGTTGCACTTGCAGAAAGAACGCCTTACAGGACCCCATCAGAAGCTTCTCCCACTCTATTATGGGCCATACACTATCGCTAAGGCCATGGCAGATAATTCTTTTGAGATCAACATTCCTCCTTTCCTTGGCCTGCACCCAGTGTTCAATGTGGATCTCCTTCACCCTTATTTCCCACCATTATTGAACAACTCAAAAGTAGCAGAACAACTGACACCAAAAGAGATCAACCCTAAATGCATACAACATGCATCCAATGATCATATTTTCGACACACAGATCAAGGGAACTTGACAACAAAGGATCCAACTTTATCGAGTCATCAAAGCAGGGCAGCTATTGCACCAAGGCAAGTAGCTCACCTAGGGCCAAATTCAGTAGAAATTTCCTCATTTGATGGGGGACCTCAATGCAATGGATACCATTTATTCCTAATGAGGGAGGATTGATCCATATGGATATCGGTGGCCACCCACCTTTTCCAACTGGCTCAAAATAGGTTTCTGACAATTTTGGCAATTTACTATTTTTAGCAGTTTTAACTTTCGAGGCGATTTTGAGGGCCTAAATGAAGGTTTTTTGGGATTGATCTTCTCAATAGTAAACAAAGGCATGATTGAGACCCCAAAATTAATCTTCTTGATAATACCTTTCCAACGGTCTATCACACACCTAAAATGGAGATCGCATGCAAAACTTACAACCCCGAGAAGTTGATGTACTAACTTACCCAAACGGGGCCCACATGACTTTTGGTGCTTCATCTCCTAGGGTTAGGTTTTTGGATGTATCAGGTTTTTGGAATTATTTTTTATTGAAAGAATGCCTTCAGATCCTCATTGTAATCTTCTTCTTTTGAATGCACACAACCTTCACATTTCTTCTCAAAGATAAGCCGCCACCATTCCAGCAAGCTTGTTTCCACTGCATTTTATAGTTTCAGCGTATTTCGTTATTGAATAGAAAACAAATTTTATTGTATCTATGTTATTTTTTGTTAAGAACCTATTAATAATATGTATTCATTTAATTATGCTATGAGAGCGGTCTACTCCTTGTCTTCGTAATGCATGTCCCCAACGAGGTCAGAGTACAAAGAGTTGGGTCTCGAGCTTGTTTCTCTTGAGGACAGAAGCTCTCGCACGCCTAAGAAACCTCTCATGGAAGGAGAAAATAAATATTATGGGATAGGAGATGCTTTCAAACTATTGATTGAGGAATCCCTCATGCAGCAGAGGAACGAGATGATGGATAGTTTCATGCAAATCCTTCGATGACTACCAATAGGCGACGCATCTTCTTCGAACGGAGGCGCTACCCCCTTCAAGGTACAAATAAACTTAGATATTCCTATATTTGAAGGTCAGATAGATGCATATGTTGTAGAAAATTGGTTGAATATACAAAAAGGGTATTTTTCTGTCCATAACTTTTCGAATATAGAAAATATTACTTTTGCGCTCCTCAAAGTCGTTCCCCATGTCAAAGATTGGTGGGAAAATTTCTGTGAGAAAAAATAAATAGAGGAAACCTCATTATTTTCAGTCACAATCACCTGGGAATCCTTCAGGGATGTTATTAAGGAAAAATACTACCCTGTCAGAAGGTATGACGACTTGTATACCAAATGGACCACACTACGACAAGAAAGAGACAAAGCAGTGCTAGATTTCACAAATATCTTCCATACCTTGTGCACCAAGCTGGGTATCAAAGATTCAGAGTGACATCTGGTTCTCAAGTATCGTGGTGCTCTGCATAGATACATCCATACTAAAATGGAATTTTTGGACATCTCATCCTTGGGTGAGGCCTACTGATATGCCATAAAAATTGAATAGAATCTCAAACAAAAGACACGACAATTTGAGCCTGGGAACCCCTCACAACAAAATCCAAGAAAGGGTAGCCCCAGTCCACAAAACAAAGGATAGAGAAAATATGGACAGTATCAAGAAAACCAGTCCAAGTTGCAAGCAAAGAAGGACACTAGAAAGACAAAAAAAGATACCGAGAAGTGGTGCGACTTCCATAAGAGCCCTTGTCATAACACTGCTGACTGCCACTCAAAGCAGTCGTTGGTGGCCAAAGTGAAATCCCATGAATCAGATGCAAATTCTAACTCTGAGCCAGAACCAGAAAGGGGAAGACAGATCATTGAGGTGGAACCCAGTGCCACCATTTCTACCACCAAGCTCTAGCCTGGTGAACCAAATGAACTAGAAGAAGGAGAGTGCCTCTTCCATTCACAGATGTGGGTAAAAGGCACCCCGCTACACTTCATCATTGATAGAGGTAGCCAAAAGAACCTCATCTCAGCAGAGGCCATTAAGCAGTTGGCCCTGCCAACAATGCCACACTCACAACCCTACACAATTGGATGGCTCCACCAAGGAAGTGATCTCCGCGCCAACCAACAATGTCGACTTTCGTATGGCATCAAGCCCTTCAAAGATGAGGTATTATGTGATGTTTCTCCTCTCAAAGTTTTTGATGTTCTTTTGGGCCAACCTTATTTATGGAAATGTCATGCTATATATGAGTCTAGGCCTCGTATTTTTATTATTACTTTGAATAGGAAATTGTACAGGATACCCGAGGTAGTCCCACCTAGTGAGATTTCCTTGATCTATGGTAAGAAATGAAGGAAGGTCATCTCTTAGAAGGGGAAGTTTTTCTTCTTTTTGATTCGCTCTCAGAATAAGAGAAAGATCACAGCCACATCCAGGGTCTCTGCGGCCGACCTTTCCACATAGCGGAAGCAAGTAGATAAGGTCATGGAAGAATACTCAGATATCTTCTCCCCACCTACAAGGGTTCCTCTGCACTGGTAGGTCAAGCACCCCATCGATCTGACCCCCGGCACATCGCTGCCCAATGGGCCAGTATATCATCTCTCTTTGTTAGAGAATGAGGAGATCAATCTACAGATTCAAGAACTGCTCCACAAGGGGCACATCTGTCCCAACTCATCACCTTGTGGGAGCCCAATCATGTTGGTATAGAAGAAATATGGAACCTAGTGAATATGTATTGATTACCGGGCTCTGAATAAAATCATAGTCAGAAATCGGTACCCGATTCCCCGAATTGACCACCTCCTTGATCAACTCACACGGGACAAATACTTCGGCAAGATTGATCTGAAGTTTGGCTACCACCAAGTCCTGATAGAATAGACAGATGAATGGAAGACCGCCTTCAAGTCAAAGGAAGGCCTTTTTCAATGGTTGGTCATGCCCTTTGGTTTTACAAATTCTCCAGCCACTTTCATGAGGATGATGGACGATATCTTGTGACCATTCACCAATACTTTTGTAGTGGTGTATCTAGATGACATTCTAATTTACTGCAAGACTTGGGTCGAACACTTGTAGCATATTCAACAGATTTTGCACACCCTGCGGCAACACAAGCTATATGCCAACTTGGAAAAATGCTCATTCAACATGGACATGGTCCATTACCTGGGCTACATCATTGATCAGCATGGTGTACATGTGGATCCAGCCAAGATATAAGTCATCCGTGTCTGGCCATCCCCAACAACACTCACTGAGCTTCGGAGTTTCTTGGGCCTTGCCAATTTATACCGCAGGTTCATGTTGGGATTCTCCCATATTGCATGGTCCCTCAGCCAAATAAATAGGGGTGGTGGTAAGGATAAATTTGTGTGGGGTCGGTCCCAACAACAAGCATTCGATGATTTGAAGTAGTTCTTGTGCTCAGCCCCTATACTTTCACTACCATAATTGCAACATCCCTTTGAGATAGAGACAGATGCTTTAGACTATGTTGTGGGTGCCTCTCTCACTCAACATGCCCACACGATGGCCTATCATAGTGAGACACTGTCAGATACTATCCGTAAGTACCCTACTTACGACAAAGAAATGTACTCCATTATGGAAGCCTACCGCCAGTGGATAAATTACATTCTTGGGAAAGAGACAGTCATCCACATTGATCATAAGCCACTGCAGTTCATGCAGACACAGGGAAAATTGCATAATGACCGCCATCAAAAGTGGTCCACATACTTGTAGCAATTCCACCTCAACATCAAGTATAAAACAGGAAGCACCAATCGCGTCGTTGATTGCCTCAACAGACCACCAATCGCAACACTCACAACAGTGTTGGACGCTTGTGGCCATGAGACATATGAATGGCCCCAACTCTATGAGGTAGACCTTAACTTTGCCACCACCTACCAAATGTTGGGTGCAAACGCAGTTGTTGATAATTTCCATCTTCAGGATGGGTTGTTATGTTGTCTGGGCCATATCTTTGTAAATTGAGAGAGAGAAGATGATCTAGGAATCCCACTACAGTCGGGTGGCAAGACACTTCAGCATCGAAAAGATAGTGGCGATGCTACAGAAACATTTCTACTGGCCAAAACTTCGACAAGAGGTCAACAAGTAGGTCATGTCCTACACCGCCCATGCTATTTCCAAACCGAACACTAAGAAATAGGGCATGTACACCCCTCTTCCTACTACTGACAAGCCATGGGAATCCATATCAATGGACTACATATCGGTCCTCCCATCCACCAAGCGGGGAAATGACTGTGTTTTTGTGGTTGTTGATCACTTTTCCAAGATGGCGATTCTGGTTGCCTGCAAGAAGAGCATCACAGTAGAGGCCACTGCCAAGCTCTTCTTTGAACGAGTATGGGTACATTTTGGAATCCAACAAACCATTGTCTCAGATCAATATAGTCGATTTCTCATCACATTATGGTCGAGCCTCTAGTCACTGTTGGACACCAAGCTCACCAAATCCATGGCCTTCCCCCCCCAGATAGATGGCCAAACCGAGGTTGTAAATCGAATGATTGTGCATATCCTCCGCATGTATAATTCAAAGCACCCTCGCACATGGGATGAGAGCCTTCCCTATGTCCAACATAGCTACAACCAAGCCCTGCATAGCTCAATCGGCCACATCCCCTTTCAGGTGGGGTTGGGATTCCAACCTTTGGGTCCCATAGATGTTGCACTTCCCCTTGTGGTCACCTCGACCGACTCATCTCCTACTCCAATTGAAGCTGAAAAATACACCCAGTTCATTGAGCGGATCCAACACATCCGCTATCAGGTTCAGGATATCCTACAGAAGTCCAATGACAAGTACAAACAACGCCATGATCAACATCGGGTGCCACATAATTTTTAGGTGGGAAACAAAGTTTGGTTGCACTTGCAGAAGGAATGCCTTAAAATACCCCATAGAAATATTCTCCCACTCCATTATGGGTTGTACACTATCACCAAGGTTGTGGGGGATAATTCTTTTGAGCTCAACATTCCTCCTTTCCTTGGCTTGCACCCAGTGTTCAACATGGATCTCCTTCGCCCCTATTTCCCACCATTTTTGGACACCTCAGAAGTAGCAGAACAAATGACACCAACAGAGCTCAACCATGAATGCATACAATAGGCATCCAATGATCATATTTTGGACACACATATCAATGGCACTCGACAACAAAGGATCCAGCTTTATCGAGTCGTCAAAGTAGGGCAACTCCTGCACCAAGGCAAGTGGCTCACCAGGGGCCAAATTCAGCATAAATTTCCTCATCTAATGGGGGACCTCAACGCAGTGGATACCATTGCTTCCTAAGGAGGGAGGATTGATCCATATGGATATCGGTGGCCACCCACCTTTTCCAACTGGCTCAAAACAATTTTCTGACAATTTTGGCAATTTACTATTTTTAGCATATTTAACTTCCGGGGCCATTTTGAGGGCCTAAATGAAGGTTTTTTGGGATTGAGATTCTCATTGATAGATAAAGGCATGATTGATCCCCCAAAATGAATCTCCTCTATTATACCTTTCCAGTGGGCTATCACACGCCTAAAATGGAGATCGTATGCAAAAGTTACGACCCCAGGAAGTTGATGTACTAACTTACCCAAACAAGGCCCACATGACTTTTGGTGCTTCATCTCCTAGGGTTAGGTTTTTCAATGTCTAGAGTTTTTGGCATTCTTGTTTATTGAAAAAATTCCTTCAGAGCCTCATTGTAATCTTCTTCTTGTGAATGTGCGCAACCTTCACATCTCTTCTCAGAGATAAGCCGCCACCATTCCAGCAAGCTTGTTTCCACTGCATTTTATAGTTTCAGCTTATTTTGTTATTGAATAGAAAACCAGTTTTATTGTATCTCTGTTATTTTGTGCTAAGCACCTATTAATAATCTATATTCATTTCTTTCTTCTCATAAAATTTGGATCATTCAGGCCCTAGATAAATCTCTCAAGGTGAGAGAATTGTTGTGAATTGATATTTGAAGGTGCTAAATTGCAGCTACAGGGCTCAAAGACTTTATGTCTGGCCTATTGTTGAAGCCCGGAAAGGAAGTGGGGCAGGTGAAGAACTGTTGAGCAGAGAAGGGGCACACTTCCTGGGGTCGGACAGGCATGTGGGAAATGAAGGACTGTAGGTTGTTAGTTTGAGTTGGCACCTCTGACGGAGTCTTTCCAGTTGTCCGAGATAGTCATCTTGGTTAGGAATCCTTTTACCCAGGTGGAATTTTGTCCCAGCTCGGGGGTGACCCACTGTTGAGAGTGATGAGCAGTGTGGTCTAAGGCCGGGAGGTTCGTGGAAGGACTGCACGCAGTTGGTGATATTCTTACTAAGACAAGTGTCAATTGTGTGATAAATTTACATGCTGCATTATTATTTACGTGTTTATTTTTATGGGTTTATACTATGTGTGCTTATAATTGTCTTTATGTTTATGGGATTACCTGTATATGTTGCATGTATATGTTTACTATTATTTCATTATGAATTCATGAATTTACAAAATGTATTTGTATGTTTACATTTTATATATAAAGTTCTGCAAAAGTTTTGTGTGTATATGTTTTAATTGCATGCAGTTCGAAAAATTTATGTGGCATAACTCAGTTGGATGCTAGGTATGTTATAGTATGTTGATCAGAGAATAAAAGAATTTTCTGGAGTAGCATGGCCCGGCATGGGTGGCTCGGGATGTTACAATATGGCATCAGAGCTTCAGTTTTCAACACTAAGCCTGGATGGGCTGGGCAAGTTGAGTTTAAGAAAAATTTCACACAGAATTTATTTCAAAGTAGCCAATTTTCGAGTTGCAGAGCATCCGTGGTAAAAAGTAACAACAATTGTGCGGAATTCGGAAAAATCCCCAATTTCTATTGTTAAATTCATGAGAAAGTTTAGAAATTTGGACAAGTGGTGAGATATTATTGAGTTAATATCTGTTCTAGCAAATTCAGAACTAGAATTGGTCGAATTTGAAGTTACAAGTAAAGCCATGACAGATGGAGCGAGATTAGTTGATTAAAATTCTCAATTCATGAATTGAGTTTGGGGAAAAATTCATTCTAGAAATGTCAACCCACAACGATTTTTTGTTGCAGAGGTTGAATTGGTGTTATCGAGGTGAGATTGAACAAATTTCATAGTTGCAGAATGTCTACGATAAAATTGGGGAAAAATTTAGGAAAAATCCCCAATTTCTGCAACGGAATTCACGAGGAATTGATGCTCCTAAAAATGAATGTGCGCAGGTGGGCGCACTAAAAATGCAGGATGCGCAGTGAATTTTTTTTTATATGTAAAAATATTGGTGAGCTGGTGTGCGTGCTAAATTTTGGCACCGCGCGGAAAAAAATATAGGTGTGCTTGTGGACGTGCTAAATTTTTGCACCGTGCGAAAAAATATTGGTGTGCTGGTGTGCGCGCTAAATTTTGGCGTCGCGCAGAAAAAAAAAATGTTGGTATGCTGGTGCACGTGCTAAATTTTGGTGTCGCACGGAAAAATGTTGGTGTGCGGATGTGTGCGCTAAATTTTAGCGCCATGCGGGAAAATGTTGGTGTGTGGATGCATGCGCTAAATTTTGGCGCCACGTGGAAAAATGTTGGTGTGCGGGTGCGCACGCTAAATTTAGCATTGTGTGGTGCGGATTGAGTGACGCATGCATAATGCTGACGTGTGGTGTGCATACGCATAAGAAGGTGTGTGTGGTCTGCACACACATAATAATGGTGTGTGTGGTGTGCGCAATATTGGTAGAGCGTAGAGGATTTTTGTTGGTGCATGCGCAATGTGGGTATACGTTGTCGTGGGACAATTTAGTTAATGGTGCATACATAGTATTTGGGTGTGGTGGAGGCGTACTAAACTTTGGCATCGTGCAACGCATAGATTGAAATGCACGCAAAATATCAACACGCGATGAAAAAATTGTGCACAACAGGTGATAGTGCAAGAACCAAAATTTTGCGTGGTGGGTATTGGCGCGCAACACAAAAGTAGTGTGCACCAATTGTTGGCGCGACATAGAAGTGATGCATAGTGGTTATAGGTGCGCGGAGAACGATTTACCTTGTGGTATTGTTGCACATGCCAAATATGGGTGTAGAGGTTTAAATTTGTGCACGTGAACTCATTTGGAGGGTGAACAACAGCGAAAACCAACAAATTTCCACGACATTGTATATTGTTTGGACGTCATCTTTTTGTAGCACGTTTTTTAGGCCCTTAACAACGTTTTTAGCTACTCAAAAACCACAAGAACAGAGTGTACAAATGTAGACTATGTCTTTGTAGCTCAAATAAAAGAGCTTAGAGAGATCTTTCTAATGGTGTAAATCGTTCGTCAAGTGGAGATTTTATGAGAAAGTTATAGCACAAACAATGGAGGGTACATTTTAAGACTCAACTAACTTCAAAGAGCCATAACTTTTTGCTACGGAATCAGATTGAGGCACATGAGCAATCAATGGAAATCTATTGAACCACAAAAGACATTCCCAAAGCTGAATTAAATTTCTAGGCATGTTAAAAAATTTTAATATGGCAAAGAAGGTACTTGTAGCATTCTAGACCAAAAACATGAATTCGCCTAGAACTTCAGTAGGTTGTAACTAGCATCCTGGAACCCACAAAGAGGTGAAACTCGGACAAACTGTCCAAAATATGTATATGAAGAAACCCAATTGATATCTTATGAAAAATCCAATGGATTAGGTGAAAAAATGCATAATTACAATGCAGAGTTGTGCCAAGTTGAAGTGTGAACAGAAAAATTAATGGGTAATTTTTAAAATAACCATAACTTTCTGCACAAGACTCAGAACGGAGCATGGGAGAAAGCGTTGGAAAGGTGTTGGAAAATAGAATATAAATATTCGCCTAGAAAATTGATCTGGGTATTAAATTTTACAAGAAATTAGAAGAAATAATTATGATATATTATTGAACCAGAATGGTACATATTTTCATGAAATTGTTGAAATAGTTAGCCTGACAAAGTTTTGTTGGCTGCACATTTTGTAGAGTTAACAACAAATAGATCAAATTAGGATCAACACAAAGTACATAGGAATGGAATATGCACAGAGGACTTACATCCAGGAAGATGAGATCAGAGGGATTGATGTCCATTTGGGCATTGAAGGAATAAACTCTAATGGACATGGAGAAGGAAGGGATGAAAACATAAATATGGTAAAGAGACCCTAAAAAATTTACAAAAGGATGTCCAAATCCATAAAGATGATAATGAAAGACTTATGAGAGTCAAGGATCAACAAGAGGACTTCAACATGAAGTTAATGCAGAGCTTGAACATAATAGAAAAGAAATTGGATAAGGAGAGTGGCTCAAGAAAATCAGGAAGTCACGGGTCTCCTGATGAGAAAAAAAGAACCAGAATTGTTAGCAGACATCACCATCACTCCCCGAGGCATTCTCATAAGAGAGAACACATCATCTCAAGTCCATCCCCTATCAGGAAGCATAAGAGGTATAGGATAGATGAGCTACGAGGAGAAATGAACAAAATCAAACCTCCTACATTTTATGGTGAGCATAAGAAGGATGAAGATGCAGAGACATGGTTGTTGGGCATGAGAAAATATTTTCAATTGCATAATTATTATCCTCATGCAGAAGGTATAATTTCCATCTACCAACTCAAGAGAAATGCATCCATGTGGTGGGATCAGCTTGTGCAGGTGAAACACATTAAAGATAAAAGTGTTACTTGGAGGGAAGTCAAGAAGTATTTTGAGAAGAAATACTTGAATAAGAGATACTATGACAAGAAAATGAAAGAGTTCTTTGAACTCACGCTTGGGAGTATGACCATACATGAATATGAAAGAAGGCTTTTAGAACTATTGAAGTATGTTTCTTTCATCAAGGATGAGACAGTTAAGATTCAAAGGTATTTGAGTGGATTTTCATCATTCATCGGTGACAAAATAACTTATGATGATCCAAATACATTGGAGGATACCATAAGGAGAGGTAAACGCCTATATGATCAGCAAATAGCAAGGCCAACTTTCCAAAAATATTGGGAAGGCAAAAAGAAATTCAAGATGGATCAGAGGAAGAAGGGAACTAAGCCACCATTCTTCAGGAACAATCATCAGGGACAACCAACTTCTAGAGAACCCTAAACGATTGAGACAGGGGGTCAAAGGCCAAGGCATCTACCTATTCAATTTTGGGGTTGTAAAGGAGATCATATGTTCAGAGATTGTCCTCACAGAGGTGGAAAAGTGAAGATTGTTCACAATGTACATCAAGATGAAACAATGGAGGACATGGAAAGAAATGTACCAAGGATCTATGCAACCCTGGAAAACAAGAAAGGAGAGTATTAGTCACATATGATTGAAGTGGAAGGTATGATCAACAACCAAACTATTTCTATTTTAATTGATTCAGGAGATATTCATAGTTACATAGATCATAAGATGGTGGAAAGTTTGCATTTTCCAAGAAGAAAGCATGGAAACTCTTGGTTGTTGCAGCTGGATACCGAAGCCAAAATAAAAGTTAATGAGATGGTTAAGTAATGTCTTATGGACATGAATGGACTAAACACCAGGACAAATTTGAACCTCTTGCCTCTAGGTTCCTATGAATGTCTAATTGGGATGTGTTATCACATAGTTTGTAGCTAGGTCAAATGGCTAGAGAATAGAGGGCAAATTGGCGTAACAGGAACCTTCCCCACCCAATGTCACCTCAATGGGGAGGTTCTTTCTATTTAGGGAGGTTAACCCAGGGGAGACATCCCCGACAACATGGGGTTTTGAAGAGGCTTAGGTATAAAGTCAAGATTAAAGTTTCCCCCTCACAGGTTACCACCAAGATCAGCCAGTCCATCTAATCAACCAATAAAGGAGTGTATGCCCAAATGAAAACACCTACCCGGGACAAGACAACAATAATACAATATATATGCAGGCTATAACTCAATGGGTTAGTACTTCAATGACTATCTGATATCAATTAATAAGCAATGTAAAAACAATAGATATCAATGAGGTCAAAATTTTATCAATTAGCTATGGAAAAGGCATCAATTCATTAATAACTATCAAGATGATCAAGCCAACAATGTATCCAACCAACACTTTACTCAATAAATTCTTTAAATCATCATTTAATTGCCTATATTCAACAATTGTTGCATCAAGATGAGATAACCAATTGTGACATCAACCCTAATTAGGTTAGTTTGTTAATTAGGGTTTCAAAATTCAAAGTTTTGAGAGTTGTTTTGGACACTAGGACTTCAACGTTGGAGGCTAGAGATCAGTGCCTTAGGGTATATGGAGTCAAACAAGATAAGGGCACAAGGTTTTGAAAGGATGAAGACTTAAAGACAAGAGGGAAGGGTTCTAAAGTGCTGCAAAGGTAGGGCCCTAGAATCAAAACCCTAGGGGAAAGAGGCTCACTTCAGTGTTGCTTAAGCAAGGCCTTGTGCTCTTTCCTCCTTCCTTAGGTCAACTTGGCAAAACGGCTAGCATAAATGATAAATTTAACTAAAGGATTAGGTGAGAGAAAGTGTTGTAAAGACAAGGCTTTCAAACCCTAGAAGATGATGTCCCTAGGTGTAGATAACCTAGGCCTAGGACGTCACCCTCTTTCAGCCTATAAAAAACAATGCTAGCTTGAGGGAAGAAGCAAGATGAGTGTAGCAAAGGCTAGGCTCAATCCTTCTTCTTCAATGGTCGAAATATTTCTCTCTAAGGGGACATGAAACAAGCACCTACTCGTTTGCTTGTTACCTAGGGTTTTAAATCAACAATTTAATAAGCAAATGAAAGAAATTAAACCTACAACCATTCAATTAAGACGTTTTGCAAGAAAATCACTTACATATCATGAAGAAAGCATGTGCAAACCCTAGTTGTAAACCTTCCTTGGAGAGAAATGCCAAAAGATGCCAAAAAATCCTTCCAATAACAAGTGCGCCTCACTTAGAAAGACAAAATACCCTAGGAGGGTGCAAAAGTCAGACCTCGCAAGTGTGAGTGAGTTGTGTTATGTTCAAATGAGGAAAAACATCCTCAATATATAGCATCTCATGACCTTTAATTTAAAATTAGGTCATTAAAAATAGCCGACAAGGATAATACCCAAAAATCATATTGTTTTGCATTAAGCTGTTAAATGAAACCCTAAATGAGAAATAAGCAAGACGTCAAGCCCTTCTAAGGGAGACGTTGACCCTTTTTAGGGAAAAATGCAACACAAGATGACAAACAGTGTCCCTCTTTGGGCCTCCAAACTCTGCCACACTATGAGAAATCTCTCAAGGTGAAAGAATTGATGGGAATTGATTTTCGAAGGTGCTAAACTATAGCTACAGGGCTCAGAGACTTCCTGTTCGACCTGTTGTTGAAGCCCAGAAAGGAAGTGGGGTAGCCGAAGGACTGTTGAGCAGAGAAGGGGCACACTTCTTGGGGTGGGATAGGCATGTGGGGAACGTGGGACTGTAGGCTGTTAGTTTGAGTTGGCACCTGTGACGAAGTCTTTCCGATTGTCCGAGATAGTCATCCTAGTTAGGACTCCCTTTACCCGGGTGGATTTTAGTCCCAGCTCGGGGGTGACCCACTATTGAGAGTGATGAGCAGTGTGGTCTAAGGCTGGGAGGTTCGTGGAAGGTCTACACGTAGTTGGTGATATTCTTACCAATCTAAGTGTCAATTGTGTGATAAATTTACATGTTGCATTATTATTTATGTGTTTATTTTTATGGGTTTATATTATGTTTGCTTATAACTGTCTTTATATTTATGGGCATTACTTGTATATGCTACATGTATATGTTTACTGTTATTTCAGTATGAATTCAAGCATTTACATAATGTATTTGTCTGTTTACGTCTTATATATAAAGTTCTGCAAGAGTTCTGTGTGTATATGTTTTAATTGCATGCAATTCGAAAACTTTATGTGTCATAGCTTAGTTGGATGTTGGGTATGTTACAGTATGTTGAGCAGAGAATAAAAGTGTTTTCTAGAGTAGCATGGCCCGACATGGGTGGTCGGGGATGTTACACTTAATCTACTCCAACTTTCCATGGTTTAACTAGTGGGTTTCACTACATTGTTATCAAGAGGTCGATAGATTAAATCCTAAAGCCTGATTTGTTGAATGCCAAATTCTCCCCAAACTTTCCCTCATTTTTGTACTTGTTTTGGTGTTAATCTCCCTTCTTGTTTCCTACCTTGTCCATTGTGTGAAAAAATTTCAAAATGTTAAAGTGTATTCTCATGGTACTTAACATGAGCAATGGGGGTTCTTATCTTGGAGATTACATTATCTTTATGAAGAGGGATTTTTAGTAGTACAAGTTGTGAGAGCTCCAAAACTAATTTGAAAACCCCTTTTATACCATCAATGAGGGTCGATCTAAATGTTGGATCAATGGCTTCTACATCACTATAAGAAGCTTCTTTCAAATGTCAAAAGGCTTGCATGTGCTCCATGACCATAATTTCACTCTATATTTATCCTATAACAACATGTCGTGATATTCATTTGATCATTTTATAGTGTTCTAGTCAATTTGTGGCTTTGGATTTGGCCTCTAAGAGAATAGATACAAAGAAAAAAAATAGAATAGAAAGCCATCATATAACTCTTACTAAACAACACCCTTGAGAACTAGCTTCACTACCCAATTTAAACTTGATACAACAAACAATAGAACTTGTCCTACAACTCAATATCAAATATTGCATCCCTATGAAATTTAAAATTAAACCTTGGACCAATAAGAAAATCATTACAATACTATAAAAAATTTATAAATTATAATTGAGTTGATTAAAACTATTTTTCTAACATAAAAAAATTTAAAAATAAAATAAATATTTTCAAAATCAAAACCAATATTTATAACTTCTAAATTGAAACGCATCATTCAATTAACCCAAAAACACCTTGAAATGAACAAATTTATAAAATTCGTAATACATAAACAACATCAACCATAACTTTTTATGACTAAATATCTACGAAATTATTTCCACTCCCCAACATAAAATGCATAATTCTTTCATTACCCATAAAATGGATACCTTAGCCACTTTACGGCATCTTCTGTGCTTTTAAACCCTTTTGTCGTTTTCAAATATATTTATTTTACTATGGCCTTTCTTTTTAAACTTTTTTGTCATCTATACATTTATTTTATATCGTCAATTTTTAATCATGGATTACATTCCATCGAAATAATTAATTGAACTTGTATAATGCTAATTTTACAACGTGTCATATTGTAGGTGTTGAAAAATTTGGACCAATGTGTCACGTTGTACATACAAAAAATATTTGGACATAAATAGTATAAGAATTTGAGAAACTCCATCATCAACGAAAGAAAAATTATAAATAATAATATTTCTTTTATCATAAAGAATATTCACTCAACACGTCGCATTTCTTAAATGATGAGATAGTGAATAGCATAAAAAAAGTTACTTACAATTAAGTCCATGGTTATCTTAGTCAAACTATTACCAACAATTATTATTACAAATGATTGAGCATTTTTATGAACACATAAAGGTAAAAAGCTACATGAAAAAGACACGTCATTGAGAACTAAAATATTTATGATTTGCCTTTTATTCTAAAGTAAAAATATTTAAGAAAGAGATTATATTATGCAATACTTTATGTTACTTTTAAGAGAATATAAGAGGTGATAACTTGCAAGTGTGGAGGACCATTTATGATTTAGCGATGAAAAAAATCGCAGTATGCTCCAAGGGGAGCAGCAACAAATAATTAAGTGAAAGTAATTGTAGTTTTTTTTTAAGTGTTTAATCATGTTTGGAGACAAAGGAGTAAGAAAGGGTTGGGCGATTGGGGATTTTATGGTTATTTTGAGTGCATTACATTATTAAAGTTTTTTTCAAAATGTTAAACTTTCTAGATTTTATTACAAAATCTTTTTATAAATAAAAGAATTTGAATAAATTAACTTTTTTCAAGTTATCAGAAAATAAAAGATGGACATTGATTCACGAGTCAACCAAGGTGCATGGTTGCAAGAAGGGGTATATAGATTAAATGGAGGTTGATCAACCAAAGTTCAATCATACATCTCCCATCACATGCAAATATACTATAGAAATCCAATCACCAAACAACACTTGGGTTGTTATGCAGGTGTGAAAGGAGAGGGCACCAAGGCTCCCCCATCAACTCCCCCCAACCATATACAACTCCCACCATCCTGTGCCTTCATGATTTGTATTGTTGTTGGCTTGCAAGTTGTGTGGGATTTTTTCAGAAGATATTAAATTATGGTTGGATTTTAGTGCATTCATTCTATGGAACAATGAGAAATGCATAGAAGAATAATTTCCTCTATCTTTTTAGGGCATTTATTTCTTGGTATTTTGTTTTTGAGTTGCTACTCAAATCTAGGACAGAGATGGTGTTTTACCAAGGCTCTCGCAACAAATGTGGTGTGTGGTGTGAACTTAAGAAAGTGTAGCAAGGGTGAAGTACTTGTGAACGTGAGGTAGCTAAGGCATGTTGTAGCATCATGAACTCAACCCTATGGTGGAATCAATCGAAGGAGGGTTTTGAGTACCAAAACTAGGCAGTAGTTAATGTAATAGATTAGTGTGCAATGGGAATAATAAACCACATTCTAGAACTAAGGAAATGGGAGGAGGAAGTAAGGTCTCTCACGTTGATAAAAAGAGGAAAGAAATTGTAAATAAAATCTCAATTTGCATCTATTAAGTCTTGGTTGGTCTCACAGTGGCTCACCTTAACCTCCCTCAAGAGGTCGTTTCATCACCCCACCCCCCCAAGTGGCAAAGAAACTTTGGAGGACTCCTCCCTTTGTAGCCTTTCTCTAGAAACAAAGAAGAGTCTAGGAATTCAACGCACCCTACACTTGGAGATGATGGAAATTTATGTTGCAACCAACTATACGACTACAAATTTCATTGTTGAAACAATGCACTCAACGAATACAACATGGATGCCCTACATAGACATGTAAACTAAAGCTTATCAAGGGAAAACAATTTCCTAAATTTCTTCTTTGATTTTAGTATGTTTTGTTAAAACAATGTACTTACAAAAACTTTAATAAATGAATCTAAATATATATATATATATATATATATATATATATATATATATATATATATATATAT
>ML779461.1:1759635-1795282 GCA_009831015.1 Picea engelmannii
CTCTCTTGTATTGTGTGTCTTCTGTGTTTTTGTTTCTGCATTTGTTTTATTTTATTGCTCCGCGGTCCTGTTTTTCTAACACAAGGTAGTGTTCATCCATAATGTTATGAATATTTCTTCAAATTACTAGTTTTTTGGGTCAATTTGTCAAGCAAGTCACAAGTGTAATCACCTAGAACTCATGTTTGGAAACAATTTCAAAGGTCGGTATATTTTTTTTAGAATTAGTATAGTTATAAAGACTTCTTTGAATTTTGATAAATGTATTTGTTGATTGCCTCAACGAAACCACCTTTAATATAAATATTTTATTTTTTTTCTAGTTTAAAAAAAAAAATTAGTAGGATTTCTTTGACTATGATTCTTGATATACCTTTGAAAACAACTTGAATTGGTATCCCAATATTTATGAATGTAAATTGAGTTTTGTTTCAATGTGATATCACTCCATATGATGATATTTTTTATTAGGATGATGATAGGGTTTTATAGTTGAACTTCCTTGTACATTTGGGGATCAAATATTGTTGTTATAGTATGCACTGCTATGTCGGTAATTTTATATTGAGATATGATTTCATTAATGGTAGTAGATGGACCTTCAAATGTCATTATATTAACAAGTGTCACATTGTTGATCGATGGCTAGTCAATAATAGCTAAATCTTCATCAAATTACTTGTATGTGATTATACCTGGAGAGTTCCACTCTTTATTGAATTTTGGAAAGTGTATATCCTTTCTCTGGAGTGTTTTTACCTTTCCAAAAAAATTGTGACTATGATTTTGTAAACAATTTATTTCTGTGTCTTTGTTTATAAATTTTGTCACTATATAATAAAATCTTATTAAAATTTTTATTAAGACCTTAAATTTCCACATTTGTGATCTCTAGTTCATTTGTTGATATTTTACTATTTCACTTCTTAACTTGTCAAATTTTGTAGTGATAGATTTTTCACATCTTAAACTAATCTTTTCCACATATTATTTATTTAATTGATTGTATTTTAAGTTTTTATAATTTTTTCATTCAATTATATTCAATTTTTTTTATATTGATACCATTGTTAAGACATTTTTTACTAATATTTTCACTTGATAATTTGGAATTAAGTGAGCATACGAAATGCAAGGATCATTAAAAAACCATGTTATATTGTCTATGATGTTGAATTCGAACTTGAAAGCTACCTTACCTTTTGTGGGGCCTAAACTCATATTTTTGACATCTTTCAACTTTTGAATTATGATGACCTTTTAATGAGTATAATTGCACCACACGGTTTTTCCCTTTAGTGAATCATATGTTTGATTGAGACCGATAGACTGCTCATTATCATCCCAATGGGCAGTTCCCTCCTAACCATCCTCCTTAGATACCATTCATAGCTTTCACATTACTATAGTAATATTTTTTACCAACTTCATCAGTTGGAAGAGTAGTTGGGATTTTATAACCATCTATTACACTCTACCAGACATCCATACCAAGAGACATCAAGCAGGTCTTCATTTTGATTTTCCAAAATACAAATTTTGTTCCATTGAACATAGGAGGTATGGTTGAAAAATAATCTTGAATGACCATGTTTTTTGTGTGATCTTCCTTCCAGCTATTAGACTCTTACTGAAGGAACCTGTTCTCTGATACCAATTGTTGATACTCACAACAATACTAGGGGGGGGGGGGNAGTATTGTATTAACAATCTAAATGTTTATTTCTTTTCAAATATTTAAGCTATTGAGTAATGTGCACTTAAGTAGAAATAAAAACAACACAATAGAAACAGTGCACTAGGATTTTTACCTAGAAACCCAATGGAAAAGAAAACCACAGAACATCTTCTTTATTTTCTTCTGCAAGCGTCAACTTACAAATTATAAATTTTCATCTCAACAGGCACCCATTGGTCATAGATAATGAGGACACCAATCCTCTCAGGGACCAACCTATCACAAATAATGACAATGATAATCCTCCCAGGCACCAACCTATTACAAAAATGAGGATTCCAATCCTCAGTGAGCTTTGAATCACCCTAGCACCACCCTGCCACCTTAAGTTCAGAAAAAATATGACATTACACAAACCAAAAAAATTACATTTATGTTCCTTTGAGCAATTACTGAACCTTCCTTTATCTCATTTTCTACACACTTCTCAATCATATCACATCCATATTTATACCAATTTTTTGAGTTCACCTTCCTATATGTGGACATGTAACAATTACATTATGGACAAACTTGGACCACATCAAAATCCTATCAGTTACAATTTTGTCTAAATAAAGCATGTTGATGCATGAAAACTATATTATGGACAAACTTTGATCAAATCAAACATACCAAATCTTCCTATGACTAAGATCCAGATCATCAGAGCACCTTCTAAATAATGATACAAAAATTACATGCAAAGCATCCACTACACAGACGGAATGAGAGTGAAATAATTCAAGTCTTCAATTTGTCGCATTTTCCCTACAGTGTGCTGACTGAATTTCCCCATCGTACTTTAACTGCTCCTGGTGACTCGTTCACTTGACTGCAAAAATTCCACGCTTTATGTCGTAGTCTACTCAGTCACTTTCCACACATCTTCATCTCGTCACATTCTATTGTGCCATTAGTTGCACTGGCTCAGGACACCTATGATCATTTTACATCCATTGTCGCACTGCAACACCAACATCCTCCGACCCAATCCTCAATCACGAACAAGGGGATCTTCTGAAGTTCACTTTTTTGCACTTCATTCATGATATGCATTGCAGTTCATTCTATTTTTTTGTGCACACTTTGATTTCATCCTTTCATGATTTCCTCTATCTATGCACTGTACTTTTTTCCATATATTCTACTCCATCTATCATTTTTTGTGTCATTGATCCTTTCATCCTTTGATCCTTTTGCACACTTATATTTCCATACTTTCACAACTTTCTCTATCTGTTATTTCACTATAGCTGACAATTTCCATTATCATTTTGACATCAATGACAACATATGCACAACAAACTCCCCCTTTTTCATTGATGGAAACTAAAATAGGCTTATTCTCTATTCTTAAAGAAGACTGCCAAGACCATGACCTTTATGTTATGTTGCTCCCATTTTCAATGTGCATAGTCTTTCTACCCCTTTCAATGTGCGCAACTACTAAATCAATGGCATTTATTATCCCCCTTTCACACCAATGACAAAGAAGGAATTTCAATATGCTCTCCTCGAGGCCTCTTTATGCGCATAGAACCATCCTTAAACAGAATATACCATCGGAATCCAGTGAAAATTGCAACTATGTGTATCCTTTCCTTAAGTGTATCTTATCCATCCATAGTTGATGCAACATGCATAAATTCAAGTGTTCTTGCAGAGTTGTGCCCTCCCCATACTGGACAATCCATCTACATTGTACACTCTTCAATTCAAGGAACTCATTATTAGTTTGAATATATATGTTGGGTTTTGTAGTGTTTCTTGCGACATGTGGGAGAAAGGTTTTAATGTAAACTACACCATTTTCTTTCCTAATATTTCAATCCTCATTCTTGTGTTTTCTTACTGTAAGTAGAGTTTCACCTTCTCCCCCTTTCAGTCATACATCATGATCAATAGTGCACCCAGGAAGTGGTGATCGATGTTCTTTATTGAAGAAGGGAGGATGAGATCATGCCCAACCTCTGTATAAGATAATTGAATGGTTCTCTTGGTAATGGATTGGTAAAAATATCTGCAATCTTCTCTTTGGAAGGAACATACTCTAATTTGACCACCTGATCTTGAACCCGTTCTTTGAGAAAGTGATATTTGATTGGTATATTCTTACTCTTCGAGTGTTGAACATGATTTTTAGAGATATTAATAACATTTTTATTTTTGTGCATGATGGAGCGAGGCTTATTACCAATAACTTGAATATCTTTGAGACTATTTTTAAACCACAACACTTGAGAACAACATGATGCTACATCTATATATTCGTCTTTAGCTATAGAGAGATAAATGGAAGTTTGTTTCTTTTTGAGCCAGGACACTAAAGAAATTACAAGAAATAATGTGCCTCCACTGGTGCTATTTCTATCATCAATACTTCCTACCCAATATGCATCTTATAATCTTTAAGAATGATATCTGTGTCTTTTGAATACCACAAACCATAATCAATAGTGCCTTGCAGATATCTAAATATCCTTTTAATTGTAAGAACATGAGTTTCCTTAGGATTGGCTTGAAACCTACCTACCAAATACAATTCTTGTATGGTGTCATTCCTTGAAGCTATAATATAGAGTAAACTGCCTATCATAGACCTATAGATGGTTTGAACTAGTTTTGGAGCATCTTCATCCTTCCTGAGTTTACAACTGGTAATCATGGGAGTACTTACTGGTGCGTAGTTTTCCATACCAAATTTCATCAAGATTTAATTGAGATATTTACCTTGAAAAATGAAAAATCCATTTTCTAATTGATGAATATATAAGATAAGAATGAAAAAGAGTTCTCCTAACATAGACATCTCAAACTCTTGTTGCATTGCAGATGCAAACAATTTTGCTAATTAATTCAATATTACTACCAAAAATAATATCATCAACATATACTACAATAATTAACAGATCGTTACCTTAAGTTTTGATGTATAAGTTGCTATCAAAATCTCCCTTTTTGAATCCTTGTTGATGA
Source organism: Picea engelmannii (assembly GCA_009831015.1). Taxonomy (NCBI): domain Eukaryota; kingdom Viridiplantae; phylum Streptophyta; class Pinopsida; order Pinales; family Pinaceae; genus Picea; species Picea engelmannii. The sequence continues at coordinate 1,764,332 of ML779461.1, forward strand.
AAATACCTATCTAGTTTGTAATACCAAGCTCTTGGAGCCCATTTTATCCCATACAGGGATTTCTTTAATCAGAAGACATAATCCTTTTTGTCAGTTTGCAGAAAGCTTTCTAGTTGCTCCACATAAACTTCTTCCTCAAGTTCATCATTTAAAAATGTTTATTTGACATCCATATGGTAGACTTTGAATTTTTTGTAGCATGAAAAATCCAAAAACATCATAATAGCTTCTATTCTTGCAAGAGGGGAAATTTTTTCTTCAAAGCCCACTCCTTTGACTTGAGCATACCCTTTGCATACCAATCTAGCCTTGTTTTTTATTACCTGTCCATATTCATTTAGCGTGTTTATGTATACCCATTTAGTTCTAATTACATTATTTCCATTTGGTCTTAGGACAATATCCCAAGTCTTATTTTTCACTATTTGTTCTAATTCCTCATTCATGGCTTTGCCCCAATGGTCATCCTAGCTTGCTTGTACAAATTTTTTGGGTTCAAACATGGACAACAATGCAATATTTGCATAGGTATATGTATCTAGAATTTTTCTTCTAATTTGTACACTTGTTTCCTTATTTCCAAGAATCTAACTTTCTAGATGATTTTTCTGAACGTACCTTGATGGGTTCTTTGGTTGTGATGTTTCCATTCTCTCCACTTATTATGAATCCTATGTTTATTGATCCCCATTCATGTTGTGATATTGTGGCTCATTACTAATTGGTTCTTCATATGATTCATCGTGATGTTGGTGTCTCGCTGGATGAAATGGTCCTTCATCTACCTTTACATATGTACTTTCAACTATATTGTGGAGTCTTTTGTTGTAGCACTTGTATCCTTTACTTCTGGAGGAGTATCCTAATAGATACCTTCATAAACTCTAGATTCAAACTTAAGTAAGTTGTCTTCATTTATTTTAATGTAGCATTTGTTGCCATAGTTCATAGGTGGTTTTATCACTGTTTACCCTTATGTGTTCTTTACTAAGAATTTTAACAACAATTTGAATAGCTTCACCCAAAAGTTTCTAGGTACTTCTGATTCATCAAGCATGGCTCTGGCCATTTCTTGAACTATTATGTGCATTCCCTCTTCTACTATATTCTATTGAGGGGTTCTGGCCATAACAAACTTCCTTTTGATCCGATGTTTTTCACAATGACTGTTGAATTCATTGAAGGTAAATTATTCTCCTCTATCTGATCTTAGGCACTTTATTTTTTAAATCCATTTCATTTTCTACATGTGCTTTAGAGGCTTTGAAATTTTTAAAATCCTCAAATTTGTGATTTAACAATCCAACCCATGTCATTCTAGTATAGTCATCAATCAAAAAAATGAAATATCTTTCACCTTGAGGTGATTGTGTACTAGTAGGGCCACAGGGATTGGTATGAATAAGCTCAAGAGGTCGAGTGGAGGAGTGTTCTCTTACCTTGAATTGAAGTCTTGATTACTTTCCAAACTGGCATGACGTGCATATAATATTCTCAAGTTTTAAGATTTTAGGAATATCTCTGATAACATCTTTTATTCCTAGCTTAAAAAGAAGATTAAAACTAATATGACCTAATCTTTTGTGCCAAATCCAACTCTCATCATTTTTACTAGTGCAACATTTTTCTTTTCCTTCTTCTAGAACATACAGATTCTTTAAAGTTTTGACTTCCTTTACGACAGTCTTCCATGTATTTAGATCCATTACTTTACAACCTCTTGAATAAAAAAGAACATTTTGTCCTTGGTCACACATTTGAATTACACTCAACAAGTTATGTTTTAGACCATCAACATACAACACATTTTGTGTTTTTGTCTTTCAATTTTTATCCTCATCTAATACAACAATTCATTTTCCTCTAATTCTAGTTGGATCATTATTTCCAAAAGTAATGTTACCATTTTTTTCTTTAGTTAAGAATTCAAACTTACTTTTGTCTCTTTTCATGTGCTTGGATTAGCCACTATTAATGTACCATTGATTTTCTTGATTTTTGGCATATAGAGCTAGTCCACAATTTTCTTTGTTGTTATTTTTCTTCCTCCAAACTATGGTAAAATGTTCTTGTCTACCTTTCTTAAAGATATGTAGTAACTTTATTCTTCATTCACTTGCCTTGTGTCCAAAATTATTTCATATGTGGCACTCGAGGTTATTCATTAAAGGGGATAAGGCATTATTGAAATAATTTTGAACCACATCCTTTTGAGGTTTGTTGAATCTCATTCCTATACTTATGTTATATCTAAAAAAAATTCAAATTATATCCTTATGTCCAAAGTTTCCACAAGAGAAACAATATGCATAGAATAATTTTGGATTCCTTGGAATGAAAAACTTACTTGTAGGAATCAATCTTTGTCTACCAACTTGATAAGATTCAGGCACATGTTTCTTCCTTGCTTCATAGTTGGGCTAATTTAGTTCTAAATACTTCTTCTTTTCATCTTTTTCTTGGTTAGGCTAACTATTGTTTCCTTTGAGATAATTTGCATAGCGTGTAGGCTTCTCACTAGCTATCATGCTGGTGCTTGACTCACCTTTGAAAATTTTTGTATTTTCCTTATATCCCAACCTTGTCTTGTCATATGGTGATCTATGATTGCTTAGAATTCTATCTAGAGTTTCAAATTCTTTTATTAATTTTATTTGAGTCTTGTATTTCACTAGATCTTTTCCTAAGACAACTATTTATGATTCTAGTTTGTTGTGGATATTCTCCTTTTCTTTTATATGATTTATCAATACTTATTCCCTTCTTTTGGGTTCTTCTAGCTGAATTTTTAGGATGACTATTTCTTCACTAACGTTGTTGTCTTTTTATTTGTAGACCTGTAACTGTTCTTTTCTTAGTCTATTCTTTTTCTTGAGTCAGGAGATATCTTCCAGAGCACTAATGAGTTCTCCTTCTATGTCTATTACATCTTCACACTCTTATGTGTCTTATTTTTCTGGATCAGATTTGTGTATTTCCAAATCCATGAGAAGCTTTTCATCTTGAAAAGTATTTGGCTCATGTTATTCTTCTTCATAGGTATTTCTATCCTCCTTTGAATAAGAATTGTTACTTTTAAAATATTTTTTATTTTTAAACTCCATATACTTATTCTTTCATTTTCTTTCCTTTTCATTGGTGTTGTTTTCTTTGAAAGGACATTTAGAACAAAAATGAAAAACTTTACCACATTGAAAGCATTTAAATGGTAACATACCTTTATATTTTCCAGAGACCCTATTCAGATTCCTCACAAAGTTACCTTCTTCTTCACATGAGAAGTGTTCTAACAAATTATTATATTGCGATGTTGGTGAATTGAATGATTCCTTGAAGATTATGTCCTTTGGATCGGGTTATTCTTTCCTAGTTCTCACCTCATAAGCAGTCAAAATTCCATGGAGCTTATCCATAGTCATTTTTTCTATTTCATGCATTTTTTCTATATCTGAGAACTTTGCATCAAGTCTTGAGGGAAGATATCTCAGTACCTTATGAAATACCAAAGCTTCTTTAATTTCCTCTCCTACCCCTTTCATGGTGCTTACAGTCTCATCCAATTTGAGAAACAAACTTGAAATATTTTCATCTTCACTCATCCTTAGGATTTTAAACTGCATTTTGTAAGCTTGAAGTTTGTCCAATTTTACTTTTTCATATCCTTCATAATTGTTTACTAGTTTGTCCCATATTTCCTTTGCATATTCCAACTACATCACTTTAACAAATTATGTTTATGCAAGTCCTCCTTGGATAGTATTCATAGCTTCTTTATTACTATAGTAATATTTCTTACCAACTTCATTAGTTTGAAGAGTAGTTGGGATTTTATAACCATCTACCACACTCTTCCAAACTTCCAGACCAAGAGACATCAAGTAGGTCTTCATTCTGATTTTCCAAAATGAATTTTTTTTTCCATTGATCAGAGGACGTCTGGTTGAAAAAATAGTCTTTAATGGCCATACTTTATATGGGATCATTCTTCCATATATTAGATTGTTACTGAAACAACATATGGTCTGATACCAATTGTTGATAATCACAACAATACAGATAGGTGGGGGTGAATCAATATTGCATTAAATTTTTTATTTTTTTTCTTTTCAACTATTTAAGATATTTATTAATGTGCACTTAATGAAAAATACATGCATAAATTAAAACAACACAATAGACATAGTACACCAAGATTCTTAAGTGGAAAACCAATGTAGGAGAAAACTAAAAAACATCTTCTTTATTTTCTTTTGTAAGAACCAACTTACAAATTATAAATTTTATCTCAATAGGAACCCACCTATCATAGATAATGAGGAAACCAATCCTCTCAGGCACAAACCTATGGAAAATAATGAGGATGTCAATACTCTTAGGCACCAACCTATTAAAAAAATGAAGACTCCAATCCTTAGCGAGCTTATACTCACCCTAGTACCACACTGCCACTTTAAGTTTAGAAAAAATTGTTATATTACACAAACTGACAAATTTACATTTATGTTCCTTTGACCAATTACTCAACCTTCTTTTCTCTCATTTTTTGCACACTCCTTAACGCATTTATGTCACTGTATGTGGAAGCATAATGGTTACATTCTGGACACATTTTTACCACATCAAAATTCTACCAGTTAACAATTTTTTCTAAATAAAGTATGTGGATGCATGACAATTACATTGTGGGAAAACTTTGACCAAATCAATTGGACCAAATCTTCCTATGACTGAGCTCCAGATCATCAGAGCACCTTTTAAAGAATGACTCAACAATTTCATGAAAAACATCCACTGCATAGATGGAATGAGAGTGAACGAATTCAAGTCTTCAATTTGTGGCATTTTCCCTACAATGTGCTCATTGAATCTCCCCATCATACTGTAAGTTCCCTAGTGACTCGTTCACTCAATTGTGGAATTTCCACCCTTTATGTTGCAGTCTACTCAGTCTCTTGTCACATAGGCATCATCTCATCACATTCTACTATGTCATTCATTGCACTGGCTCAAGACACCTGTTACACATTATTTTTGTCATCCCTTGTCTCTTTAAGTGTTTTTTAGACTCTCTGAACATGAAAAACCCCTTAGTTTTCTTTCTTTGGACTCGTAAAACAAACATTGAAGGGCCTGTATAGGACCGAACCACTCCTTCCTAGGTTTCGTTAAACATACTCTGAGGGACTCATATGAAGGATGAGCTTACATATACAACAATATGTTATCCTTCTCAAGCTTGTGTAAAATAAAGAGGTACTCGCTAGAAATGGTGGGGGGGAATTTGGGAAAGAAATGTATCTAAACCTGTATTCTATGGAAGAGTCACCTTTGAACATGACACCCTTTCACTCACTTTCTGTCTAGGTTTTAAAATCCATCTGTATCATTGTCATACTCCTTTATAAGATTACAAATTTGGAAATTTGTAGATTGGAAATTTGGCTTGATTAGAGTGGATTTGAGGTTTTATTTGTCAAGATAGATTGTGAGTAGCTATCAGATCTATAGTCTCAAAATCTGTGGATTAGAAGTGTGTGGGAAGCAAGGAACTGTTGGAAGGAACCTGACAACATCAAGGCATCTGGTTGTATCTTTCTTCCACATTCTTTAACACAGATATACTTTTCTTTCCTATATGAATGTTATTTGTTCATATTGTATGACTCCTTGATCACGTACATAGTTTCATATCAAATAGACTCTGTTATTCTTGTCTTTGTTGGTTTGTTTTTATTTGCAAATATTTCTCATAAACCTCATGACAGAGCTTGGATTACATTGGCGAAGTTGGATCTTCGATATTTAAAAGGTATGTTCTAGATCCATTTATCATTTGATAATTGAAATCTAAGGAAATAGTAGTGTAGTGTCTTGTTTTATTCTAGTTTCATAGTGAAACTAGGGGGATTGATTTGTGTCTGTACTTAACAATTATCCGATAACAAAATTGGCGAATCCACTAGGGAACGGATTGTTTTCCTAGTTTTTCTTGCTTTCTTTCTTTGATTGCCTGGGTTCTATTTTATGTGTCACTAGGAGATCTAAATTGACTCGTTGACTATTTAAGTTCACTAGAAAAACCTTCTTACTTTTTATTTTTTCATTTTTACATTGATTTTCGCACCCTGCTTTGAGGGACAGTGCGACGATATTTCATTTCCACACCCTCCCTTTTTTACTAGTGTGTAATCTCCACATCCTGCCCCCATAGCTAGCCTGCGGAAATGTCTGATTTCCGCACTGTATTAGTTCTTTGGCCAATGGAAATCAGAGATTTCCACACTGTGTTAGTATGACAACTTGCGGTGATTGTGATTTTTTTTATTTTTGATGGTTTTTCCTTACCAAGATCTTGGATTTGGTTTTGGGGTGAATTGTTGGGTTTGATTATGATCTGTTTACAGTCTGCTTGACAGTTTTTGAGCGGATTTTGCTTTGTTTGCTTTTGAAAGATTTGGTCTCTTTCTTTGAGTGTCTTTCAGTTACAAAGCTTTGTTTTTCTTTAGAATTGTTTAAGAAATAACTTCTTTTTCTTTTATTGAATAGTTCATTTTAAAAGAGAAAAATTGTTTGGGTTGCTTTGTTTTATAGAGATTTTCTATTGCTTTTAGCTATCTTTGAAATAAAAAAAATTGATTTCTTGCTTTATATTAGATTGGGGGCATCCTTGCATTTGAAGTAGCGAAATTGCATGATTTTTGGCAATTTTGGTCCTGAATTCTAAAAATCGTGTATTGGTGTAGAGTCTCTTTTTCTCAGATCTTGAAGATCTTTATGTTAATGAGTTTAATAAATTTTGGGACATTGTGCATATGGGAATGATAAACTTTTTCTCCTTCTTGTAATATAGTTTTCATTGAAGTGAAATGTTTGCATTCTCAGTTCTTTGCATTGTTTAGAGTCGGTCAAAACACCATATTGTCCATGCCATTTTCCTTTTGAGTAACAAAAACCTTAAAAATAAAACTCTCATAAAAATTGATTAGAGATTTTTATACTGGTAGAAAACCTACATTTTATTAGTGGTAGGGCTCTGGAATAGGTGTGAAAGATAACTTTCCAAAGATGCAAACAAACATAGTATCTTGTGATAGGGATATTTGAAATCCAATTGCTACATTTTATCTTGGGAAGCCCTTCTTACACAAGGGTCAATCGCGAGGTCTCATTAATACTGGCAGAGTTACTCACCCTGCTTTGTTGGTCTTAGTGTTGAGATTGCATGTATTATGGGGGTCGGTTGAATGTATACCCACAATGATGAGTGGAAGCCTTTCGAGTTGATTTTGAGCTAGATACCCTGCCTTTGCGTGTCGATCAGACTATTGACTGTTTCCCCTGGCATCACTGTAGTAGTTGGTCACCTTAGTGGCCTATCTCTTTAGGGTCTTTACACGAGGTGACTGTGGAGGGGCAAGTATTCATGGCACCTGGAATCGATGCTGGACAAACTCGCTTGGGCTCCTTGGAGGGTATACACATGATTATGTGTGAGAGCTTACACCAAGGCGTAAGTCCGTTAAGCAGGTCGTCAATGTAACTTTTCCACCTAGTCTATTGTAATGTCCCCCACCTCTTAGAGAGATGATAGGGAGACTCAGTGGCCTGGGCACCCCCACTAGGTCATAGTCTCACACTGAGGGGTTAAGTCAATAAGGCTAAAGTTATATTTTTAAGTTGACTTAAGAAAGGAAAGGGATAAAGGAGTAAGAGATAACTCAATAGAAGAATGGAAGATTAACCCTAGGAGTTAACCTAACTCAACAGAGGATTAGAAGGAAAAAGTATAAATAAGAGGCTGGGGCGCACCTATTAGGCATTTTGTTTTGGTATAGTGTTTTCTATTTCTCTTGAGCATTTAGATTGGGGGTTTTGTTGTACAAACCCTTCTGAGCAATTCAGTGGTGAAATATCCACTCACCTTGTTCCGCAACTTGGTCTTGGGGATGAAAGACTCCTCCACACCATTCTATTCTCAGCTCATCTCCATCTAGCGCTTCAGAAGTGTGTAGGTCGTACTGTTCTTGTGATTCCAGGAAGGGTGCACCATCATCTAGAGGGAGGTTTGATCCAGCTTATCCAGAGGGCCAGTGACCATTCTAACACTTGGGTTTTGACCGCAAGGGCAAGATCATCATTTTGAGGGTTTTTCTGGAGGGTTATCATCATCATATATTTATCTGCAAATTGGGACATCTTGGAGGAAAAGGAGGCATTTGTGATTTAGTAAAATTTATATCTAGGAGGCTACGCTTAGAATCTGAGTCTGAAACTTCTCCCATAGGGTTCATATAGCCCGATCTACATTCTTGGAGAGTTTCATTCCAATTGGAGGTGTATTTCTTCAGGGAGGAGTTGCCTAGTGTTTCATCTTTTCAAGAGAGCGCAACTCCCTTAGAAGATCCATCAGTTGGAGGGGTTTTCCTTGAACGTTGGGCTTGAAACTTCAAGAGGAGGATCCCACTGCCCTGATCTACTATCTGACCGAGTTTGGGCTCATTCATAGCATTCTTCCATTAGGGTCGAAATATTGAGGGTTTCAGCCTACCCTTGGAGCATGGTACTCTTCAGTTGGAGAGGTTGGCATTCAGATTTGCTTAGTATTGGTATTCATCTCTTATCTAGCCTTTGGAGGCTCATTTTGTATTATCGAGAGCATTTTGTAGTAGCTCATATCTATTTTGTTTACGGCCATCTGAGGGTTTTACCAGATCGGTCATCTTTGTATTGATCTAACATTACTCATAACAAAAAGGTCAGATCTTTGCTTGTGCTTCTATATCTTGTATGTATTATGATCTTCATGTGTTGGATGAAATTTTCATGCTCTTAATAACTCAATAAACACCTTCACATCAACAAATCAGTGGTAGTTAGTGCTTCCAAGCGAAAAAATTGGCTTGGGATCATTACAGTGGTATAAGAGCTTCGATCCTTCAAACCTATGGAAGGATCGGTGCATGAAAAGGTACAACGATATCTTTATGGGTTGAAGGAAGAAACCCAACAGTGAAATACAAGCCGAAATGGAAGGATCAGGAGATGACCATGAGGCTATAGACTTGACTCTCGTAGCAGTGGAATTTAACAAGTTCCAGCAATCTGTCAACCGCACAGAAAGCACAGTGGTCCGATATGTGGATGAATACCATGAAACCAATAGAAAAGGACAGGCTGAACTTTCTGAAACATTGAAGAGAGTTGACGAGAACCTGCAGTTAATGAACCTGAACCAATCCAAGATAAATGAATTTCTAATGGAAATGGCACATAAGGGGAAAGACCCTGATACGTATGGGCATAAGGAGGCTGGTGGATCCGGTGGAATCCATGAGGAGATTAGACATAATCCGGAGAAAGCTTCTAGATGCGAAGGGAGTTTGGAAGGAGACATGCTCCAGGGTCAAATGGGTAGCATGATCAATTCTAGGAGATACATACCCACATTCACAGATGAACATCTTGGCCGACATTCAAGTGGCAGAGCCAACCCAAGACCATACATGCCCACATTCACAGATGAGCAAGGGTAACAGGAACGGGTTGAAGATTTTGTGGGACAAGTGGCAAGGAGTACCAATGAGTACTACAGTTTGGATATGGAGATCCAAAAACAAATGTCCCTAGACCGGTATTGCCAACTCAAGTTCAAAAATCAACCCAGGATGAACCACAAGGGCAACTTTGAGTTTGAATGAAGAACGGGAAAAATAAATATTCCATACTTTGATGGTACGACCAAGATGACAGCTCAATCTTGGGTACAAAAGTTGGATATGTACTAGCAACTCAACCCCATGAGGGAGATGGAGGCCATCAAATTTTCCATTATGTACTTGGATGGCAAGGCTCGTGACTAGTGGTATCACAGACTCACCACACTAGGCCACAATCATATTGTATCCTATATAGAGTTCACTCAGAGGCTCATTGATAGATTTGATCAAGGAGATCCTGAGCTACATTTTCGGGAGCTCACCCAACTCAAACAAACAGGTACGACTGAAGTATATATTGATGAATTTCAGAGATTGGCATTTATGGTATAAGATATGTCCTCGACCAGGCTCATGATGCTTTTCACAGAAGGGCTGATGGAACCCTTGAAAGGTTGGTTCAAGGCCTTCAAGCCCACCAACCTACTGGAGGCTATTTGGAAAACAAGGGATCTGGGTCTGGTTGCTAAGCCTAAGTTCATACCCAGACCACCTCTTAATAGTGTAGGAAGGGACCAAAGACCTCCAATAAACCAAGGAGGATGTGACCCTAAGGGTTACAATAGGGGTCGAGGTAGAATAGATGATAACACCAGGAGAGAACTGAGAAGGAAGAAACTATGCTTCAAATGCAAGGAACCATGGAATCCCTCACACAAGTGCATGGGACATGGGCAGGTACATTACATTGAGGTCACTTCAGATACTGAAGAAGAAGTTGAGATTGGACAAATATAGAACATGGAGGAAGAAACCACTGAGGCAGCAGAGGAGGAACAACTCACAGGATAGGATAGTATGGCCACCTTGGCATCTATCAATGGATTGCCCAAGTATAACACCTTCCAAATGAGGGGGGTCTTGCAAGGTCAGAGAGTCTCGGTATTGATTGATGGAGGAGCTTCCCACAACTTCATTGATGTAACATTGTTGAAGAGGAGACACATACCTGTAGTAGAATTTGAAGGATTCAAAGTGGAGGTCGCAGGAGGAAGCACCATGCCCTATGACAGGTATATTTTGGGCCTAAAGCTTACCTTGGGAAGGCATGAGTTGACACAGGACGTTTATGTCATGGACCTTCCGGATACCAACATCATCCTAGGAGTCCAATGGCTCAACACATTGGGGCCTATCACCACCAACTACAAAATGATGGAAATGTTGTTCACAGAGGAGGGTGGACGAAAGGTAGTGCTTCGGGGCATGACAAGGAATGCGGCAAAAGTAGTCACAGCCAAGAGGATGGAATCCATCTTCAGGAGGGATGAAATAGTATATGCAGCCGAATGCAGGATGGTGACACATGTGGATAAACAAGGCAAGGTTCATTACACTCCAGAAATCAAGGAAATCCTTGACAAACATCACAAGGTGTTTGGGCCTATTCCTCCGAGGGTTCCACCGAATAGAGGATTTGAGCACATTATTGAGATAGAGGAAGGGGCCAAACCGGTGATCAACACACCATACAAAAATCCCAAGAAGTACAAAGATGAGATAGAAAAGGCCATCAAGGAACTTATAGACATGGGACACATCAGGCCCAACAACAGTTCTTTTGCTTCGTCAGTAGTATTGGTGAAGAAGAAGGATGGTACTATGAGGATGTGCATTGACTTCAGGGCCTTAAATAAAAAGACCATCAAAAACAGGTACCCAATACCAAGGATTGATGAACTGTTGGACGAATTGCATGGGGCCGTCTACTTCACTAAGATTGACCTTCATTATGGCTATCATCAAATAAAGATGAGGGAGGAAGACATTTCAAAAAAAGATTTTAGATGTCACTACGGTCACTTTGAGTTTCTGGTGATGCCCTTTGGTTTAACCAATTCCCTTGCTATGTTCCAGTCATGTATGAACCATGTATTCAACAAGAAGCTAAGGAAGCACCTGTTGGTATTCTTTGATGACCTGCTTATCTATAGCAAGACATGGGAGGAGAATCTTAGACATTTGGACCAGATTTTGTCAATTATGGAGGAATAGTCACTATATGCTAAGGAGTCCAACTGTGAGTTTGGAATGACGGAGGTCCTCTCTCTAGGACACATTATCGGAGCAAAGGGGGTACAGGTACATCAGGAGAAAATTGAAGCCATCATGGAATGGCCCACTCCTAAGACACTCACAAAATTAAGAGGATTTCTGGGAATGTGTACATATTATAGGAAGTTTGTCAAGGGGTTCTCTCAATTGTGTGCACCCTTGACCGATTTGACTAATAAGGGAGCATTCAAGTGGGATGAGGAGGCTCAAAAAATGATGGACAAGATGAAGAAGGTGATGAGTACGTGCCTAGTCTTAGCTCTTCCATATTTCAGTCTCCCATTTACCTTGGAGTGTGATGCATCCAAGGAAGGGATAAAGGTTGTACTAATGTAGAAGAGGAACCCTCTTGCCTACTTGAGCTGGAAACTCCAGGGTCCTGAGCTACTCTATAGCATTTATGACAAAGAAATGTTGGCTATCATGCATGCACTAGCTAAATTCCTGTAGTACTTGGTAGGTGCTCGGTTTGTTGTCAAGTCAGATCATAACAGTCTCAAATACTTACTAGAATAGAAGGACTTGAATGAGAGGCAACAAAAATGGGTAAGAAGAATACAAGCCTATGACTTTGACATTGAGTTTATCAAAGGGAAGAACAATGTGGTGGTTGATGCCTTATCCAGGAGACCATCCATCCTTGCCATAATAGGGATAACAGTTGATTGGAAGGACCAGCTAGTGATGGAGTATGCAGAGGATCAGTTTGTGTGATAAATACTGGATGGACAGGTACAAGATGAATATTTCAAGGTTATGAATGACCCCATCTACTACAAAGACTGAATCTTCTTGGTTTCTGGATCAGCCTTCAAGGACAAGGTATTGTGGGCATGCCATGACTCACCAATGGTGGGACATCAAAGGATTAGCAAGACGTACAGGTAGGTAAGAGAAAGGTTCTCTTGGAAAGGACTCAAGGAGGATTTGATTAGGCACATCAAAGAGTGTATGACATGTCAAACCAACAAGGATGAGCACACGCACCCAGCAGGACTTTTTCAACCCTTTCCCATTCCAGAGCACAAATGGGAAAGCATATCCATGGATTTCATCACCGGGCTACCAAAGACACAAGGGAAGAACTGCATATTTGTAGTGGTGGACAGGTTAACAAAGTTTGCACACTTCTTTGCCATATCTACCGACTTCAGTGTAGCACAGGTGGCCAAATTGTTTTTCAGGGAGATTTTCAGGTTGCATGATCTACTTAAGACCATTATCAACGATAGGGATAGTAGGTTTATGAGTACTTTCTGACAAAAGTTATTCAGGTTGGTTGGTATGGCCTTGACCCCAAGCACCAACTATCACCCTCAAATAGATGGATAGATAGAGATAGTCAACAAGTGGGTAGAGAGATATCTCAGAAACTATGTGGCCGGGCAACAGAAAGCATGGGTCAGATGGTTGCATTTGGGAGAATATTGCTACAACACCACCCAACATATGTCCATTGGCATGTCACCATTTAGAGCTTTATATAGCTATTATCCTTTATCATTTGTAGAGATTGCATTTGGTGACAGTAGGGCACCGATGGTACAGGATTGGATACAACAGAGCCAAGACAATTCTCAGGGAATTAAAGGATCATCTACAGAGGGCACAAAACCAGCAGAAGGTCCAAGTAGACAAGCATAGAGTTGACCGGAATTTTGAGGTTGGCGATTTAGTCTATTTGATACTGCAACCGTATAGGCAGGCTTCCAAAAAAAAAAATGGAGTGGATAAATTGCAGCCACATTTCTTTGGACCCTACAGAGTCAGCAGAAGGATAGGGGTCATGGCTTATGAGTTGGAGCTTCCACAGGGAAGCCAAATTCATAACATTTTTCATGTCTCATGCCTCAAGAAGTCCCTCGGTCAACACATCAGGCCTATTGAGGTATTACCGCCCATGGATGAGGAGGGACAGCTTGTTCTGATTCCGAAGGAGGTACTAGAAGTCCAAGAGAAGTGGCTCAGCAACTGAAGCATCAAGGAGTATCTAATCAAGTGGAAAGATTTACCCATTGAGGATGCCACTTGGGAACAGGAGCATGTGGTAAGAGAAGCAGGTTTGGAATTGCTTGAGGACAAGAAATTTCAAGTAGGGGAGATTGTAATTTCCCCCACTTCTTAGAGAGGTGATGAGGAGACTCAATGGCCTGGGCACCCCCACTAGGTCATAGTCTCACACTGAGGGGTTAAGTCAATAAGGATAAAGTTATATTTTTAAGTTGACTTAATAAAGGAAAGGGATAAAGGAGAAAGAGATAAATCAACAGAAGAATAGAAGATTAACCATAGGAGTTAACCTAACTCAACAGAGGATTAGAAGGAAAAAGTATAAATAAGAGGTTGGGGTGCACCTATTAGGAATTTTGTTTTGGTGTAGTGTTTGCTATTTCTCTTGAGCATTCAATTTTGGGGTTTTTCTATACAAACCCTTGTGAGCAACTCAGTGGTGAAATATCCACTCACCTTGTTCTGCAGCTTAATCTTGGGGATGAAAGACTCCTCCACACCATTCTATTCTCATCTCATCTCCATCTAGAACTTCAGAAGTGTGCAGGTTGTACTGTAATTCCAGCAAGGGTGCACCATCATCTAGAGGGAGGTTTGATCTAGCTTATCCAGAGGGCCAGCGACCATTCCAACACTTGGGTTTTGACCGCAGGGGCAAGATCATCATTTTGAGGGTTTTTCTGGAGGGTTATCATCATCATATATTTATCTGTAGATTGGGATGTCTTGGAGGCAAAGGAGGCGTTTGTGATTCAGTAAAATTCATATCTAGGAGGATACGCTTAGAATCTAAGTCTGAAACTTCTCCCACAGGGTTCATATAGCCTGATCTACATTCTTGGAGAGTTTCATTCCAATTGGAGGTGTATTTCTTCAGGGATGAGTTTCCTAGGGTTTCAACTTTTTAGGAGGGCGCAACTCCCTTAGAAGATCCATCAGTTGGAGGGGTTTTCCTTGGACATTGGGCTTGAAACTTCAAGAGGAGGATCCCACTACCCTGATCTACTATCTGACCGAGTTTGGGCTCATTCAGAGCATTCTTCCATCAGGGCCAAAATATTGAGGGTTTCAGCCTTCCCTTGGAGTGTGGTAGTCTTCGGTTGGAGAGGTTGGAATTCAGATCTACTTGGTATTGGTCTTCATCTCTTATCTAGCCTTTAGAGGCTCATTTTGTATTATCGGGAGCATTTTGTAGCAGCTCATATCTATTGTGTGTACGACCATCTGAGGGTTTTACCAGATTGGTCATCTTTGTATTGATCCAACATTACTCATAATAAAAAGGTTAGATCTTTGCTTGTTCTTCTATATCTTGTATTTATTATGATCTTCATGTGTTGGATGAAATTTGTATTCTCTTAATAACTCAATACACACCTACACATCAACAAATCAATGGTAGTTAGTGTTTCCAAGTGAAAATTTTGGCTTGGGATCATTACATCTATCTCAACCCTTTCTTACTTTGTCCTCACAAAGTTGGATTTCATCACCAACTAGTGAGCTCATTGTGAGAAAGTTTTGTTTCCTTGATTGTTTACTAGATTTTTAGTGTGTGTTTTTTGTTTTCCCTAGTGGACTCTAGGTTGGATTTTTGTTTTTAATGGCATCAGTTCCTGGAATAACCAATGAAGGAAACTCTTCTCTAGGGGAACCTTTTGTTTTTCCTTCTTACAGAAACATTGGTCCTCCTCACATTGCTACTTTGACCCTTCCAGGTCTCACATTTGTAAGAACTTCCTCCCAAGAACATCAACCTCATGTTGATCCTTCACCTTCTTCACTTGTAAGGTATTCTTCCATTTCATATTCTTCACCAAGTGAAAACTCTAAATTTAGTAACTCGGTGGATAAGAAGAAGAAGAAATGGAAGAAGAAGAAGAAAAATAAACAAGGGTCCAAACTTCCAACCACTGCCAGACATGTTGGAAAGAAACCAGTTACTATTAATCGTGCTGGGAGTGTTGATGATGCCAAGATCATCCAAAGAACCCCTAATCCCAAGTACCCTTGCAGGCTTTGTAAGGGTAGACATCTTCTTAAGGATTTACCTGGTCTATCCAAGGTTATGGAAACATAGTCTACACAACCTCACCAACCCATGTCGTCAACCTATGAACAACATGTTGATGACCTCCTGTCAACTAGTCAAGACACCATTGGGAAGAATAATAAGTAGATTCAATTTCCCATGTATGTTATGCAAAGGGAGTCATCTAACTCACCTTTTCCCTTGTATGGACAAAGCCTCGAAATTACTGGAAGACATGACTGTTTCACAGCCTCAACTTCCAGGTTCTTATCGTAAGATTACTCTCGATCCACCTGTAGTTGATGGAATGATCAATCTGGCCCCTTCATCAGTCAGTCTGGTTGATCATGTAGTCAATCTGATCACATCCTTAGTTGAACCAGTTGACAAAGAGGTCGATCTGATCCCATCTTCGGTTGATCCCAGTCTCCCATTAGAGAGTGCAACCCAAGCGGTTGATCTTTTTCTTCCCATCGACCCCATTCTCCCCTTGGAGACTGAAATCGAAGTGGTCGATTTGATCTCATCATAGGTCGATCCTACTCTCCCGCTCGAGAATAAACCCGATGATTCCCATGTTTTTCTCGTTGATACAAAATCTACCATGTTGGGGGGCATTCCTCCTTCTCCCGTGGAACCTCCTCCAAGTAATGAGGCCATCCTTTTTAATTGGGGTGTGCTAGCTAGACCTCATCTTCCCTATCAAATTCACTTCCATATTATAGTACAGGTTTGTGGTTGGGATGTTCCTCAGAGTTGATAGATGAAGGTGTGTCCATTACTATTTTTTCTTCTATTGCTTGGCAAGATTTGGGTTGTCCTCAGCTTGCATCGGTTACCCAGAATCTATTAGCTTTTAACAGAAGAACCAACCAACCTTTAGGGACCCTTCCTTAGTTTCCTGTAACTTTGGGTGGGAAAATTGTCTTTATTGACGTTATGGTAGTCCAAGACCCCTTGGATTTCATTTTACTCCTTGGGTGGGATCATGACTATGCCATGAAAGATATTGTGTCCACTCTTTTTTGTGTGATATCATTCCCTCACGATGGAAGCATTGTGACTATTTATCAACTTTCATTCATTGGTCCTAACTGGATGACCTCCCTAAATGGTTCTTATATGCAGACAGTATCACCCCTGCCACAGGTCAATTATGTGGCGTTGTCTCCGATGCCTTCAGTTATTGATGAAGATGAGCCTCTTACTGTACAATCAATATCTTATGAATTGGATCAGGTAGTTGACATGGTGATCTCTTCAGTAGGGCTATTGGAGCCTAACCTCCATACCCCTATAGCGACCCTCGACATGTGTTTCTTCCAGAGTGTGTTTCTTCTTTCAAATGAAGATCTCTTGGAGGCCATGCCCAAGTTTTCTCCCTTGACATGGTGTCCTTCCAGAGAACTATCCTCTTGGAATTTGTGATCAAGAAACCAACCTTGAGCATGGTCTTTTTATTTCAAGCTCATTAAAAAATGAAACCAGCTTTGAGCATGGTTTTCTGATTTCAAGCTCGTTAAAAAATGAAAATAGTGGTGAGGATAGTTTTGTGTCTTTGTAGAAACCTCGTTAAAAAATGAAACAGAGCTTACGAGCATAGTTCATGTTTCTGTGTCAAGCTCGTTAAAAAATGAAACAAAGGTCTAGGGATTGAACCTGGATTCTCGAGCATAATTTCTATTCCTGTGTCAAGCTCGTTAAAAAATGAAATAGATTGTTCCCCCTCTCTGTTTGAGTCAAGTCCTTTGTAGTATTTGAAGCTTCATTTCATTCTCCTTTACATTTGGATGAAATGAAGCTTGGGGGGCATTTGCTTCCAGCCTCTGGACTTCATGTTGAAGTTGAGTCACTAGTTTCTTAAGCTGGGGGCTAAGTATCAACCATCCCTGTGTTATGCATTGGGAATTTTGGGAAGTCTAAGCATAGTTTTCTATGGTTCAAGTTTGTGTAAAAATGAAACCACCTACCTCAAGCATAGTTTTCTTCTGGTTCAATCCTGTGTAAAAATGAAACCAGGTCCAAGCATATTTTGGGCTAGTTTTAAGATTGTGTAAAAATAAAATCTATCGCAAGCATAGTTTTGTTTTGTTTTGAAGCTTGCGTAAAAATGAAAACAATCCCGAGATTAGTCTTTATTCTTTCTCATGCTCGTAAATACATGAGAATAAGTTACCAAGCTTAGTCTTTGTTCTTTCTTGTACTCGCAAATATGTGAGAATGTAACCAAGTATACTTTTATCACTTTTTCAAAATTGTAAAGGTTATACAAAAAAGGAACCCATTGGAGTACCCTTTAAGCTCTTTTTAGACTCTCTAAACATGAAAAGATTGTCGAGTGACCTTGTTCTTTTCACGCTTGTTAAAGTATTTGAAGAAAACGTCTGTTGAGTGATAGTTTATCTCTTTTTCTGATAGATTCAGGTTGCATTGGAGTATATTCAATTTGTACTATTGCATAGATCCACATTGTATGTCTCATGGCTATGTTCAAATTTGAGTATTTAACAAATAGATCCACAGTGTATTTTTGGTGGCTATGTTTAGATTTGAGTAATATTGGCATGGATCCACAGTGTATGTTTGGTGGCCATGACCTGTCTTACTTGACATGGATCTTTACATGTCAACATTTATGCTTTGAGCCATTTGTATTCGGAGTGTGGGAATGCCTACTTCAGTGATGATGCATTATTGTACTGTATTTCCTTGTTTGTTGGCAGGTTTTCGACCGACTGTTCCTTGTTCCCTACACACACTCGACAAATTATTTCAACTATCACTCTGTTCTAACTTCATACTTTGGGGGGCTCTCTGTTACAAATTATTTTCTTCATCCTTATGAAGGTTAATGATGTAAACCTATCTTTTTCCTTAAGAAGGGTCAGTGGCTTGAGTTCCTGAAGAAAGAAGGGAGAAGAAATTTTACTAAGAGAAGAAGTTGTATTTTCCTTTGTAAAAACCATATTAAGGAAGATTTTCGCAGGTTGCACTATACACAGGGTGCATAAATGCCTGCTTTCTGCACTTTTCTCTATAGCTAGGTTGTGGAGTTTCTGCAGGTTGCTCTATATCTAGGGTGTGGAAATTCATGTACGTGAGAAAAATGAGTGTCTTCTCGATGCTTCTAGAAGGAGAAGCTTCTATAGTGAGGTGGCCTCCGAATGGTTTGGATCTTACTCACTTTCATGATTTAGTGGGATCATCCTAACCTCCTCACGTTATCATCTGTAGCTTATAAAAGGAGAGGAGCTCTCATGGAGAAAGTTAGCTTGGCTTGGGATTAAGCTTAGATTGGCTTGAGCTTGAGTTTTGTAGATTGGAAATTTGGCTTGATTAGAGTAGCTTTGAGATTTTCTTTGTCAAGATAGATTGTGAGAAGCTATCAGATCTACAGTCTCAGAATCTTTGGATTAGAAGTGTGTGGGAAGCAAGGAACTGTTGGAAGGAACCTGACAACATCAAGGCATCTGGTTGTATCTTTCTTCCACATTCTTTAATATAGATATACTTTTCTTTTCTATATGAATGTTATTTGTTCAGATTGTATGATTCCTTGATCACGTACATAGTTTCATATCCAATAGACTCTGTTATTCTTGTCTTTGTTGGCTTGTGCTTATTTTCATATATTTCTCATAAACCTCGTGAAGGAGCTTGGATTACATTGGCGAAGTCGGATATTTGATATTTAAAAGGTATGTTCTAGATCCATTTCTCATTTGATAATTGAAATCTAAGGAAAGAGTAGTGTAATGTCTTGTTTTGTTCTAGTTTCATAGTGAAGCTAGGGGGATTGATTAGTGTCCTCACTTAACAATTAGCCCGATAACAACACCTGCGATCATTTTACATCCATTTTCACACTGTAACACTAAAATCCTCTGACTGAACCCCCAATCATGAAAAATGGGATCTATCACAGTTTTCTTTGTTTCACTTCATTCCTAATTTGCATCATAGGTCATTCAAATGTTCTTCATGAACTTTGATTTCATCCTTTCATGACTTCCTATATCTGTCCACCATACTTTTTTCCATATCTACTACACCATTTATCCTTTTCTTCATTGTTGATATTTTGGCGCAGCACCCCTACCTCAGAAGGATCTGTGCGACCTCCCGATCTTAGGATTGTTCTAAAATTCCACCTGAGTCATATTTACTCTTCGATTTCCCCACAACAAATCCCACTAAAACACACGCACAAGACTGTGTGTCCACATGTCCTTATGAGTTATTCCTATGCAAACATCCACAAGGCGCTAACTCTCACCCATGTGAACAACAACTATGACCATGACCTTTACTGAAAGGGTATTTCGAACTTCGCGATCTCACGAATCCTGATGTAAGTCCCCTTGACTCTTCAATATCCAAAACTCGAAAGGGATAACATATCTTGACTCTTCCCTTGACTTTTCTCTAATGTGACCTCTGATTAAAACCTGGGGCCCAGTCTTTTTGGCAGCTCAAGATTTCGTGAATCGAGAATTTGTGACTCTCGACTCCGAGCCACAACTTCCTCCACTTCTCGAATTCCGAAATAGAAAATTTCAAGGACGTGAGATCAACGACTCTCGTTGATCTGAATCCAACGACCTCTATTCCTCCCGAGTCTATGAGTTTTAAGAAACACTCAGCCTTAATTTTCTCACTGGTCTATGAGATCCAACAACCCATGGTAAATCGACACTCCTTCTTGAAGCGATTCCAACGTCCAATTTAACTTCTCAATGAATTCTGGTCAAATGGCTTGGCGTCCTCCCTCCTGAACTTGACTTCTACAAGTCGGTTTTGTCCTTCGCCTCCCTTTGAACACTTCAAATTTTCTATCCCTTATGAGATTTCACTTGCAACCTCATGGCTTCCAAAAGGGTCCCTGCACGCACTCCTTGCGGCAATTTCCAATAACCTCTGGTTATTTGGATCTTCGACTCTGTGCACTCTTTGCAACAATAGTCTTTCAATATTCCTCTTAGATTGGTAAAATCCAAGACCTCACCCAGCCTGCGCACACCTTGCACGGTTCTGAACTAACCTTGAACTTCGGTTGATATGAGAACAACGGTATCTCTCCTAAGTTTTCTGAGATAAAACTTAGAAATCTTCGTAGACGCACACCTTGTGGACATTTGTTGCACTCCTTGCAGGAATTCTCAGAAAGAGAAACAATTGAAACTCATTCTTCCTCTTTCATAGAATTCATACATTCAATCATGAAATCATATAGATAACACAACATTGAAATAAATGCATAATCAAAGAAACAATTGTAAACATACCATTCAATAGATGTAAACAACAAGCATAATAACACCATGAAAATTGAGTCAAAGCTTCATATATTAACTCAAGTGTTCATGTACATGGGTTCTTCTTTGCAACTCTCTGCTACATCTCAAGAGCTTACATAATTCTTTATTTCTCATAATAATCCTACAATGATACAAGCGAGGCTGTCTATTATTTTGTTTTCCCTCCTACAGCTCTAACTATCAATCATAAATTAAAAGCTACAACTACTTTACATTCAATACACATAAATGCCTCCATATCCGAAAGATGAGAGAAACGCTCAAGATCTATTTACAACATCCAAAACATAAATGTGAATATGCTCCCCTAGCTATTACATTAATTCTTTTCTGTTCCAATTCAAAACGTTTCAAAATGCGTGCTAGTGCTTTTCCCAGATGTCCTCCTCTTTGTGCTTGTTTTTTTGGTTGTGTACGATGCTCCTACATCATATTCCTCTATCTTGAAAAATTCATGAACTCCTGTTCATGATTTCCTGCACCATCTGTGCATGTCTTTGGATATATTCTTCACTTTCCGAGCTGGAATCTTCAATCGAGTGTCCTTTCCACTTCACCAAGTATTCAAAGTATGTCTTTCTTTGGGTCTCCTTGCAGACTTTCTGATTAGTGATCCTTTCCATCTGTGGCTTTTCAGCTACAGTCATCTGTTTAACCCATTGGACTTCCTTTTGATTCCTTGATCCTTCTTCTTCATCTGCTCTGTAAGGATAAAAATCCCTGACATTGAATATTGGTGAGATTCTGACCCCATCTAGTAGTTCAATCTCATATGTGTTTGCCCCAAATTTCCTTATGACCTTGCACGGTCCAATCTTTTTCATCTTGATCTTATTGTATGTTTCCCTTTGGAACCTTTCCTTCCTCAAATGTGCTAGAATCAAATCACCAAATTTGAACTGAATATCTCAACGGTGTTGATCTTCTCTATGCTTGTAGTCTTGACTGGAACTCTGCAATCACTCCTTAATTTTGCCGTGAAGCTCCTTCATTCCTGCTGCAAAGTCCTCAACACGTGCAGTCCTGAATTCATCTTGTTCTGAATATTTCAATTCAAAGACTACTCTTGGTTGCATCCCATATACTATCTGGAATGGGCTCTGTCCTGTACTCCTGTTTGGTGAATCGTTGTATGCAAATTCCGCTTGTGGCAGAATCTAATCCCATTGACTATGATGTTCAACTACCAAACTCCTCAACAAATCTCCCAAGTTTCTATTCACTACCTCAGTCTGTCCATCCGTCTGAGGGTGATATGTTGAGCTAAAAGACAATTTAGTCCCCAACTTCTTGCATAAGGTCCTCCAGAAATGACCTACAAATTTGGTATCTTTGTCCGACACAATACTCTTGGGTAAGCCGTGAAGTCTAACAACTTCTTTGAAAAATAGATTGGAAACATATGTTGTGTCACTAGTTTTCTGGCATGGAATGAAATGTGCCATTTTAGAAAATCTATCGACTACCACTAATATTGAGTCACACCCTCTTTTGTTCCTTGGTAGTCTTAACACAAAATCCATACTTACCGCATCCCATGGCCTCTCTGGTATCAATAATGGTTGATACAACCCTGTATTTTGTCTCCTCCCTTTCGCGTGCTGGCAAATTCTACACATGTTCATGAATTTCTTGACATTTTTCCTCATCCCTGGACAATAATATGTGCCATTTAGTTGTGGAAAAGTCTTATCATGGCTGAAATGTCCAGCCAATCCTCCACTTTGGTTTTCCTTCAGAAGGTTCTCTCTTATAGAACTCTTCGGAATACACAATTGATTACCCCTGAACAACAGTCCATCCTGAATCATATATTCATTCCATTGGCTCCTATCTCTAAGAAATGGATTCTCACATGCTTCATAGGCTTCTTTGAAATCTGCATCATCTTAGTGCATTTCATTGAGGTTATCAAAACCTAAGGTCTTTACTCTAAACTCCTGCAGAATAAAAAATTTCTTGCTCAAGGCATCAACAACTTTGTTAGCAGTTCCAGAAATATGTTTTATAACAAAAGTAAAATTATTCATATATTAAACCCATTTTGCATGCTTCTGTTTCAATTTCTCTTGTCGAGTTATGAATTGTAAAGCATGGTTATCGCTATACAAGACAAACTCTTTCGGAACTAAGTAATGTCTCCATTTTTTCAACGCCTGTATGACTGCATAAAACTCCTTGTCATATGTGGAATATTTCAGCTTTGCATCGTTCAGTTTCTCACTGAAGTATGCAATTGGCCTGTTGTCTTGGCTTAAGACTGCTCCAATCGCAAATCCACTTGTGTCACAACTGACTTGAAATGTCTTGCTGAAATCTGGCAAAACCAGAACTAGTTGTCCAATTATCTTTTCCTTTAGAAACTTTAAACTCTTCTTTGCTTCCTCTGTCCAATGAAAAGATTTGTGTATTTTCTTGACTGTGTCCATCATCGGTGCACATATCGCACTGAAATTTCTAATGAACTTCCTGTAAAAACTAGACAATCCATGGAAGCTCCGAAATTCAAAGATACTTTTTGGCGATGGCCAATCGCTGATTTCTTTTACCTTCTTTGTATCCATCTTCAACTCATTTGAAGAGATTACAAACCCCAAATAAATGAGCTATGTCTTCATCAAATATGAATTCTTCAAATTTATCATCAATTTCTTTTGATGTAACCTTCTCATCACTACAGCTAAATGCTTCAGATGTTCTTCTTCAGTCTTACTGAAGATCAATATATCATCAAGATATATGATTACAAACTTTCCTATGAAATCTTTCAAGACTTCGTTCATTAGCCTCATGAAAGTACTGGGCGCATTCATCAAACCAAATGGCATGACAAGCCATTCATATAGTCCTTCATTCATCTTGAATGTTGTCTTTCATTCATCACCTTCCCTCATTCTAATCTAATGATATCCGCTTTTCAAATCAATTTTTGAAAAAAACTTTGCTCCACTTAAGCAATCTATCAAGTCATCCATCCTGGGTAAAGAAAATCTATACCGGATGGTGATTTTTTTTATAGATCTTGAGTCTGTACACATTCTCCATCCACCATCTTTCTTTGGGCTTAACACTGTAGGTACAGTGCATGGACTCAAAATTTCTCTAACCAATCCTTTGTCCATCAAATCCTGTAGTTTCTTCTTAACTTCTTCACTTTCCTACGGCATTAATTTGTACATTGCTTTGTTTGGTAAACTCACTCTAGGTATAATATCAATGTGATGGCTTATGCCTCTGATAGGTGGAAATGAACAAGGTAATTTGTCCACTATGATATCAGCAAACCCCTCCAGAAGTTCCTGAATTTCCTCAGGTAGATCATCTATCTTGGTATAGGTTAAGATGACTCTAGGTTCTCTTACCATCACAAACTTCATGTCTTCTTCTTTCTTGACTTCTTCAAGAATTTCCTTCCCACTCATTAGAAGTATAGTATTGTTGTCTTCTTCTTTCACCTCCTTCTCTCTAATTGGCAGTAACATATGCGTTCTACCATTTTTCTCCAAGGTGTATGTGTTATTTCTCCCATCATGAACAACATTCCCATCATACTACCATGGTCTCCCCAATAAATGGTGACAGACATCCATGGGAATAACATCACACAAAATTTCATCCTTATATCCCCCTATCGTAAATTCAACTAGACATTGTTTAGTGATAGTTACCCGATGTCCCCTTTGAAACCACGAGACTTTGTATGGGGTTGGATGTGCAACAGTCTCCAGCTCCAGATTTTCCACCATCTCCATAGACACAAGATTATCTACGCTACTATTGTCCACTATGACCTTGCATACCCTGTCTTTGTTCTTGCAAGCAGTCATAAATAGACTTTTTCTTTGGGTTGGATTCTCTGCCTCTTTCTCCGGCTTCAGGAGAATATTTCGCATCATCAAATATATTCTACCCTCTACATATTCTACCTCAACATTCCCCCCTTGAGCTTCAGCAATGTGAGTTTCACCACCATATTTCTTCCTATCGGGACACTCATAGGATTTATGTCTGATTTTCCCACAGACAAAGCATTTCAATTCACCTCCTCTGTCTCTTCCTCTGGCTCGAGGAAAAGTATTTATGTCAGCACACTGCCTCCCTTGTGAGCTTCCTCCTCTCTTAGATTGAGTATGAGGTTTCTTTCCCTCATCTTTAGGCTTCTGAGTCTTGTCATGGGCAATTGTCTTGCCCATGCTTTGACTTCTACCTCGGCCTCTTTGAACTTGCTTTCGTCTAAGCTTATCTTCAGCTTTCAGATCCATCTGATAAGAATTTCCACATTTAGGATGGTCATCATGCTCATCTCATCTTGAATTTTATATCTCAGACCATTCATGTATTTGATAACTTTCTCATCATCACTTTCCTGATGACTTTCTCTGATGTTTATCCTATAAAACTCTTCAGTGTATTCCTTCACCATCATCAACTTCTGCCTCAAATTCTGCATCCTTTGAAATAGATTTATTTGATAGTCCCTGGGTATAAATTTGGCTTTCATTTTTGCAACCATTCTATCCCAGCTCTTGATTTTTTGTTTTCCTTTGCAATGCCTATCAATCTGCAGTTCATCCCACCACAGTGTTGCATGCCCTTTCAGTCTAGTTACATCATGTTTGATCTTATTATGTTCCTCAACATCCTCATAGTTGAAGTATTTTTCTAAAGCTCTAAACCAATCTAACAACTCTTCAACGTCTAAGTTGCCTTCATACATTGGAATGTCTGTATTTTCTCTAGCTTCAATTCTTGTAATAGCTCTGAATAAACGATATTCTGCATCATCTTCAGCTTCGAATTCTTCTTCAGCTCTAGCCTCATTTTTTCTTTCGGCTTCATTAACATATCCAATTTCAATTGTTTGTCTCTGTGTTATTTCCATAGCATCCAATCGAGCATGTAGTTCTCTCATTTCCCTTTCCATAGCTGGATTGAGCATTGGTCTCTCTCTCCTTCTTAGCAACATTGTTTCAATCTATTCCCTGTAGAAAACAAAAATAAAATCCAAAGGCTAGGCTCTGATACCACTTTGGCATAGCACCCCTACCTCAGTAGGATCTATGCAACCTCCCGGTCTTAGGATTGTTCTAAAATTCCACCTGAGTCGGATTGACTCTTTGATTTCCCCATAGGAAATCCCACTAAAACACACTCACAAGAGTGTGTGTCCACAGGTCCTTATGATTTATGCATGTGCGAACATACACAAGGTGCTAACTCTCACCCACGTGACCAATAGCTATGACCATGATCTTTACCGAAAAGGTATTTTGGACTTCGTGACCTCACGAATATTGATGTAAGTACCCTTGACTCTTCAATCTATGAAACTTGAAAGGGCTAATGGATATTGAATCCTCCCTTGAATTTTCTCCAATGTGACCTCTAATTAAAACCTGGTGCCCAGTATTTTTGGCACCTCAGGATTTCAGAAATTAGGAATTCAGGACTCTTGACTTTGAGCCACAGCTTCCTCCACTTCCTGAATTTTGAAATAGCAAATTTCAAGGATGTGAGATCAAAGAATCTCATTGATCCAAATCTGACGGCCTCTATTCCTCTTGATTCTATTAGTGTTGAGAAACAGTCGTCCTTAATCTTCTTGCTGGTCTACGAGATCGAACGACCCAAGGTAAATAGACACTCCTTCCTGAAGTGATTCCACCGTTTGATTTAACTTCTCAAGGAATTTTGGTCAAATGGCTTGGCGTCCTACCTCTTGAACTTGACTTTTGGGGGTCGATTTCGACCTCTGTCTCCCTTTGAAAACTTCAAATTTTCTATCCCTTTTGATCTTTCACTTGCAACCTCAAGGCTTCCAAAAGGGTCCCTGCACGCACTCCTTGCGGCAATTTCCAATAACCTCTGGTTATTTGGATCTTCGACTTTGTGCACTCTTTGCAACAACAGTCTTTCAATCTTCCTCTTGGATTGGTAAAATCCAAGACCTCACCCAGCCTACACACACCTTGCACGACTCTGAGGTAACCTTGCAGTTCAGTTGATATGAGAATAACAGTATCTCTCCTAAGTTTTCTAAGATAAAACTCAGAATGCTTCATCGACGCACACCTTGCGGATGTTCACTGCACTCCTTGCAGGAATTCTTAGGAAGAGAAAAAATTGAAAATCATTCTTCCTCTCTCACAGACTTCATACATTCAATCATGAAATCATACAGATAACACAACATTGAAATAAATACATAATCAAAGAAACAACTGTAAACATACCATTCAACAGATGTAAACAACAAGCATGTTAACACCATGAAAATTGAGTCAAAGCTTCATATATTAACTCAAGTGTTCTTGTACATGGGTTCTTCTCTGCAACTCTCTGCTACAGCTCAACAACTTACAAAATTATCTATTTCTCATAATAATTCTACAATGATACAAGCGAGGGTGTCTATTATTCCGTTTTCCCTCCTACATCTCTAACTATCAATCAGAAATCAAAAGCTACAACTACTTTACATTCAATACACATAAATGCCTCCATATATGAAAGATGAGAGCAAAGCTCAAGTTATGTTTACAACCTCCAAAAATTAAATGTGAATACGCTCCCCTAGATATTACATTAATGCTTTTTCGTTCAAATTCAAAACATTTCAAAATGCATGCTGGTGATTTTCCCAGCTATCCTCCTCTTTGTGATTGCTTTTATAGCTACGTATGATGCTCCTACATCATCTTTTCATCCTTCAATCCTTATGTGCACTTATGTTTTCATACTTTCAGATCTTCCTCTATTTGTTATTGTGTTATAAATGACTATGTTCATGATCATTTTGACATCAATGACAACATATGCACAACAAAGGTTGTAACCAAGGAGGCAGAGAAGGCTTCAGAGGCCAAGGAAGAGAAGGATTTGGTTGAGGAAGAGGACTAATCATATGTTATAATTATAATCAACCTAGAAACTTGGATAGAGATTGTTTGAATCTTTGCAAGACATGTAAGTATTGTAGAACACTAGACCATGCAATGAAATATTATCCACAGTTGATAGAAAAATGGCAAGAAAATAGGAATGCAAATGTATAGATGATAGCAGTAGAGGCATGCAATGAACAACCTAAGATAGTAGTATTTCACATGGAGGAATGAGAATCATATCATATTGTCACATACCCACTACCTAAATCAGATTTTTCTGGTCTTCTGCTGAATCAGAAGCCCTAAACATCCATGGAGGACCAACGTAAGCTGGCTCTTTCTCTCTCCCCACTCCCAGGTGGTCACGAGTCACAATCATTGTCCGAATAAATGTAGTACCTCTTTCATATTTCACGCCTCGGCGCTACAGTGATGTCAAGAAGTTTGACTTGGCAACCGCTGAACCCCGAAAGGGCTTGCGATCGGCCAATGGGGACGAATCCCTATAGGGTTAGAAAATGGATAATAGGAAAAAATCCCAACAGGGCTAGAGAACAACCAACGAGAAACGACCCCGTTGCGCGGTTAAGTGGAATACAGGTGGCAGAGAGGGAAACGTGACATGGTATTCGACATGACAGGAGGGGCCCCACTTCACACGCCACACTATTCCAGACCCCCCCCATTAAAGGCATAATGGAAAGGGGGCTCCAGAATCCACCTGAGCGTCGTTGATCATGATGAGTTAATCTCGACCGTTCGAGAGTTGCGCGTCCAATTCTGGACCCCCCCCCCCTTACCACTAAAGGAAGAACGACAAAGGGGTTCTGGAATGAAGCCTCGACCATAGATCTGGGCGGGTGGACTCTGGCCATCCAGATCTGTTTGCTACTTACCCTAATGCGCGCTTACACCCTAGCGTAAAGATGACATCTCTTCCTCGTATCGGACGGTCGTTACGGACCCTGAGATTTCCTGAAGGAATCTTGTCCGTCCATCGGGACTTAGCCACATGCTATTGTCTCGACATTATGGATCGGGATTTGTCAAAGCAAGAGTCTGAGTTTTTTTCATCGGAACTCCTGAATCCCCAATCCCCGATTTCCTGAAACGGGTAATCTCTCAATACGTGGCCTCCGTCAATCGGATGGCTAAGATCAATCCCAGGGTTTTCACCATAGAAAATCCCAAACTCTTGTCAACAGGAATCTCGATTTAGCGATTTTTTATTTCCCAAAAATGGGAGATCTCACGATGCGTGGCCTCTGTTAATCGAATGGCCTAGATATATTCCGAGGTTTTTCGCCCCTATACACTGGAGCCTTAACCCTCGGGTAACTCCTGACAGATCCAACCGCTATCGGGTTTTTCAGTCGAGATCTGACGACTCATAATGGTTCCTACCCATGCATTCTTCCACAACTCCCTGGGCATGGAAAAGATCCATGGTCCAGATACTCTCATGAACCTTGGATATCTATGATCCCAAATTCCTCGCTGCCCACGAAGACACAGAAAACAAAGGGGCAAGGCATTTTAACACCTTACCCTCTCCTACCAATCTAACGACCGGGTGTGCTCGCAGATTCCTCAACGCAATCTCGTCCATTGGTCACCACCTACCAAGGTTAAAGAACTTAACACTCCATCTTCTCCTTCTGATTTGACGGTCGTGAGTGACCACCGATCTCCTGATGGAATATCATCTGTCGATTCAATATTCCATCCTTATGGTGTCATCTCAGTTTTCAAGAGGATCGTTCCTCCTCCTGTAGGGTTACCAAGGCCTTACGCCTTCACAACCGCCTTCCCGGTTCTTGATGGGCTTTTCAAGGAAGGTATTTCTATGGGAAGATTTACTCAGGGTATTACCTAAGGTATATAAGGATGTCGTCCTCCCGAGAACCAGACGTGAAGTCGGAATTAGATCAGTACATGCACAAATAATGAATTCATGGGGACATAATGAAAACTACTAGTACTGATCAAAACACCATGCAGTCATTCTTATAATGAAATCATTCACAGTTTCACAGCTTATGATCCTAATTATCAGAATAATCATATATATATATATATATATATATTTCAAAATGCCAGAGGCAAAACACTTATCAGAAATAACACCAGGGGTCAAGCAACTACTGAGAGGGGTGCTCGTTTCCACCCAACCGTAGGCTTAGTGACTCCCAACGGATTTACTACTAGCCACCCCCAAGCTGAGACCATGATGCTGTGAGACTGTGTCTCTGTTTTCCAGTGACCAGGAGCGAAGGTTGCAATCCTTCCTCTCTATTATCACTCACTCTGCATATTTCCAGAGTTCTCCCCTCGCGTCTTCCCCCCCTCCAATCGCTTCTACCCTACGCCTTATCCTCTTGTGAGGTTGTGTGTGGTGCGATTACCCTCGCACTCGCCAGTCATGATGGCTCTACGGATGGGCGGTTCACCTCCCCATCCATCATTAATTCCTGAGGAGCCATCTACCTACCAGTCTGTGAGGCATTTAATTCAGGGCCAACGAGCCACTTTTGGTTCTCTGGGCTAGTCGAGTCAAAATACGGTATTAATTATCGGTGGAAGTTAACTCCACCTTTCCAGGTGCCTTCTACCACCATCATGGTCTCTTTTCTGCACATCCCCTCTCAGCAGTCCTACAGTAAAATTCATAATGTTATTCACATTTATTGACCTTTTTCTCAAGGTCCATTTACATCACATATTCACATTTATGAGTTTGCCATAGTTCTTGGCTAGTCTAGTTATTTTTACAAACTGGGGGAAATAGGTTGTTACAATTCCCTCCCCCTTAAAAGGAACATCGTCCTCAATGTTCTTATCTACTAACATGAATTGCATGTACAGAAGTAAACAAAATCGGATATGCCTGTCTCATGGCATCCTCCATTTCCCATGTAGCCTCATCTGGGCCA
>ML779461.1:1812443-1896988 GCA_009831015.1 Picea engelmannii
CAAAAAATTGGTACTATGGCATACAAATTGGAGTTGCCTGCATCTTCACGAGTACACCCAGTTTTCCATGTTTCATGCTTAAAGAAGGTTATAGGCGACAAGATCCTAGTTCAAACTATATTGCCAGAACTTGACGAGGAAGGTAAAATCATATTGGAGCCTGAAGCCATCACTGACACAAGAATTCGACAACTAAGGAATAGATCCATTTCAGAGTATCTCATTAAATGGAGGAAGCTACCGACTGAAGATTCCACTTGGGAAGATGAGTCTTTTATACAGAAGCATCCAGAGTTACTCAAGCGTTGCGGACAACACTTGTCTCAAGGGGAGGGGCATGTTAATCCATAATATTGGCTCATTACCACTTAATTGGGGCATATTAGATTAGTAATGTTATTTTATTTATGTCGGCTTTAGGCCATTAGTTGTAATTTAGATTAGTACTGTTATTTTATTTATGTCGGCTTTAGGCCATTAAACCTCCTAGTCTCCTATATATACCAAGGAGACATTTTCATTTTGAAGCATCTTGTACTTGAACATTTAAGTGGGGTAAAGGGAGGTTGCCCCCTCGAAGAGGCTTATTATCTGAAATTATCTCTTTTTCAAGGCGTTGAGTACTTTTCCTGAGGTTTTTCTATGCTATATTGAAGTTTGGTTCTTAACAGGAATGAATCTTATTTTTGCGGTTTGGAGTGTTTTTATCCTTTGATTGCTCTTGTTTATCTGGAGTTTCTTGTCATTTGATTGCTTGACAACCTATGTTCATTTTGATTCTGATTTTTTTGGCCTTATCCTTAACCTAGCAGTGTTTCAATACATATATGTTGTTTTTTCCTTGATAGTCACATACATACGCGAGTTTTCATTCTGTAGGAAGAATATATATGTGATTTTCTCCTAAACAATCATGTACACCATCCTTGTTTGCTTGATTCCTGAGTTTGATGTTTGTTGGGTAAATTTTGATGGTTGATGAGTCTTCTCATGTCTCTGTCATGACTGTTAAGTTCCTACAAAATGATAGGAAACCTTTCTTTGGTTGAATTTTCGAGCGGTTTTTCTTTCTCATCATTCTTTTCATTGGTTGTCCTTTCATCCTGGGTTGGGTGTTTTCTTCTTGATATTCTACTTGGTTTGTAAATATTTACATACAGTAGGATCTTTATATCAAGTTGTTGTTTAGTCCTTTCATTTTCATTCTATTATATTGAAAATACAAAAAAAAATACATTTTGCATTGTTGGATTTTAATCTTTTTGGTTCTTATCATTAATATCAGTACATGTATGGAAATATTTCATCTTATTTGAAATTGAAGAATTAAATTGAAAGTTGCATTTTGAAAAGCCTAACATTTATTGGGAATTGAAGTTAGGACTTTGCATTTCATTTATATTCATTTATTTTACTTGCTGA
Source organism: Picea engelmannii (assembly GCA_009831015.1). Classification (NCBI taxonomy): domain Eukaryota; kingdom Viridiplantae; phylum Streptophyta; class Pinopsida; order Pinales; family Pinaceae; genus Picea; species Picea engelmannii. The sequence continues at coordinate 1,813,866 of ML779461.1, forward strand.
GTCATAACATCATCAATTTCACGAACACACCTTTTGAGTAAGAAAAGCCACTAAAAGTAACACTGATAAATTTAAAATTGATTAGAAACGATTTTATTTTTCAGGGTGCACAAACTAGCTTAAGATTTAGAGCCTTGGAATAGGATTTTGTGAGTATACTTATTCAAGGATATTAAACTCAACATATTTGTCTAACTAAGGGAGTGGTGAAATCTATTGTATAATTGGTGACTTCAGGAGGCTCCTCTTATACCATAGCTAAGCACAAGGTCATGTGAGGTTGGTTGAATGGATATCCCCCCAATACCTTCTTAGCGTCAGATATATTTCTCGGGATATATTCATATATGGGGGTCTTGCTAGTACCTTTACCTATGTGAGAGGCAATGCTTTCGAGATTCCAAGATTTGTTACCCTTCCAATATGGTGCACCTAACTTACGACTGTTCGCTTGTGCATTGGTTATATCGTGGTGGCTTAGTTTCTTGACATAGGTAGACACATAGGTTAATTGCAGGGGTTATTATGCAGGTACCCTGGCTCAGATAAGGGTCAGAAATCACACAACCTTTATAGAGGATTACCTCTCCGGAGGGATCTCACCGACTAGTTGTTAAGCCCACGAAGGCCCTTATAATGGATTCTGGTACCTCCGATCTTTGGAAGGGAGTCTCAAGCCCCTCTTGGGAAAGGCATACCTACTTTAAGGAGGGAGGCCCCTTTCAACCAATTTATCCTGTTTGTGTGCATATTGGCCTTTTGTTTCTCTTGGTGTGCTCTTTGATTATTATTTGGGCTTAGGATTTGTTTTTTATATCTCAAGTCTTGAGTCATCGTGGATCCAAACCAACTCCCCCACAAGTCTATCTGTTTGTTAAGGTTTCCACCGCATATTGAGTATTTGACTTCTAAAAGGCATAAAGTTATCAAACATGGTACACACACCTCCACCTACCAGACTTGTGGTCATACAAATATGAGTACTGAGTTAAGTCAAAAAGATATTGGGAGTCCTTTGACTCCTATACCCATTATAGTTAATGGTACTTATTCGACACCCTCAACCACCATGGTTGTAGTGCTAGAGGTTCCCATCATCACTCATGTCCATCCTATAGTTAATACTCAAAATATAGTCATGAACCCTTTTGGGTATCTTTGTCATTTGTCAGGAAACAATACTCATTCCATCCCTACGGCCTCTAGCCCTTTTTCTTATGGTATGTCGAATTTCACCTCACAATTTTCATCCTCCATTCCAATGTCTAATCCAAGTATTAGTATTGGACTTGATGGCATGGCTCCTCCACATACTCCATTCTCGTTTGGAGGTGCTCATATCCCTCAAATGAATCATATGATAGGAAGCCTACCTCCTTTTCACCTCGGGTCTCATATTGGTCTTAATACTCCTAGATGGAGTGGTCAACCTGGAGGAAAAGTTATTTCTTATGTTCTATCCTACCTACCACCTCCACACTGATTCTGACAAACTTTTTTGGCATGAATAATCCACCTCTATCATTTGGATTCACACCCGAAGGAGGTTAGTTTTACACCCTAGGAAACCCCCAACCTGGAGCTACTCCGGTTGGGGGTAATATTTGAAATCATGATCACAACATTCCTACTGGAATGGTGCCCAAATAGCCCCTTATGAATCATTTTAGAGGGGTGTTTTATATTCCTGAATAGGGCCATGGTGCTTACTAGAACCCTGGATGGGCTGCAATTCCCCAGCAACAATCTTTCTTGGGAGCTTGGGGCTATATGTCGCAACCTCATCCCCCTTTTATGACCACGCTCACATTTCCAAGCTTTTCTAGATTAATGAATGATCTTGTGCATCACAATCCATCATGGCCCCCTGTCCCCACCAAGCTTCCTTCAGATATTCTGAAATTTGAGATTAAGATTGGTAAGGATCTTGGTGATCATGTCAATACTTTCCATATTTGGTGCTCTTCTAATTCCCTTAACGACGATTCTATTCGTTTAATATTGTTTCAGTGCACCCTCATGGGGGTCGCTGTGAAATGGTACATAGAGCTACCTGNGGGGGGGGGGCATATGGAACTTTTAACCAGATGGTTTTAGTCTCCCTCAACCACTTCTAGCTGTCAGTTCATTATGATGCTAGCATAGAAATTATGTCAGCCTTCTCCTACGACAAAGCCACCCATATATCGGATTACATCCAAGAGTGGCATAGATGGAAGAGGTTGATCAAGGCCTACATTCCTCTAGAGTTCCTTTTAGAATGGTTCCTTAAGTATTTACAACCTAATATTTCGAAAGATGTGTCTACGTCCTGAGTTACATCTAAGGAAGAAGTAGTTCTTAAAGACCGACATCTAGATCTTATATATTCTCAGTATAGGATGTTATACAAAATTCTTCTAGATGCACCGAGGTCAAGCTATAACCCTAGACAAAATCCCAGGCCTCATGTCGATGGCATTGTAGGCTCCGAAAATGTCAAATATGCAGACTTGGTGACAAGCCAGTTGAAAGAGTTGTCTCTAAACTAGTCTATAGGAGGACAAACTTTGTTTGTGTTCTCCACTCCCACTCAGTTGAAAGACATACACTCTATACAATTGTCGACTAACCCGAATGGTAACCAACAAATAGGAGGGAATAAAAAGAAAGGACGTGGTAACAATCGTAATGGTGGAAGGAATAATAATGATCATAAACACAAGGAAAACACTAATAATGAGAATTCAAATAATAATGTTGGTGAGGGAAAGAAAGAAAGGCGAAAGGTGAAATTTCCTTGTAATCTTTGTATGGATGATCACCTTAACCACTTGTGCCCCAAACTTACGGAATCTACGAGGATTTTATCTCTACTTCCCACTATTATAACTAATCCTTTTCCACATAATTAGCACATGGCCTCGAGCTCCTTGAACGTGGAAAATGTGGCGAGTGAAAGTTAAAATCCACCGGTGCAACACGAAGACTGTCTATGCATCAATATGGTTAATTATCAAGTTAATCTAGCCACTCAGTCTAGACTCTCCCCCTCCTCCAGAGACTACTTTACATATTGAAAAAATAGAGCCTCTGCCTCATATTCCAAAAGGAGTACTCAAATGTTATACACATAACCCTAATGCTAGAGCTTCCCAAAATTATTCTATTGTTGATGATTTGGGTGAAACCCCTTGCACGATGTCGGCTCTGGAGGTACTCCATACATGTCCTTCACAGAGGAATTCCTTGTTATTTTCATTAGGATATTTAGACCCTTGTGTCTCTAAGGTTACCAAGTTTGACATCATGGATGTGAAGCCTCACTTGCCTTACCATGTGGCATTCCAAATCCATGTGTATTACTCAAAGTATATACCAACAAACATATTTTTATTGATGAAGGTGCTATAATGTGCGTGATGTCCTTAACCTATTGGAAAGACATTGGATCTCCAACCCTCTCTCAATATCCAACCATGTTGACTGCTTTTGACAATCATTTTATCTTCCCTCAAAATTATTCTTCCTTCCTTCCCGGTCCAGTTAGGTGGGAAGACGGTTGAGTTGGATGTCAAGATGGTTGATGCACCCCTCAACTATAAATTTTTACTAGGACTTAACTAGACTTATTCTATGATTGCATTTGTATTGTCTATCTTCCATACTTTATGTTTTCCTCACGATGGGAAAATCATGATGATTGATCAATTGTCCTTTGCGTATGCTATCCTCAATGCATCTATTGGACTATTATCCCTCTGATCGAATATTCTCAACCGAAAATTGAGAATATTAGTGTTGGAATGTATTCATCCCTTATGGTTACTTTTGATTCTGGGGCACTAATTCATCATATCTATGCCATGTCCAGTCGGTCTACTTCATCATCGAGGTTCATTCCTTTCTACACTTCCTATTTTAATGATCCTTGGAACCTGTCTTCCTTGAATGCATCTTGTGAAGGTCAATCAGATACTCGAATGGCTATGCCACTGTCAATGGAAGAGATAGCGTATCAGGCTCTTGTCAACTCTTTTTTCAAACCTGATCATGTTACCTCGCAAACGAACGAGGAGGATCATGTTGTTATTCTCGTATGGTCCACTTCATCATATTTCTCACATGAATGCCTTGATGATACTTTACCCTCAGATGAAGCAATCGTAGAGGCCATGAATGGTTCTGAAAGGAAATGGGATGATATGCACCATCACTCTTATTTCCTCCTAGAGCTTGCTAGAATCGAGCAAGATGATTTTAGATCTACCTTGAGTGATCTATTTTATCACGTCGTATTTCCACTTGATATGCATGGTATTTATTTCAAAGGAAACATGGTGAGTATATCCCCTATTGTCATGATCGATATCTATCGTATTCCTAGCAAGGTTGAAAATGTATATATCGGTACAGATTGTTCGCCAGAAGAAATTTTGATCTACATCAGGCTCTTCAAATAATTCTGAGATATATTCACTTGGTCATATGAAGAGATGCCAAGAATCGACCCTTGAATTGTTGAGAAAGATATTAAAACCTACCCAAATGCTAAACTTGTTCGACAATGACTTAGATTTGTCAATCCTAGGAAGGCCCCTCTTATTAAGGAAGAGGTGGAGAAACTTCTTAATGTTGGATTCATTTACATAGTTTCCTTGACTGAATGGGTATCCAACACATTCCTGTGAATAAGAAGAAAGGAACCATCCGCGTATGCATGGATTTTGGAGACCTGAATAAGGCATGTCCTAAAGACAACTTCTCAATGTCCTTCATTGATCAGATTCTCGATGAATGTGCGGGAAGAAAGTTTTTTTCTTTTATGGACATATTTTCAGGATACAACCAAATTCACATTAAACCTGAGGATCAACATAAGACGACATTTATTTGTCCTTCGGGTACATTCGCATACCAGAAAATGCCTTTCGACCTTAAAAACACTAGAGCAACCTTTCAATGAGCTATGACCTTCTCTTTTCATGATCTCAAGCATACAGTCAAAGCTTATCTGTATGATATCACTACTCACTCTCACAATAGAGTAGATCACTCTACCCCCCTTCAGCTAGTTTTTGAAAGATGTTTCTATTATCGCATCCATTTGAACCCTCATAAGTGCATATTCTGCGTTAGGTTGGGTTTTCTATTAGGATTCTTAGTCTCTGAGACCAGTATCATGGTGGATCCTTTAAAGGTTGAGGAAATACTTATATTTCCTCCCCCTCACACTATTCGTCAGCTTCAAGGTTTACAGGGGAAAGATAAATTTTTACGTCGATTTATAGTAAACTATGCCAATATTACTAAGGGTTTCATGCATCTCTTGAAGATGGAAACTCCTTTTATATGGGATGAGAAAGCCCAAGAATCATTTGATGCCCTGAATAAATCCTTGGTATCAACACCTCTGTTGAAGCCTTTAGAATACAATAGAGATTACTTGATTTATATTGTCGCATTTGAAGGGACGATTGGTATGGTTTTAGTTCAGGAGGATGATGAGCTCCATGAGCATGTTGTTTACTATATTATTCAAAATGTATTCAGCTCTAAACTCAAGTATTCTCATGTTGAAAATCTATCTTTGGCTACCGTTCATGTAGTTCAACAATTATAAAACTATATATTGCTTTGCAAAAATACCGTGGTTTTTGATGTCAATACATTTCAATAATTCCTTACTAGGTGTATCATAAGGGGAAAATATAATAAATGGATTATCATCTTGCAAGAGTTTGATCTCAATTTTTCTTTATCAAAGTCCAAGAAATCACTATTTTTTGTCGAGTTAATATCAGAATTCCCTCAGTTAGATTATGATATTATTCATGTTCATTCATTTGTGGATGAACACATTTTCCTTGTCTCGTCATCAGACCCCCAGTATGGAGATATTGTGATCTACCTTCAAAACTTGAAGTTCCCTCAACATCTTTCGTGAGATGACCGATAGTGTATACAATATCAAGCTAAGAACTACCTCATCGTTGGTGACAATTTGTATCGTCGAGGCATACATAATATATTGCATTGTTTCTTGACTCATGAAGAGGATGATTCTGTCCTTAATGAATTTCAAAGTGGGGCTTGTGGTGGTCATCTATCCGGGCTTGCGAAAACCCAAAAGATATTGCGAGTCAGTTAATTTTGGTAGTTTATTTTTAAATATTGTGTCGAAGCAATCAAGAAGTGTCACCCTACCAGGTGTATACTCAGAATATGTTCTTGCATCCAGACCCTCTTAACTTGGTCATTATCATCATTCCCTTCACCACCAGAAGAAAAATGTGTCATTGTAGGGTGTTGGTACCCTACCACCTCCCACCTGACTCATCACTTTGGTCCACCATTCCATGGCTGGATCACGAATTCCATGCAGAACAATATCAATTCTAGGGCCCAAGACTGGAACTTGATCGAAGAAAAAACTACATAAAATGAATGAAAACCCGAAGTTCCTCTTTCTACCTTGCTTGAAATCCATTAGCTATCTCTTCATGTTGGCCAGCAGTGAGTTGCACTAGTCATAAACCATGGGTCACAAGCACTCCACCAAGCATAACATAAGTGGCCTTAACGCTTGATGCAATGAGGCTGGCCTTATGATATGTGTCAACACCAAGACAATGATATTGAGACTCAGATTGTTGATTACTTTGATCGGGAGTTGGCTCCCTACCTTCTCAGTCCCTGCAACACAATGAGTGGCTACATAGTCCTCTATGTTCATGCCACTCCAAAATCCCCAGGCTTTGAGGTTCACCACCTCACCCCATCGTGACAATCCTATCAGAAAGTATATGTCCTCAACTTCAATCCTCAATGGTTTCCCATCGAGGTTGAAGGCCTTTGTATCTAAATTCCAATAGTTCACCAACATCTGGAGTAGTATCACTTGAGCCCTCATACCTTTTAGAGAAAAAACTTTATATATACCACATATTCTTAATTCCATTTGGGCCCATGTATCTCTCTCCACTACAACATCAATGTCTTAATGCTCTCTTTCTCTCCACTCTAGCACCATCCTGCAAGTTTAAAATCAAGTTTTGAGTCAATTTCCTTTAAGAAATTCAACTCACGGAATTATACACGAGATTCAACTTACATAGTCACATATAAGGTTTCATATACACGATCTATTTTGATAACATTCATGTGTAGGGATGCGTATACGTGACCCGATGAATTAGAACCTGTATACACCCTAGTTTCTAATTTATGCCTTGAAATACTAAAAAAATAAAGCCTAAATGAAAATTTTAAACCAACATAAATGAAGAGAAGAGAAAGAAGGATTACATGGTCTAGACGGTCATCGATTCCATCACTCATAGATCCCGCAATACACAGTTTAAACTCGGGGGAAATGGAGTTCAAAATGCACTATTTAGGTAAAAAATACAAATGATATGGTAAAGTGGTTATTTTTTACTATTTATAGAAAATGTTTACCAACTTTACATAGTTTTAACTAATATTTTGGCCTAGTGGACTAATAATGCAGTGGATGGAGTTGGTTTTGGTAGTTTTATCTAGGGATTCTTGCAGTTTCTCACGTCATGTTGCATGTTTGTGACTTTGGCTGGTATTTTCATTGACCTACATATAGGATATTTCATCACTCTGTTTTGCACACTTGAATTATCCTATAACTATGATTCATATGCCTTTAAGTACGAACTAATTTATTAGCAACACAAAAACTTCTTCCTTCTACTAGAAGTTTTGTTAGTGAGTGGTAGATACTTACCTAACATGGGTTCCCTACTTATAACCTTTGTGCCATCTGGTGCCCATGCAGAGATTTTGTCTGTAGGACTGGGAGTATCGTATAGCTAATATATGACTTTTCATTCGAACCTCATTTCTTACTCATAATCATGTTGCCATATACCCATGGGACTTCCAACGAGTCTTGTTTAAGATCTTTTCCAGCTCTCTCAAAAAGAAAAAATATTGTCGAGTGAGCTTGTCTCTTTCACACTCGTAAATTGGATTTGAAAGGATGTCTATTTGGTGTACGTTTAACTCTTTTTCAAACCAAGTAGAATAAATTTATGAAAAAGGAAAGTCTTTGGTTTTAAGTTGTAATTGCATCTCATTCTCTCACTTGCACTATTGAGCCTATTGTTGATTCTTGCTTTCGCATTATAATCCAATCACCTCAATAGTTTGCATCATCAACCAAGTAGAACCTTGTTTGTATGCTTTTCAACTTGACACCCCATACCCCAAGAGGAAACATTCCCCCGAGTGTCTATATCCTTCATGCACCTCCTTGAATTGAGCATAGGAATGTTCCACTGTTGGAACTAGTTTCTTACTCATGAAACATGTTTCTTCCTCTCTATCATATCATTCATTTGAGTATGAAAAAAAAAACGAAGCGCGGGAAAAGAATAGTATCTTATGTTGACAACAGTCGTGTCGCCTTTGAATAGAGAATAAAATTTTGAGTCCACTTGTCATAAAAATTTTGGGTTTAGCATGACCTTAGGAAGCTAAGATCGTTACTTAGAGTTTACTCCCTTGACTGGTTACTCTTCCACTCCATATGGAGATTTTGATTGGTGCCTCTTGAATCACAAAATTTCATCATTGAGTCTATGCTGTGAGAGTCATCCATATGTCTCATGCTCTTGTTCAAAGGATGTCTATCAACCCGTGTTGGGCATTTCTCAAAACTCTTGACTTTGCATGTCGGTTATACCCTCAATGTGTCCCGTAGTTACATGAAGGTTTAGTCCTACCATGCACCCTTGTCCTACTTTACTTATGGGTAGGTATCCTTGAACCCAACAGTCGACTTCTCCTCATTGGTCGCTGACTAGGGGGTTTCCCTTGTGTTTGACGAAAATAAATCTATTCATACATTGGGATTTTTGCAGTGTCATGGATGCCATTAGCCTTATTGGTGGTTTCCTCACTTTGTCAACAATTTTCCTCATTGGCTTCTATTCATAGGTCTTTTTCATGCACTACTTGCATTTGGTCCATGAGAAAGACACATAAGGTTGTTGGTTCATGAACATGCTCTTCATCCAAGTTCCTCCAAATCATAAAGCTCCTACTTTGTACCTCGTGTTGAATGATGAGGGATTCCTTAATGCTCTCCTTTCAGTGGGTCTCCTTCCATCGAACTGAGCCCATATATTCTGGAAATGATACCTAGAGTCCTATGAGAACCTAGAGTATTACAGTCGTTAGTGGCAGGTTCTCTCATCATCGACAGTTGAGAATACATCAATGTCTCTTGATCAATGGATTATTCAATTGTTCAACCTCAACACCTTTATTCAAACTTTCAAGAATGTACTCAGTACCTTGATACCTACTTTCATTATTGGTAGGTTATCTTGCATTTGTTAACGGTATACCTTAATGACCGGTAATCAAACGAAGTATCGTTGTGTTCTACCTTAACTCCTTTGTTCACATGATGTAGAGTTGCACCTTTGGTGGATCATGTAGAAGACTTGAAGACATCAGTTCATAGTCACATCTTTCTTGAGCTATTGCTATCATTCATTGGACCAGTACCTATATGACTTTAGTGATCATGGGATATCAGATTGTACTCCAATGTATATAGATATCTTTAGATTGCTTTTGAGAATGGTTTTCACTGGGCCTTGTTCGTGACTATGATAACCTATGGCATGTATCTCCTTTTTTATTTCCTATTAATGGCCATTAAAATTTCTTCGATATATTTCCACATGGATCTGCAGTGCAATTCAAGTTGGCAGCCATGTGCACAAAGTCATTATGGATTGTAATATTCTTATGAGCAACCAATTTTTCCAGTTGGGTCTCCATTACTCCACTTCTGGGAATTACAATGTATTTCATCCATCGCAGATTATCCTATAACCTCACACATTAGAGCGCATATGTTATAGAAATATTTTCCTCACCCCATGCAACTTTCTCAGAAGGCCTTTTCCATTTCCCTATGCAAGCTTGAAGTCCCTTTTTACAGTTCCAAGAGATAAAAAATGTATTTTTCCACATATATGCACCCTAACAACTATACAACATGCATATATGCAGGTTGCACCATTACATCACGTGTACATTGGGTTTTGTGCTCAAAATTAAAAAATGGTATTGGGTTTCCATGTCATGTCATAGGATCCATGATCCCTGACCTTCCATATACTAGAAATGTTCTGACACAATCCTTAAGTTCCATTTGAAGGCTATAAATGGGCCATATCCAAGCTATGGAAAAGAGGAGAAGAATTCAGCTTTGAGAGAAAAGTTACTTTGGAGAAATTATTCACTTCATATTGAGTCTGCATCCCTATGTCCTTTTTAAGTCTAAACACATTGTTCAACCCCTAATATCTTCCCTATTTGATGGACAACCTCATTGTCTCTCTTATATGAGCTTTCCTTTGGTGGAGAATTAAAGTGGTGGAGGCCCAACTAGAAGGGACTTAGTTTCTTGGTTCCAAACATGCTGAAACATAAGTTTATCATTCATACACTTTTGTTGATTAAATTTTATTATATATACCTTTTTCTTGTCCAATTAATGTCTTACAAATATATGAATTTTTATTCCATGGTCATAGTTTTTATGAATATTGATGGATTATGCTATTATATGTGCTAAATTTATATATTATCACCATATGCTTGTGTATCTTGGTTTTTGAGGACAGGCTGCAAGTGTATTTCTTTGATTCAAGTGCTCAACCCTGGACTTCATCAAATGCCTGGACAAGGTAGGATCTTTATCTTGTATTGTTAGCATATGTTTTTGTATATAGCATACCTAGGATTAGAGTTGATTTTTGCAATCATTTCTATTTGTTGTGGTTTACCCCATGCCATAAAGTGATTTTCCTCGTAACACTCACTATGCAAGAAAGGAAACAACTCTAAATATTTTGCATGTAGGATTATGGTGGCCTACCCTTCATAAAGATGATAAAGAATTTGCACATAGTTGTGATGTTATTCAGAGACTTGGAAATTCGTCTAGGAGAGATGAAATTCCCTTAGTCCCATGAGTGGCATTACAATCATTTGAAAAATTGGCAGTGGAATTTGTTGGGCTAATTAATCCACCATCTAAGAGGTCGAGAGATTGGTACATAATACTACGACAAACTACTTAACAATATGGGCTTAAGTAGAACCAGTCTGAGACTACAACATGGAGGCAATTGTGTGATATGTTTTTTAAAATGTGGTGACAAGGTTTAGATTCCCAAGAATAATTATGAGTGATCAGAGAAATCATTTCTTGAATAGGAAGATTGCAACGTTGATAGAGGATTTTCATATCCATCATCAAAAGAGAACCTCATACCATCCTCATAAAAATGGCATAGTAGAAGCATTCAATAAGATCCTAGAACATGTTCTCACAAAGGTTTGTAATATAATTAAGGATGAATGGGACTTGAATATTCTAGCAGTATTATGGGCATATAGGACTACAAGTAAGAACATGACAGGATAGACTCCATTCGGGTTTATGTATGGACAAGAAGTTGTTATGTCGATGGAATTCATAGTACTGAGTCTGTGCATTGTTGTGATGGTGAAGCTTACAGATTCTAGTGCAATGGAGAAGAGACTATTAGAACTAGTAGGACTCGAAGAAGACCGATTTATCACAGGTTTCCATAAACAAGTGTAGAAATCATGCAAGAAATATTGGCATGACAGGCACATTAAAAAAAATAAATTTAAGATAGGAGACTTAGTGTTAGTTTAAGATAGACATTTTGTGCAACACCTAAGGAAGTTCCATATGCATTGGTTAGGATGATATGTGATAAGGTTCATCACAAAAGTAGGTGTTTTTTAGTTTTAATAACTAAATGGAGAAGTTATATAAGGAATGGTTAATGGTAGTCAGTTGAAACTATACAGGGACAGTCGTGATTCCACATGTTAATCAGATTGTGTAGTATGTATCATAGTACTTGTACCATAGTGTATTAAGTAAAGAAAATGAGAAAAATAGAAAAATAATAAAATAAATAAAGGAATTTGAAGGAAGGAAGTATGAATCAGAAAATGATGTAGAAAATAAATAGGAATGTGAATTGCATAGAAAGACGAAAGAGAGTAAGAAGAAAGAAAAATGAAATATTGGAGACTCGTTTAGATGACGGTTAAAGGCATTTAAGAAGATCCATGATGGGACATGAATTAAAGAGTGAATATGACGATGATATGAGGAACCCACATTTTCATAATTGGAAGTAGGTGAAAAATATTTGGATAGGATAGAAAATATGGATCATGATCCACAAAATACATCTAATCTATGGCCAAGTATTAAAGGAATTAATTATTCATACATTCATATGAGAATGAAATTTTGGGTATGAAGAGGTCGATAACACTTGGTAGCATCCATAAAAGAAGATGATGGATCACCAAGAAAGGGTTACTATTGTTTGAGCCCTGACAGTTAGAGTTGATCGAGTAAGAAAGAGTTGAGCAACTGTGATAGAGATGAGAAGGAAAATGTTGAAGGACTGGTGTTACGAAAGACAAGAGAAGCACACAGTAAAGTAACATCAACATAGGGAAGAGTTCCAAATTTGAATATTTTTCCCTGAACAGGACGACGGTGAGGTCATAGATGACATAGAATTAGATACAAGAACTAGAAAAGGATCCAACCCATGAGATATAAGGTTATTGAAGAAGAACATGACAATGAAGGAAAAAGAAAGAGAGCCTTCTACGTAGCAGGAACCTAGGTATTGCAAGATTTATGATACTAGAGAAACAAGAAAACCATCTACCCATATTGAAGGAGAAAGTTAAGAAGGAGTTCCATGCTTATTTGAATCCATTCCTTCACAAGAATATTGTCTTAAGTTAGCCGCAAAGATATCATCGTGAGAAGTAGAAGTGGAGGAAAGTGTGCAGTAGGAAATCCAAGTGAAAGAAAAAGTTGCAATGGCCAGAGATACACTACAAAAAATTTTGGCAACATGGAAGCAAGCCTAAAGTGGCTCGAACTGAGCCATATGTGAGTGTTGGGGGCCTGTTGGAGTAGGATATTTTGGATAGGTTTTGGGAATCAAAAAAATACAGATCGCAAGACATTTTGGCAAAGAAGAAGCACGCGTAGAAATAAGTTAGTGTATTTTAAGGAGTTAGCACGCAAGAGGTAGAAGTTAGTTAGGAGTTTTGGGACATTTTGTCCACATTGTAACGGGCTAAGCCCTAATGTACCTGTATAAATATGTAATGGGTTTTGGGTAGAAGGTAGTCTTGAGGAAATTCTTTGGAGAGTGATGAACAGTCTTGAGGAAGACCCTAGTTGAGTTGGGTGTTGAGAAATGAATAATGAGCGGAATTGAATATCAATCGAGAGGTATGTGTGCACTGCAACATAGAATGACTTGGGAAGGTTTTTGGTTTTACTAAATATTTTTGTATCTACATAGTGTGCATGAACGTAATGGATATTATGAATGAATGAATAAGAAGCCAGTTGTTGTGGACACAACCCATTTTGGGGCGAACCATGTTAATCCTTATGTTCTAATGTGCAGGATGTCATGATGTTTTTTCGTATTCTGTTTAATGCTCACCTATGCATTGATGGGTACGAGGTACCTTTATCTCAATAGCAGGAACCAAACCCACTTAAGAGGACCAATTAGATTCATAAGCATTTGATGAGTGATAAGGTTTACCAGATTCGTGATATAGCTAGAATTATCGATGGGCTTTAATCATGATTGACAGATGTGTCTTTTCTGTGAAACCTTTCCTTAGGATGGGAAGTTCTCTTTTTGGTACTTTTCTAATATATATAACAAAGAAAGATAAAGTTTAATCTAAATGGTAGAGGGAAGTTAAATTGTGTGTTGGGATAAGGCTAGTTTTTTTAGGATAACCTCTATACCTTAGCATGCAGACAAATAAGATCTAAACTACTTCAAACCAACATTAATACAATTTTGATTAGTGGACATTCAACATTGTCTGAGATAATAGTTACAGAAAAGAAAGCATACATGTGATAAGAAGCTAGTGCAAGAAAAGTAATTTTCGATCCTCTATTATCAATCACAAAAAACACAATCGATTTCTATTCATCAACTAGAATAAAAGAATTATTACAACATTATCCGATAACTTTAAATAACATATACATCAACTCGTACTCAATACAACAACAAATATTGAATCCGAAGGCAGAGATAATCCCACTCAGTCCAATCACATTCACACCTTAGATGATAGAAGTCTCTTTGGTTCTAAACATAACTTCTTAATTAAAATAACTTGCATAGAAATAATTCTCTTACAAATATCCAGAAAAATTCTTTCTCTCCAAAACCATCGACCCTTTGTCCCAGGTCAATGGCCTTATTTATAACAAAAATAATAAGTAAACTAAAAATAGCTACTAAAGTTGTGTTAAATTAAGAAAAATCCATGTGGAGGATTTATCTATATGTTCTCTTTTGCTCATCTAGTGGTTTTACTGAACTGGATTGTTCTTCTCATACTCTAACCACTTGAAGAAGATATATTCACATGTATTTGCATATGGAAACATGTGTTCATCCATCGTAGGGTAGAGAACCTCTTTTATCTCTATTACCCATTTCTTGTACATGATTATCTTGAAACTTAAGCATTATAGGACTGCAAGAGCCTTAATCGGGGGTTCCATGAACTTCTTCGCTTGACCTGGGATCATGCTTCAAATTTGAGTAATCTCCACTTTCCATTCCAAGTCTTTCTCTTAATGTTGTTTAACTATGTCATGCAGATCGAAGAAATATTCCAGTGGACCAAACTTTGGTAGGTCAATGCTCTTCATTTCCCGATTGATTTTCTCCCAACTTTCACACACTCTCCCCATATTTCATGCATTTTACATTGAGGTTCCTAGACCACGCTTACCCAGTGTTCAACTTCCTTCTTTATTTGGGCGATGTTGTTATCCATCAACACTTGGATGCCATTCTCTTGTGTATCTCACCCCTTATACACTTAGTTGATGTAGTCTATCCATTCTAAGGCTTTGCGTTCCTTTTCATACCATCTCTACATGTATTTATAGGTTTAGATCCTGTTGATGGGACTTAAATCCCTTGACTCAACAGTAGGAACCAAACTCGCCACCGAGGCCCAATTAGACTCTGCAACGTTTAAAATGGAATGGTTCTCCAGATCTTGCAGTCCATCCAATTTATCGATAGGATTTGTGTTTCTTTGTGAAGGCTCTTCCTTCAATTAGGACTATTTCTTCTATATTTTCTCTTGGGTTGGGATGATATGAGAGATGCAAGCCAGCATAAAGCAACTTGACAATTAACAGGATTAAGTTTTAACTACTGGGGAAGAGGTTAAGTTTGGGATAACCCACTGCTCAACATGCAGACAAATACTCTATACCATAGGCCTAGTACTAATACATTAACCATGTGAGCATCTAATTACTATCTGAGAAACTAACTATCAGAAAGAAAGAAAATATTTAACAAGATAATGGCACAAAAAATAATTCATCTAACATAACCATGCATTACATAATAGAACAATGATTTATCTTCATCATTAAAGCAAACAACATCAAAACATTTCACCAGATAACTTGATGATAGAATTAATTGCTCCTACTCATTATTGCATCATTCATGAAACATGATAGGAAGCAGTTCTTCTCCAAGTCCAATCACATGCATCTGATGAAAATAGCTTGTCTTTGGTCCAGAAGGACTTCTCAATTCGTAGCAGTCTCAAAATAATTCTTAACAACCAAAAAGAAAGAGTTATTACAACAACCATCGACCCTTCGCTAATTGGTCGATTTATTTATTTATAATATAGACTTCTAACCGAAACTAACGGCTAATTGCAGTTTAAACAAAATAGAAATCGGCACATGGCATTATCTTCTAACAAGTTTTTTAACATTCATCTTGAGATACTTCTTGGAAAGGATGACTTCTCTCGTATTCAGTCCAGCTGAAAAACAAGTTTTCACAAGTTTGAGCCCATGGAAATCTGTGTTGTTCCATCAGGGCCACGCATATTCCCCTAATGTCTATTGCATGTGCCCAATACTTTACTAAACTGAAGTTTTGTTGTTGTTGCATGGTTTGGTCTTTGATCGGATTTTCAGTGAATTGTCGTACTTTCCCTGGCTTCGCATCGGATATTTTAGTGAACTCTTTGGTCCATAGCACATCTTGCTCGACATGCGGATTGACCACATTTCTCAAGTCAATGAAATTATCAGGGGTGCCGAACTTGGGGAGCTCGACATCCTTCATTATTTTGTTAATTTTACCCCAGTGCTTATTACACCTAGTCCATTGTTCTTGGATCTCTCGATGTGGGTCCCGAGACATCTTCGCCCAATACTCAGCTGATCGCTTCATGCGATTAAGACTACTTTTGCCTATCACCTGAATGCCACATTTTTCCTTATCTTGGCCTTGTTGTACTGCCTCAATGTACTTGAGTCTTTCTACCACTAACTGTGCCCTTTCATACATCACTCCATCTCCTTCCAAGTTGCGATTTCCATGAGAGTGTCCTCCTAGAACTCAGCTATGTTTTCAAGTAACAGGTGTCTCTCCTTCTTAAACTCCTTGTAAAATCCTACGAACTCACCTTTCAGATACACAATGGTCTGCATGGCACCATTGTAGTATTTGGAAATATGGTGCAAGTTTTCGAGCTCCTTTAGGGCGGCGAATAGTTCCTTTTCATCTTTCCTGGCTCTGTCCAAGGTGGCATCTGAGAAGGATTTTCCTACGTCGATCAGTTCATACATCCATGCGTCTGTTATGTTGATCAATTTATCCTCTGTAGTAACTAGGATGGAGTGATCCAACGAGATCATTTTTTTCTCTGCAGTCCTTTGAACAATGTCCTTTCTCTTCTAATCATAGGAGATTGCATAGATATCAGCCACCTCATCTACTAGCTCTAGTATCTATTGATTGCCCCATATTAGTTTTTTTTCCAAACTACCGGTGGTGTATATTTGTTCAAGGTTGGACTCTCGAACTTCCTTGTTGTATCTTCCAGGTCTGACTCCCTAAGGTTGTAGTAACTCTCAACCTCTAATGGAAAGAAAACCCCGATGCATCCACCATTATCATCATTGATTAAACATTTATGCATGTTGGTGTGGTCAATGAGCCATTTTAGGAGCTCGATGAAAGGAAGCACCAGATTTCAGCTTGCCACCATGTGTAGATAAGTTCTACAGATTTTTGGGAGGACATCATCATCGATCCTCCTTGTATCAGGATCATTGTGCGGGGTATACTCGAGGGGTTCTTCTTTCTTGATTTTCTTAAAAAATTCTTCCCATCGAGGAAATGTTGTTTTGGCTCCAAGGTTTGGCTTTGTGTCTCCGAAGGCCAGAGGTTGGATAAATGCCTCCTTGGAAGTTGTCTTGATGACAAGCACCGGTTTTGGGGTGAATTCTAATTGTCTTGAAACTACTGGGGAGGATCCCTCTCCTACTTCTAGTTCTTGCAGCTTTGGTGCTCTTGGGGATTTTCTGGTGGAGGGTTTCTTTGGAGGCATTGTTCCTACAATTAAAACAACCTTTAAACATGTGCATAGAGAAGTGTCAAGTTGTGAACTCATAAACTAGAGAATAAAACACCACAAGTGGATACATACCTGTAATGCTTTCTAATAAAGTTGTCTAATGCTTATTAAACTTTGGACAGCTTATCCGGTTTGTCGGCCCTGCCTCTTTGTTTGTTCTGAAATATTTTATGTGCTGAATAAGATCATGCATAACAAATTTGACAACATATAACTGGAGAGACTGTATCCATCGTATCAACTAGTTAATATGACTAACAAATGAAATTTAAAATGAAACTACCATCGATTCTCCACAATTAAATCCTAACTGGTTGACGGTGGAGGTAGATGCATTGTATCAACAAGTTAAAATGGGTTCCTTTGATTCGGGCATGGATTATAAACTAATGCGTGATCTATAATCTTATTCACACTTTAAATGCGTCGTACCTAATGGATCTATGGGTAAAACATCTCATCACGTCGCATCTCTCCAGCTTGGAGGTCGGGGATTGACTCTTTAAAATGTAAAATTAATGTGTATTTTATTTTTCTAATTCTCTGACGCCGAAATCGTGTCGGATATCAGAAATCGACAATGCCACTCTTCCCTTTATACGATTCTTACCTTTTCGTTTTCCTGTCAAAGATGAACAGGTCGGTCTTTGGCAATACCTCTACCAAAGTTCAATCGTAAAAATAAAAACTTTCATTTGTCGATGTCGATGAAGATCAGTGTTCGACTATTTTAAACTTCTCAAACGATTTTCAACACCTTTATCGTTTACTGATGTCGAACTCCTAAGAATGTCGTGGAGATCTTTAGTGTGTTGATTCCCTAATTATCTTATTAAGGACCCTTTAATGATTAAGATGATTCTTTGTTGTATGTTTAGGAAGGCTTAAGAAAATTCAAACATGAACATAAAAATAAGCGCAAGTATTAGTTTCATACTGGAGGAAAAACAGACAGTGTAAAGGACCAAGTGGTACCCAAAAGTAAAAAATGAACATAGACTTTTAGGTTGTGTTGAGTGCTCAACAAATGGTGATTCACTGGGCGAAAGAAGACTATCTATTCCTCCTTCGTTTCCTTTGATCCTCACTCATTCCCCTTTATTTTTTGTTGTTATTATTATTATTATTATTATCTTGTTACTGGAAGTATTGTTTTAGGGCTTGGCCATTTACTAGGAGGGCATCAGGTTCTCCCCTCAGACTTTGCAATCGATAAGTGCCTGCCCCAATTTTCTATGCTACCTAGAAAGGTCCAAGCCATAGACTCTGGAACTTAGAATGTTTCCCTTTAGGCTCATTTTATTTGTCCCACTTCAGGACTAAGTCTTCTACTTCAAAATTATTTTCTTTAGCCTTATGCTTATTGAGCCATCTTTTCACTATTTGTTGGTGAGCTAGATATTTTGACGTATCCTTCTCCCTCTCTTCTTCCAGCATGAGCAGAGTGTTGATACTTTGTTGCATGGCTAATGAGGGTTCTTCGTTGGAATCTTGGGCCAGCTGAAGAGACGAAAGATAGAGCCCATTTGGGAGGATGGCTTCTTTTCCATAAACTAGAAAGTATGGGGAATTTCCTATGGCTTCCTTAGGCGTGACCCTATCGACCCATAGTGCATTTTATTGTATATTGTGCCAATATCTTTGGTTATCCATGATTGTATTCTTTAATATCCTTACTAGTTTTTTATTAGTCGATTCAACCACGCCATTTCCCTGGGGATAGTAATTTGTAGAGTACTTGATTATGATTCCTTTTTCCATAGAAAACTTTGTCAACAGGGTTGAAGAAAAGTAAGCTTTGTTATCGAAGACCAAAACAGAACGGACACCTAACCTCGTGATCAGTTGTTGTTCTATAAATTGGATAACCACCTTCTCGTTCACACAAGTTAGAGGAATGGCCTATGTCCATCTCGTGAAATAGTCGGTGGCGGTAAGAATGTACTTGTGCATCTTCGAGGATCTAGGTGTGATTTCTTCTATGATATCCAACCCCCACTACTCGAAAGGTCGAGAGACAGTAACAAGTTGGAGTGGGACCGCTGCTCTTTTCTCATTTCCAATGCTTATTTGACAAGTCTTACAGTTTCTAGCATAAGTATGAGCATCTTTGAACAAGGTGGGTGAATAACAGTCGACTCTCAGAATTATGAGTAGTAGTGTTTCCTGCAAAATGTCCCCCAGGGGGGCCATCATGGAGTTCTTTCAGTACCTTGTTTGTGTCTTCTTGTTCAAGACATATTAACAATACACCATCATAATTGATCCAGAAGAGCACCAAATTTATAAGACGATAATATGAATATTTTAATCTCAAGGCTCTCCTTTCTCTAGGGTTGAGGTTTTTGGGACAAGTCCCATGATGTAGGAGATGAGTTAAATCTTTGTACCAGGAGTATTTTCCTGGGGAGATGTATGCTACTTCACCACACCATAGTGTCATTTCATTCTCCCATTTGAGATATTCGTTTACTTGATCATGGGCTTCGGCTGCAAGTTTGCACAAACCTTGTCCCTTTACTAGTTTTGTAGTTTTATATCTAGAACAAATTCTTGGACTATCGCCATCCAGTTTCCCCTTCTTTCCCCCATTTCCTATTGGGTGAACAATCATAAGATTGTAGGGTGCGACACAATTACTTTAGTGTGATTCTTGAGGATGTAAGACCTAAAATGTTTTACTGCCTTATAAACCACGTAGGCCTGTTTGTCTACAACAGGATAATTGAGCTTAGCTCCTTGAAGATTGGTACTCATAAATGACACCGGGGCTTCATTGTTTCCATCATCCTTCTAAATCAAAACTACAGCTAGCGATTGATCAGAGGCGAAAGTATAAAGGAAAAAGTCCCTATTGAAATTGGGACTTAGCAACACTGGAGCCCGGGAAATGGTAGCTTTGATATCGTTGAAGGTGTATTTTTGCTCATCATCCCACTTAAATTCGACATATTTGCAAATCATATTTTGTAAGGGTTTGATTATTTCTGTGAAGTCAGGAATGAACTTCCTCACAAAATTGATTTTTCCAAAAAAGGACTGGATAGCTTTCTTATTATGGGGTAAGGGGAGTTGAGCTATGGATTTAATCCTTTCTGGGTCTATGCAGATCCCTTCTTGAGATATAATGTGAACTAAAAACTTACCTTCCTCAACACCAAAGATAGTTTTATTAGGGTTTAAGGATATACCATATCTCCTACATCTCTCGAAAAACAGAGTTAAGTGTTGGATGTGCTCTTGTCTATTCTTTGAATACACTGTTACGTCATCTAGATACACAACCACACATTTATTGATTAGTCCCTGGAAATCCATGTCCATGGATATTTGGAAGGTTTCCCCTACATTAATTAACCTGAAAGGCATGCGCTTATAAGAGAAGGTTCCCCATTTGGTTTGGAAAGTGGTTTTCAAATGATCTTCCTTTGAAACAAGGACTTGATTATAACCTGAGAAATCGTCTAGTAGAGAGAAAATATTTGAGCCAAACACGGTCTACAAGAGTTGTTCCATCGGCGGGACCATGCAATTGTCTTTTTCTGAATCTCTATTAAGGTTCCTAAAATCTACGCAAAGGTGAATCTCTCCTGACTTCCTCCTCACCGGGACAAGATTAGCTACCCAAGTGGAATTCCTAAATTGAAAAATGATCTTGGCATCTAAAATCTTATTTAACTCCTGATACATAAGAGGTTCCAGGGATGGGTGATACTTTCAGAGCTTCTGTTGGAAAGGTTTTAGTTCTGTTTTTAAAGGGATGGTGTGTTGAATGATGCAGGTATCATACATTTTCAAATCCTTATAGGACCACACAAAGACATCTTGTTATTGTCTAAAAATTTTGTGGTAAGCTTTCCTCTCTTCCTTAGAGATAGTCTTACCCAGATTCACATTCTTTGGACTCTCTGGGGTTCCAAGATTCACAGTTTCATGCAGGGGGAAAGAGCTACTAGTCTTTGCGTATTTGGGTCCCTTAAATCACTCCTTGAGATCAAAATGATTTTCTAGATTAGCTATCCCTTTTGGGATCGTGTGACCCTTTGATTTATCCATAGGTCGTCCTGTCCGAGGATTGGTTTCTGTGGAAAGCTCTTGGAATTCTTCATCATCAATGGTGAGGTCTTTGAAATTGTCTTGGTTAGTCAAGAAGTTTATGATTTGTTCATCTCCTTTGAAGACTTTCCAATTGGAAATGTTATTAGGTACCAATGGTTTGTAGAGTAGTTACACAACAAATCGGGAGGCTTCATAATCTTCTAAAGGTGACAGTCTGGAAGTGGTTCTGGCCAAGGAGTTAGCAAGAATATTCTTTGTCCTGGGGACCATAGTGATATTAAAGGCCTCAAAGTGTTCTATTATCCTATGCACCTCATGTTGATAGTTCTTCAGATGAGGATAATTGCAATGTATAGTATTTCTTACCTGTATAAAAATAATTTTGGATTCCCTGAAAACTTTCAATCCTTTGATATCGAAATCTATGGCTTTCCTTAATCCTTGTACTAGAGCTTCATATTCGGAAGTTTTGTTGGTACATTCAAATTCTAGCCTACAAGAAAAGAAATGATGTTTACCAATAGGATTGATGAGGATGCATACTGCTCCAGACCCTTCTTGAGATTTAGATCCGTCAAAATAGAAAATCCAAATTTGTTACTGGGGATCACTATTTTCATTTCCCTTATTAGTTTCTTGTTCTCTGACCTCTTGTTTCCCATGTTCTAGCACTGAGTTTTGGTAGGAGCGGGTGTCTCCTGTCGGGATCGAAAATTTGTCTTGAAAGATCAATTCTGAGTTTTGAGTAAGAGGACTTTTAGATAAGAGGGGAGCGAAGTTTCCAAAGTAGGAGTCATAGGAATAATTGCCCAGTATGGGGAAATATGTGGATGAGGGTTCATTAGGGGCTTCTAAATCAGTGACCGTATGTTTCAGATATCTCTCCCTATCGATTTTGATCATGTTCTTGTATCCCTTCAGTGGTAGCCAAAGGTGTGCCCAGTCTGTACTAAAGTAACCATTTAGCTCTTCAGACCAGTCTCGACTTAGTAATAGCCCATATGCTTATGGGATATCTACTACAATAATGTCGATCACTTGCACAAACGTGGGGTGTGGCGATATCATGATCATCACATATTTGAGTTCTCCTATGACCTTGACCTGAGTCCTATCCATTTGTATGACATGTTTTTCAGTCTTGAGAGGAACGAAATTCAATTTCTTGAAAACAAACAAGGGCATGACATTAGAGGATTCTCTAGTATCTACTAAATAGTTATGGATGTTTCTATTGAATATTTCAAATGTTAAGAGGAACGGGGGGACAAATGTTTTTTCTTTTATATCTCCTGAATAGGCATTCACAATTGGTTTTCCCACCGGACTTGTGTGAGTCAAACCTCTCTTTGGGCAATTGCCCACCGTTGGGTTTTTCACAGAGTCCAGGGCCTGTAACAAAAATTCGTTATCCTGTGGAATCCTTCATATATCCATAACTGAAATGTTGGCCTTTAGCTTATTCAAATCTTTGACCACGTTGTAATCTAGTTTTGGTGACTCTTGGGTGTGAATACTTATAGTATTTTTACCGATAGTGAAAGACGTTTTTGGGTGGTCAGGATTTAACTTACTTTACGAAACTCAGGTGGTGTCGGTATCTTTTGATCCAGGAAAAACCTTACTGCACATCTGTATCACCTAAACTTCCGTGATTTGTTCCCGATACTCAAAAATATCGCTGGAAAGCATGATCAGGTCGAGATCCCATATCAGCATGGCTATGTCTCGTGGTGGGTCAACTTCTTCCTGGTCTGCCATATTCATAACCGAACTGCTTGGCTGGTTGGCTAGGGAGACTTCGTCTAGAAACTGATTGGCCATCAAATGCATGGCATGTACCCATTTAGGGAAGTATCTTTCAGAATGGCTCTCCTAATGATAAGTACAGAAAGAATCAGACACGACATTCCCTATATCAATATTTAAGTTAGCAGGGGGAGGTTCAATTTATTTGAAAGGCGAGTTTCTTTTAAAGAAAGGTTTATAGGGACTTTAGCCTTGGTTTCCCTCCCCTGCATTTCTCTTCATGTCTATGATTTCATTTGATAATATATTCACCATGCATTGTAGATATTCTATATCACCATTACCTTTGTCGGGAGTTTGTTCAACCATTTTTCCTGGAGGTCTAGTCAAAAGGAGTCCTCTCCTTGGGGGGGGGGTGGATTTCTTTTTTCACTAAGGAGACGTGGCCCTCTTTACATGTTTTCATCTTGGCCTCCTCAAAATTTTTGGCCAGGGTTTTCTTAGCGGCTCTTTTTACAAACATATAAATAGAAGCTGCAAGCACATTGGCATAAACCTCAATTTGTAACTCTTGAGTTGGTTTCGCCGTGGGATGGAATTTTTTTAAGATGGTCGTGAATCTCTGATTGAAATATTTGACCCTTTCTTTCAGACTCATGGTGGTTGTGAACAACTCTACCATCAGGGATCCTGTATTAGTTTCCTCTGCAAATTTATCCAAAAAATCTTTCTGGAACTTAGTCCAGCTGGTTATCGATCCTACTGGAAAGTTGAAATACCACGTGGAAGTAGAATTTTTGAACGTGTAGGGGAAGACTCTGCAGACTATGTATTCATGTTGAACGTTCATAAGTTTGATCACGAGGATGAAATTCTTGATATGATCTTCAGGTAATCCTGAAGTTTCAGGGTCGTACTTACGAAGTAGTTTCTCCGGATGTCGGGGAAGATTATGTATTTGTCTGGGGACGACCACGACATCTCCGACCAACCAGGGTTGATTGTTCTGAAGAGGGATTACTCTTTCTTCCCCATGGTTATTATTATCCTCCATATCTTCGAAATCTGAGTCAAACGCTTCTTCTTCCAAAAATTCGTTTGGATCGGAGATGTCGGCTAGAATTATCATCGGCTAGACTCGTAATCATTTGATGAGTGGTAAGGTTCTCAAGATTCATGATCTAGATAGAATTATTGATGGGATTTAATCATGATTGACAAATGTGTATTCTCTGTGAAACCTTTCCTCAGGATGGGACGTTCTCTTTTTGGTTCTTTTCTAATATATATAACAAAGAAAGATAAAGCTTAATCTAAATGGCAGAGGGAGTTAAATTGTGTGTTGGGATAAGGCTAGTTTTTTTATGATAACCTCTATACCTTAGCATGCATATGAAAAAGATCTAAACTACTTCAAACCAACATTAATACATTTTTTATTAGTGGACATTCAACATTGTCTGAGATAATAGTTACAAAAAAGAAAATATACATGTGATAAGAAGCTAGTGCAGGAAAAGTAATTCTCGATGCTCTATTATCAATCACAACTTAACACAATCAATTTATATTCATCAACTAGAACAAAAGAATTATTAAAACATTATCAGGTAACTTTAAATAACATATACATCAACTCTTACTCAATATAACAACAAATATTGAATCTGAAGACATAGATAATCCCACTCGGTCCAATCACATTCAACCTTAGATGATAGAAGTCTCTTTGGTTCTAAACATAAATTCTTAATTAAAATAACTTGCATAGAAATAATTTTCTTATAAAATTCCAGAAAAAGTCTTTCTCTCCAAAACCATCGACCCTTTGTCCCAGGTCAGTGGCCTTATTTATAAAAAAAATAATAACTAAACTAAAAATAACTACTAAAGTTGTGTTAAATTAAGAAAACTCCATGTGGAGGATTTATCTATATGTTCTCTTTTGCTCATCTAGTGGTTTTACTGAAGTGGATTGTTCTTCGCATACTCTAACCACTTGAAGAAGATATATTCACATGTATTTGCATATGGAAACTTGTGTTAATCAATCAGAGTGGAGTGGACCTCTTTTATCTCTATTGCCCATTCCTTGTACTTGATTATCTTGAAATGTGATGCAGGAGCATTGCCTACATCAAGTGAGCCAGCGTGGAAGCGAAGGACAGCTGGACAAGCGGCAGCACAAATTTTGAAAATACCTTGAAGTTGTTGCGCGATCTTAACTGAGCCATTAATAAAAGGCGCACTTGTATAATGTAAACGGACCTTGAGTGATTGCTCTTTACCTTAGTAGGTAGAAGGCATTTAAAATAGTAAATGCAGGTAGATAGAATTTAATTCTAGATTAGACAGTTTTAGAGCGCAAGAGGGAAATGGGATATAGACACCTTCATTGTGTATTGTAACATTATTATTGAAGCATTGGAGCATAGGAGCATGCAGAGATCTGTGTAAGAACACCCATGCATAGATGTTTGAATTAAAAGAAAGAGTTTGATTCAAATTCATGGTTTTGTGTTTGTTCTCTGTGTATTGATGTTGAATGACATGCTCATGAATGTTTTCTTTTTGTTATACATTTGCTTTAATATGCTGTGTATATGATTTCATGTTTGAGTTGAAGTTTGGAGAAGAATAGGAATGAGTTTCAATTGTTTCTCTATCTGAGCAAGAGTTCCTACAAGGAGTGCAGTCGAATAGTCCGCAGGGAGTGCATTGACAGAGGGTTCAGATAGGGTATCTTTTTTTCTCATTCATCCAGAGGTGCAGACAGGCACAGAAGTTGTGCAAGGAGTGAACATGCCAAGTGAAATCTCAGGGTTGTGGACCTGGGCGAAGCATTGAGAGACTGCTACTGCAAGTGTGCGCAGAGTCGAAGACTCAGCACTTGGAAGTTTCTGAAGGTTGCTGCAAGGAGTGCGCGCAAGACTCTTTCTAAGACTCAGAGTTACAAGAAAGATCAGGAAGGATAAGGCCTTCGGAATCATTGAAGAACAGTGCTAGGAAAGTTGCGAGAAAAGTGTCGTAAGTTAGTGCAGCCGGAGGACGAGTTTGTGGAAGAACACTTAGTCATTCTCAGAAATCATCAAGGAGGAAGGACGGACGGTCGAGATTCTCTGAAGAGAACTCACGAAGTTTCTGTGAGCCGTTAGATCTCGCGGAAGTGCAAGGAATATACGGGGAAGTACTCTCCAGAGGTTCAAAACTCAGGAGGGGTAGGACCGTAGATCCAAGTCATGAGGACCGTTAAATTTATGCGTGGATTCACATATCGGGGTTTCACTGGTTGAAGTCTCATAAACGCTGCAACAGGAATCACAAAATCGTGAAATGCAATATCCCAGCAGGTAAGAATATTTACGTGGGGCCACAGTGGAGTCAGTCAGTGGACATGTGGCACTTCACATCAGGGTTTCGCAGTGAGAAGTTCCGAACTTATGCATTAGGATTCGCGATCTCGCGAAGTCCAAAATCTTGAAGGAGCTGACGTGACCGTTGAAAAGTCAAACTCGTGAGTATATCGTAGTTTCAGCATATCGAGAATCAGGAGTCGGGGATACAAGTTACTCGACATCGCGAGTGTCGAAATTGTGATAGAGGGAAAACCCCGATAGGAAAAGGTCAACATTAATTGGTTGTCGAGTTTTGGGATTTGAGCGTCTAATGCTCGACCAATGACCTTGCGAAGCCGTGAAGTCTGATATCCTAATTGTAAAGAGGAGATCCCATGGAGATTTTTTGTGGGTGCAGAATTCCTGATAGGGAATTAGAAGGACCGATCAGAGTTCTTCGGGCCGAGAGAAATAAAATATCCTGCGTCAACATGGCCTTCCGACCTGTGGGTTGAGAGGTAGCAGGGTGTCGATGTCAATCTAGTATTAGAGCCTGATTCTTGTCTGTGTATTTCAGGCGAGGGAGGCATAAGAGATAAGAAGCACTCTGATACACGTCAATCTAGTATCAGAGCACAGAAATATTCTTTTCTTTCTGCAGCAAAGAAAGAAGAATTCACCATGCCACCAAGGAGAAGGGACGCGCTAACACCTGATCCAGAGGATAGGGAAATGTCGAGAAGAAGAGGCAGACAGATGACAAATCTAGTGATGGAGAGAGAAATGCGTGACCTACGAGCTAGACTCGAAGACATGGAGACAACGCAGAGACACACAACCAGTGCAGGGGATCTCAGTGATTCCAAAAGTGAAGCTGAGGCTGAGAGAGAATAAGAATTTGCAGTCAAGGATGCATCAAACGAACGTTTGATCATAGCTATTGCAAGGATGGGTGCAAGAGAAAAAATGGACATTCCAGTTTATGAGGGAAACTTGGATGCAAAGGAGCTTCTAGACTGGATTAGAGCTCTAGACACATACTTCGACTATGAGGATGTCGAAGAGGACAAGAAAATCAAGCATGATGTCACAAGATTAAAGGGACATGCAGCATTGTGGTGGGATGAACTACAAGATGATAGACGCTACAAGGGAAATCAAAATATCAAGAGCTGGGATAGAATGATCACAAAGATGAAAGCGAAATTCATCCCCAGAGATTATCAAATTAAGTTGTTCAGGAGGATGCAGAACCTGAGACAGAAGTTGATGACAGTGAAAGAATACACTGAGGAACTCTACAAACTGAACATCAGGGCAGGTCATCGGGAGAGCGATGATGAGAAAGTTGCCAGATACATGAATGGCCTGAGATATGATATCCAGGATGAGATGAGCATGGTAACCATCTGAACGGTGGAAGATTCTTATAAAATGGCTCTGAAAGCAGAAGAGAAGCTGAGCCGAAAGTAGAGTCAAAGGGGCCGAGGCAGAAGTCAGCCCAGAGGCAAGTCAGTTGCCCAGGAAAAATATCAGAATCCCAAGGAGGAATGGAAGAAACCTCAGACTCGAACTAAGAGAGGTGGAACCTCACAGCGAGGGAAATATGTTGAACAGAGAGGGCATCATAATGAGCAGAGAGGAGAATATGCTGACAACCACACTTTTCCTCATACTAGAGGTAGAGGAAGAGGAAGAGGTGGAGTAATAACATGCTTCACATGTGGAAAGAATGGGCACAAGTCTTATGAGTGTCCAGACAAGAAGAAAGAGATTGGGGAACCTCACATCACCGAGGCATAGAGGCGGGATGTTGAAGCAGAAGATGCTAAAGGTGGAAGATAGTTGATGATGCGAAAAGTCCTTTTGACACCCGAGAAAGAGGTGGAGAGTTCAGTCCAAAGGACCAGACTTTTCACGACTGCTTGCAAGACCAAGGACAAAGTATGCAAGGTCATTGTAGATAGTGGTGGCACAGATAATCTCATCGCTACGGAGATGGTAGAGAAGTTGGAGCTGGATATGACTGATCATCCAAGCCCATACAGAGTTGGCTACAGAAAGGACACCAGGTAACTGTCACTAAACAATGTTTAGTTGAGTTTAAGATAGGGGGATATAATGATAAGATCTTGTGTGATGTCATTCCTATGGATTTTTGTCATCTATTATTGGGTAGACCATGGCAATATGACAGAAATGTGATTCATGATGGGAGAATGAACACATACACCCTAGAGAAGGATGGAAGGACACACATGTTGCTTCCAATCAAGGATAAGGAGGTGAATCCTGAGGTAAGCAACACAGTACTTCTCATGAGTGGGAAGGAACTTCTTACAGAAGTTAAGAAGAAGGAGGATCCACAGTTCATCGTGGTAAGAAATCCTAGAATTGTTTTGACCAGCACAAGGGTGGATGATTTACCAAAAGAAGTTTAGGAACTGCTGGAAGAGTTCACTGACATTGTAGTGGACGAATTACCTCGTTCGTTGCCACCAATCATAAGCATGAGTCATCATATTGATCTCATACCAAGGGCCAGTTTTCCAAATAAAGCTGCGTATAGATTGATGCCGCAAGAGAATGAAGAAGTTAAGAGGCAAGTCCAGGATTTGTTGGACAAAGGTTTAGTCAAGGAAAGCTTGAGTCCATGTGATGTCCCAATCATACTCAATCCGAAGAAAGATGGAGGCTGGAGGATGTGTATTGATTCAAGGGCGATTAATAAGATAACCAACAGGTACAGATTTCCATTTTCGAGGATGAATGATATGATGGATTGCTTGAGTGGAGCAAAGTATTTTTCAAAGATTGATTTGAAAAGCGGTTATCACCATATTTGCATGAGAGAGGGTGATGAATGGAAGACAACATTCAAAACCAATGAAGGGTTGTATGAATGTCTTGTTATGCCATTTAGCTTAACAAATGCACCAAGTACCTTCATGAGGTTGATGAACAAAGTCCTGAGGGAGTTCATCGGGAAATTTGTCATTGTGTATTTGGATGACATACTGATTTACAGTAAAACAGTGGCAGAGCATCTGAAGCATTTGGCTACAGTGATGCATAAATTATAGCAGGAGAAGCTATTGATAAATATGAAGAAATCCTCATTCATGAAGACATAGCTCATTTACTTGGGGTTTGTTATTTCCGCAAATGAGTTGAGGATGGATCCAAATAAGGTAGGGGTAATCAAGAATTGGCCATCAGCGAGGAATATTTTTGAGGTGAGAAGTTTTCATGGATTGGCTAGATTCTACCGAAAATTCATAAGAAATTTCAGTGGAATTAGCACAGCAATGATGGATACAGTGAAGAAAAGACACAAGTCTTTTCACTGGATAGAAGAGGCTGAAAATATTTTTAATCTGTTGAAGGAGAAGATTACAGAACAACCAGTTTTGGTGTTGCCATATTTCCAGAAGACATTTCAGGTGAAATGCGATGCAAGCGGATTTGCAGTCGGGGCAGTCTTGAGTCAAGAAGATAGGTCGATAGTGTACTTCAGTGAGAATCTAAATGAGGCAAAGGTGAAATACTCCACTTATGATAAGGATTTTTATGCTATCATCCAGGAATTGAAGAAATGGAGGCATTACTTGATCCCGAAAGAGTTTCTCTTGTACAGTGACAATCATGCACTGCAATTTGTGACTCAACAGGAAAAGTTGAATCAGAATCATGTCAAATGGGTTGAGTATATGCAGAATTTCACATTTGTGATAAAAAATATTTCTGGTACTGCTAACAAAGTGGTTGATGCTTTGAGCAGGAAGTGTTTGTTGTTGCAAGAGTTCCGAGTCAAAACGTTGGGTTTTGATGATCTCGGGGATATGTACGTTGATGATCCAAATTTTAAGGAGGTGTATGAAGGAACTGAGAATCCAATTCTCAGGGACCGAAGCCAATGGATGGAGTACATGATCCAGGAAGGATTACTATTTAAAGGTAATCAGTTGTGTATTCTAAAATGCTCCATGAGGGAGAATCTACTGAAGGAGAAACACAGCGGAGGATTAGCAGGGCACTTTGGTCATGACAAGACGTTCGCAAAGCTGAATGAGTCATATTTTTGGCTGGGAATGTGAGCAGACATCAGGAAATTTGTAGACAGATGCATAATTTTCTAGCATTCGAAGGGAAGGAAGCAAAATGTGGGTTTTATCAACCATTTCCCATACCAGAGAGGCCATGGGATGCAATTAGCATGGATTTTGTATTGGGGTTGCCAAGAACATAAAGAGGTTGTGATTCAATCTTTGTGGTGGTGGATAAATTTTCCAAAATGGCACACTTCATTCCATGTCAGAAGACCAGTGATGCAACTCACATTGCGAACTTGTTTTTCAAAGAGGTCATTCGACCTCATGGATTGCCAAGGAGTATAGTTTCGGATCAAGATACGAAATTCATAGGGCATTTTTGGAGGACCTTATGGAAGAAGTTGGGAACTAACTTGGCATTTAGTTCGACTTATCATCCTTAGATGGATGGATAGAAAAAAGTGGTCAACAAAAGTCTGGGAGACTTGTTGAGAAGCTTGGTGACAGAGCACCATAACCAGTGGGACAACATATTACCATAGGCAGAGTTTTCTTATAATGACCCAGTTAACAAGAGCACAGGGAAAAGTCCATTTCAGGTTGTCTATGGCATGCAGTCGAGAGAAATTTCTGAATTGAGGGATTCAGAACAGACTGGGACTAGGAGCGCTAGTGTAGAAGAATTCACAGAAGCGATGAAGGAACTTCACAGCCAGGTGAAGCAGCGACTACAAAATTCAAGCCAAGAATATAAGCGCAGAGCCGATCAACATAGAAGACAAATTCAGTTTGAGGTTGGTGACTTGGTTCTACCACATTTGAGGAAGGAAAGGTTTCCTAGAGGAACATATAATAAGTTGAAGATGAAGAAAATCATGCCATGTAGGGTCTTGAGGAAATTTGGGGCAAATGCTTATGAGATTGAATTACCCGATGGGATCAGAACTTCTCCAATATTCAATATCTCATATTTGTACCCATATAAGGCTGAGGAGATAGAGACTGGAAGTGAGCAGCCAGTGATCCAGTGGAAAAAGCAGATGCCAGTGGAAGAAAAACTGCAGATGGATTACATACTGGGTAAGAGAGTAAGCAAGAAGACCAGACAAAAGCAATACTTTGAGTATCTAGTCAAATGGAAGAACCATCCAGTTGAAGACGCCAGCTAGGAGAATGAAGTAGAGATACAGAGGCATGGACAAATCGTGCACAAGCTCATGGACAAGAGCCCATGAAAATTTTCAAGCGAGGGAGTATGATGCAGGAGCATCGCCTACATCAAGTGAGCCAGCGCGGAAGTGAAGGATAGCTGGACAAGTGCCAGCACAAATTTTGAAAATACCTTGAAGTTTTTGCGCGATCTTAAATGATCCATTAAGAAAAGGCGCACTTGTATAATGTAAACAGACCTTGAGCGATTTCTCTCGTCCTTAGTAGGTAGAAGGCATTTCAAATAGTTAATGTAGGTAGATAGAATTTAATTCTAGATTAGACAGTTTTAGAGCGCAAGAGGGAAACGGGATATAGACACCCTCATTGTGTATTGTAACATTATTATTGAAGCATTGAAGCATAGGATCATGCAGAGAGCTGTGTAAGAACACCCATGTACAGATGTTTGAATTAAAAGAAAGAGTTTGATTCAAATTCATGGTTTTGTGTCTATTCTTTGTGTATTGATGTTGAATGACATGCTCATGAATGTTTGCTTCCTTTTATACATTTTATTTAATATGATGTGTATATGATTTCATGTTTGAGTTGAAGTCTGGAGAAGAATAGGAATGAGTTTCAATTGTTTCTCTATCTGAGAAAAAGTTCCTGCAAGGAGTGCAGTCGAATAGTCCACAGGGAGTGCGTTGACAGAGGGTTCAGATAGGGTAGCTTTTGTTCTCATTCATCCAGAGGTGCAGACAGGCACAAAAGCCGTGCAAGGAGTGCACAAGCCAAGTGAAATCTCAGGGTTGTGGACCTGGGCGAAGCATTGAAAGACTTTTGCTGCAGGTGTGCACAGATTCAGAGACTCAACACTTGGAAGTGTCTGAAGGTTGCCGCAAGGAGTGCGTGCAAGGCTCTTTCTAAGAATCGGAGTTACAAGAAATCTCGGGAAGGATAAGGCCTTTGGAATCATTGAAGAACAATGCTAGGAAAGTTGCGAGAAAAGCGCCATAAGTTAGTGCATCCGGAGGAAGAGTTTGTGGAAGAACACTTAGTCCTTCTCAGAAATCGTCAAGGAGGAAAGACAGACGGTCGAGATTCTCTGAAGAGAACTCACGAAGTTTTCGTGAGTCATTAGATCTCGCGGAAGTGCAAGGAAGATATGGGGAAGTACTCTCCATAGGTTCAAAACTCAGGAGGGGTAGGACCATAGATCTAAGTCACGGGGACCATTAGATTTATGCATGGATTCACATATCGAGGTTTCACTAGTTGAAGTCCCATAAACACTACAGCAGGAATCGCGAAATCGAGAAACGTGATATCCCGACAGGCAATAAGATTTGTGTGGGGCCACAGTGGAGTCAGTCAGTGGATAGGTGGCACTTCACATCGGGATTTCGCAGTGAGAAGTTCTGAACTTATGCATTAGGATTCACGATCCCACGAAGTCCGAAATCCCGACGGAACTAACACGACCGTTGGAAAGTCAAACTCGCGAGTATATCGGAGTTTCAGCATATCGGGAATAGGGAGTCGGGGATAGAAGTTACTCGACATCATGAGTGCCGAAATCAGGATAGAGGGAAAACCCCAATAGGAAAATGTTAGCGTTAATTGGTTGTCGGGTTTCGAGGATTCGAGTGTCCAATGCTCTACCACTGACCTCACGAAGCCGCGAAGTCCGATCTCCCGATTGTAAAGAGGAGATCCCATGGAGATTTGTTGTGGGTGCAGAATTCTTGATAGGGAATTAGAAGGACCGATCAGAGTTCTTCGGGCCAAGAGAAATAAAATATCCTACGTCGACGTGGCCTTCTGACCTGTGGGTTGAGAGGTAGCGGGCGTCGACGTCAAAATGTAAGCATTGTAGGACTGCAAGAGCCTTAATCAGGGTTCCATGAACTTCTTCACTTGACCTGGGATCATGCTTCAAATCTGAGAAATCTCCACTTTCCATTCCAAGTCTTTCTCTTGATGTTGTTTAGCTATGTCATGTAGATTAGAGAAATCTTCCGGTGGACCAAACTCTAGTAGGTCAATGCTCTTCATTTCCCGATTAATTTTCTCCCAGCTTTCACACACTCTCCCCATATTTCCTACATTTTTTGTTGAGGTTCCTAGACCACGATTACTCAGTGCTCAAATTCCTTCTTTATTCAAGAAATTTTGTTATCCATCAACACTTAGATGCCATGATCTTTTGTATCTCGTCCCTTCTACACTTTGTTGATGTAGTCTATCCATTTCAAGTCTTGATGTGCCTTTTCATACCATCGTTGCATGTATTTATAGGTTTAGACCCTATTGATGGGACCTAAATCCCTTGAATCAACAATAGGAACCAAAACCGCCACCGAGGCCCAATTAGATTCTACAACATTTAAAATGGAATGGTTCTCCATATCTTGCGATCCGACCAATTTAGCGATGGGATTTGTGTTTCTTTGTGAAGGCTCTTCCTTCAGTTAGGACTATTTCTTCTTTATTTTCTCTTGTGTGGGGCTGATATGATAAATGCAATCCAACATAAACCAACTTGACAATTAATAGGATTAAGTTTTAACTACTGAGGAAGAGGTTAATCTAGGGATAACCCACTGCTCAACATGCAGACAATTACTCTATACCACATGCCTAGTACTAATACATTAACCATGTGATCATGTAATTACTATCTGAGAAACTAACTATCAGACAGAAAGAACATATTCAACAAGATAATGGCATGAAAATTAATTCATCTACCATAACCATGGATTACATATAAACACAACGATTTATCTTCATCATTAATGTAATGAACATCAAAACATTGCACTAGATAATTTGACAACATAATTAATTTCTCTTACTCATTACTGCATCAATCATGAAACATGATTGGAAGTAGTTCTTCTCCAAGTCCAATCACATGCATCTAATGAAAATAGTTTTTCTTTGGTCCAGAAGGACTTCTCAATTCGTAGCAGTCTCAAAATAATTCTTAACAACCAAAAAGAAAGAGTTCTTACAACAACCATTGACCCTTTGCTAATTGGATGATGTATTTATTTATAATATAGAGTTCTAACTGAAACTAACGACTAATTGCAGTTTAAAAAAACAAAAATTGCCACATGGTGTTATAATCTAACAACTTCTTTAGCAGTCATCTTGAGATACTTCTTGGAAAGGATGACTTCTCTCGTATTCAATCCGGCTGACAAACAAGTTTTCATGAGTTTGAGCCCATGGAAATCTATGTTGTTCCATCAGGGCCGCATATATTACCCTGATGTATACTACATGCGCCCGGAACTTTACTAAACTGAAGTTCAATTGTTGTATCATGGTTCAGTCTCTAATCGGATGTTTGGCGAATTATCGTACTTGCCCTGGCTTCGCATCAATTATTTTCGCGAACTCTTCGGTCCATAGTTGTTAAGCCCTAAATAATGGCTCATTACCCCTTAATTGGGGCATATTACATTAGTAATGTTATTTTATTTATTTCATCTTTAATCCATTAGTTGTAATTATACCTCCTAGTCTCCTATTATACCAAGGAGACAATTTCATTTGGAATCATCTTGTAATTGTACATTTATGTGGAAATAAGGAGGTTTCCCCATCGAAGAGGATTATTATCTGAATTTCTCTCTTTTTCAAGGCGTTGCGTACTTATTTTGAGGTTTTTATATGCTATATTGATATTTGGTTCTTAACATATGGTATCAAAGATCAAGGTCTTAGGGTTTCACTGCTACATCCGAGATGCCTTGGAATTTTCGCTATAATTTTTTTTCTAAAATGTTTCAGAAGGAACAACTTGGAGGATATTTAGTAGACGAATCAAGGTATATTGGGTTAAAATTTCATCTCCAAAGGCCTTATACTTTCGGAGATACATCCTATGCAAGATAGGTTTTTGGAATCATCCTAAACTGATTCATTACGGAATTTTCTCTATAAAACATTTTCTGTAACATTTCAGACCCTAAAATCTAGAGCCTATTCATAAAAATTAGTAAGGTATCTATGTTAAAAATTTATGATTCTTGGTAATCTTAAATTTGTAGATACACCGTGTGGAATATAGGGTCACTAGTCTCAAGAAGGTGTTCCAGGTCAAACAATCATAACTTATTCCTAGAGTATCCAAATTGAGTTAGACTGGTTGCATTGGATAGTGGATAGTATGTAGTATTTTTGGTACAAGTTGAATAATTTTATATCAATTATTTTTTGCGAGGCATGCTATACAAGTGAGATCTCCTGGAAAGACAAAAAATCAGAAAGTTGTGGGGAAGTTACCATAAAGTCCACTTGGCACATCCAATTTTGATCAGACCTGTGGAATTGTAGAGAAGAAATATTAGAGAACTACAAAAAAGAAAGTTGCATACCCATAAGGGATGAAACTTTGGATATACAACAGAAGAAATATTGTCTAGCAGAACCACCTCAAAATCAAGGTTCAAAAGTGATACTTGGCCAAGATGCCACCCAAAAAGGGAACTTCTACACAAAATACGCCTCCAGACAATCCTACATGGACTCTTGATGAAGGTGAAGAAATGTGTTAGGAAATAAACGATTTACAAAAGAAGACAGTAACAAAATATGAACTACAAGAGATGATGGAGGGTTTAAAAGGGTTGATCATGGAAGGATTGAAAAATTTACTAATAGAGAGGACACCTGAAAGTGAAAATTTATCCCATGAAATTCATGATGAGGACACAAGGAAGGTGAATCAAGAATGGAGAAACTCCAACTTTGGGTTGAAGATCAACCACGTTCCTATGATCGATATGAGGAAGTTTGATGGCAAGGACCCAATCACATGGATACTTCAGATGGAGCAATTATTTGATCTACATAATGTGCCACATACACAAAAGGTATGAATTGCTTCTTTATATTTAGAACCCAATCAATTTGTATGGTATCGATGGATTTATTCTCACAAATCACTCATCACTTGGAAAATTTTCACAGAAGAAATGATAGAACACTATCAGGATACAAGGATCAATACCTTCTTTAGCCAATTGATAAATCTCAAGCAAAAGGGTTTAGTTATAGAGCACATTGAGAACTTCCAAAGAATGAATATAAAGGTAACAGATATTCCATATGAGAACTTAATTGATGTATTCATAGGAACTTTAAAGCATAACATTCAACATGCGGTTATCCTTTGGAAACCCAAATAATTGGACAATGCATTTAGGGTGGAAAGAAATGTTGAAAGTAAAAATATGGGTATGGCTACTAGAAGGACCAATACTAACAGCTATAGAGAGAACAATGCTCCTTCTTCTAAAACACCTCAACCTACAAGGTTTACACCTCAACAATTGGAAGAAAGAAAAGAAAAAGGTTTATGATTTAATTGTGACAACAAGTACAGTGAAGGACATAAGTGTGGTGAGAAGAAATTATTACACATAGATTGTGAAGAGGAAGAAGAAGAAGAAGAAGAAGAAGAACCATCTCAAGATGAAAGCGTAGAAACAATTTCATCTAAAGAGTTGAATCCCATGTTATCGTGTAATGCATTGGTTGGAATTAGCACTCCTCAAACCCTCAAGATCGAAGGATATATCAAAAAGAAAAAGGTAATAGTCCTAATTGATTCTAGCAGTACTCATAATTTCATTCACTATAAATTATCCAAAGCTCTCAATTTCTTTCTATATCTATCACCAAAGTTTCAAGTAATGACTGCAGATGGAGGAACTATCAATTTCTTAGGAAAATGAAATAAGATCAATCTTACTATGGGGGAATATGTAATGAATAGTCCAATGATTGTTATACCCATGGGTTGTCTTGATGGTGTACTAGGAATCCAATGGTTACAATCATTAGGAACAATGGCTTTTAATTTTCAAGAACTTTTCATGAAATTTTCATTGGAAGGAAAATAAATTGAGTTAAGAGGTATCACAGGGAAACCCAGTAAGGTGATAAGCTCTAATGGCATGAAAAAATTCTTGAAAAAGGGGCATCAAGGTGTTATTTCAGAACTATGCTCACTGGATGTTTAAACATCTAATCCATCTATTCCTCTAGATCTCCAAGGGATCATTGATAAAAATTACAAATTATTTGAAGATATTCCCAAAGGTATTCCACCCACTCGAAATCATGATCATGATATTCACCTAATTCCTGGGAGTGTTCCTCCTAGCATCAGGCCATACATATACCCTTATGCCCAGAAGAGTGAAATTGAGCGCATGGCTGAAGAAATGTTAGAGACTGGAATTATTAGACCTATCTAAAGTTCTTACTCTGCACCGGTGGTAATGGTATTCAAGAAATATGGCCCATGGCGTATGTGTCCAGATTATAGAGAGCTCAACAAGATCACTATTAAAGATAATTTTCCAATTCCCGTCATTGATGAATTGTTAGATGAACTGCATGAAGCAATCTATTTCACAAAGTTGGATCTCCATTCAGGGTATCACCAGATTAGAATGAAGTAAGAAGATACCCCAAAAACATCATTCTGAACTCATGAAGGCCATTATGAATTTTTGGTCATCCCTTTTGGCCTTACAAATGCACCTTCCACATTCCAAGGGTTGATGAATTCCATTTTCAGTCCCTTCCTCAGAAAATTTGTGTTAGTATTTTTTGATGATATACTAATCCATATCAAGTCTTGGGAGGATCATGTGTGACATGTTGACAAGGTGCTACAACTACTAAAGGAGAAACAACTATATGCCAAACCATCCAAATGTTTCTTTGGAGTGAAGGAGGTAGAGTATTTGGGTCATATTGTATCTCATGAAGGTGTCAAGGTAGACCCTAACAAGATTAAGGCCATGACGGACTAGCCAATTCCCAAAACATTGAAGAATATTAGAGGATTTTTGGGTTTGATAGGTTACTACCACAAGTTTGTTTGGCACTCTGGAAGAATAGCAACACCTTTAACAACACTAACTAAGAATGATGCATTTTCATGGAATCCAGATTCAACTAAAACTTTTGAAAAACTTAAAGAGGTGATGTGCAAAGCTCTTGTATTGACCACTCCAGACTTCATAAAAACATTTATTGTGGAATGCGATGCCTTGGTAAATGGAATTGGTGCTATCCTAATGCAATAAGGAAGGCCCATGGATTTTGAAAGTCGACCACTCAATGGAAAGGACTTACACAAACCCATTTACGAGAAGGAAATGATGGCAATACTACATGCATTGAAGAAATGGAATCCTTACCTAATAGGTAGGCACTTCAAGGTCAAAACAGATCATGATAGTCTCAAATACTTCTTGGAACAAATACTATCATCAGAAGAACAACAAAAATGGGTAACCAAGATATTGGGTTATGATTTTGAAATCGTTTATAAAAAAGGGAAGAAAAATGTTGTGGCAGATGCACTCTCAAGAAAGGATGAATATGTTGAGGCCTTTCTCTGTGTTATCTCGATCATCGAACCTGATTGGATAATAGAATCAAGGGATGAATGGAAGAATGACGAAAAATTGTGGACTCTCATTCAAAGGTTGCAGAAGGATTCCAGTGCATCAGATACATTTACATGGAAAAATGATTCACTATGGTACAAATATCACTTATATTTATGTAAGAACTCCCAAATCAAACAAAAGGTACTATTGGAATTGAACACCTCTCTGATAGGAGGGCACTCAAGATTTTTGAAAACCTACCATAGGGTCAAGAAGGAATTTTTTTGGGATGGCCTTAAAACTAATGTTCAAAGGTTTGTGGAAGAATGTTTGGTTTTCCAAAAGAATAAGGTGGAAACAATTAAGACCCCAGATCTTTTACAACCATTAGCCATCCCAAGTTGGTGCAAGGAGGAGGTTTTTGTTAGCGTCAGAAGTCACCCCTGGATTCCAGCAGGAGCAGAGCCCAACGCCCATCAGTTTATTGTCACGATTTGTTTAATGGGGTGATCGGATGGAAGTTAACTCAGAATGATGTGGTTCTAACTCCAAAACTAGGCCAGGCATGCATAGGCAGGTAAGGTCTTAGATAAACTTCAGATAGTAAGTTGTAGTAAGGGTGAGTAGGAGGAAGACTTGTATCAGAGAGATGCAAAGGTCTGTCGTAAAAATCAGGTTTCTAACAAAGTGTAGAAGAAGGAATCTAAACGCAAGATCTTCTCACATTCAAATGCAGAAAACCAGAGAATACAATGATGCCACAATAAATCCTTTATCATAACATAATTGCAATAATTCGTGCAAATCCATCGATCACGAACTCTCTCAGTATGAGATGAAAACTAGACGGGGTGAGAAGACTGTTTGTCATTAAGAAAGAAATATTACATACTGATCCATAACCAGAGAACTAGAGTGTGTGCTAAAACTTTACAATCGGGAGATTTTCTCTACTATCCATCCCTTCCAAAATACAAAGATTGAGTCTATATACTCAGAAAAATTCGACCATCAGAGGCGTGCTCAGCCATCCAAGGCTTGGTGTCCTTTCAGTCAAATTCAGAAAGATATCCTTCGTCAGATGCCATCTTAACTGTGCATGGCTCCTGTAAGGGGATTAGCTGAGCCATTAAGAGCCAAGTTAGCGTGTGCAAACCCCCTCTAGCTAGTCGAGGACTGGGCGTGGCCTCTTTGGAAAAATTGGTATACAGGACCCTCTCGAGTAGACCATTTTCCAGACCCTCCATACTTCACACTTAATGAATGATGAGAGGTTTCAACCACCCCTTCTTTCCTTCATTTACTCCAATCAAAGGCTAGGATGGAGGTCGGGTCCGAAAGCAACTGGAGGTCGTGACGGGCCTCTCTATGACTGAAACCTGGTGGCTTTGACCCCTTTTGCGCAACTATTTTCTTTCTCCAGTGTCCACAAGTTGTGACCCTGTGTTTACTCTCAAAGGCACTTTCGACGTTCATGAATAGGAAGGGGATGATCCCTGTTTCTTGAAATCGCGATGAGTGAAACACCGAGATGGCTTAATCTGGAGCCACATGTCCCTCTAGATCTGACGGCTCTGAACTCTCTCGATGATGTTGTGGGCCCGGGTCCTAGACACTCCCAGTACCTCGTGCATCGGGAATACGACGATGTTGCACCTTGTGCCTCGAAATCATGATAGGAGAAATAGCGAGGAGCCTAATCATGCACCAGGTGTCTCCTGTGGATGGACGGCTAAGATTGCTTCGTAATAATGCGGGCCCAACTTTGGGCGCCTTCGGCGCTTTTAGGGTTCGGGGTTTCGAGATGCAGAATGATATGGAACTTTCTCCCTTTGAACTTGTGATTGTTGAAAATATGAAGTGACCAGATCACACGCCACACGCCCTCTGGATGGACGACTGATATTCTTCCCCGCATACAATATGTGCGCGATGTATTTGTGCTAATTTTAGTGCAACTTCGCTAACCGCAATTTCCTGCCAACCGTTGATCTGCTCCTTTGGATGAATCCTGGCCATTGAGATCAGACTACTCACTCGCTTGATTTAAGCCCCAAATGGATTTCTTCTATGAGTTGTGCTCGACGCTCCTTGCGCCACTTGCAGACCTGATCTCTCTTGTGCTTCGGACGAGAAATGTTACTAACAGTTTCCATGGATTTCATCACAGGGTTACCAAATTCTGAAGGAAAGAGTGTCATCATGGTGATTGTTGATAGACTGACCAAGTATGCACACTTTTGTGCACTCTCTTATCCCTTCAAAGTCAGTACAGTTTCCACTGCATTCATGGAGACATTTCAAAAGCTACATGGCAGCCCAAAGATTATTGTAAGTGATAGAGATCCCATCTTCACTGGACATTTTTAGACATAATTATTTTCTGATTTGGGTACTCAATTGGCTCATAGCTCATCCTATCATCCTCAATCTGATGGACAAACTGAGATAGTGAAAAAATTTCTGGAAGGTTACCTTTGTTGCTTTATCTCTGATAAACAAAAACAATGGTTCAAATGGTTACCCTTGAAAAAATGGTGGTATAACACTTCCTTTCATACTGCAAAACAAATGACACCATTTATGGCACTCTATGGATAGCACCCTCCTTCCATCACTTCTTCTCTAAAAGAAAAATCTAAGGTTCAAGCAATGGAAGATCACATCGAGCATCAACAACAAGTTCTCCAAATATTAAAGGACAACCTAACCATGGCACATAATCACATGAAACAACAAGAAGATCAACATCGTAGTGAAAGAAGTTTTGAAGTAGGAGATTGGGTATTCTTAAGACTACAACCATACAAACAGATGTCCCTCAAGCAAGCCAAGAAGGATAATAAATTATCACCAAAGTATTATGGCCCTTATAAGGTGTTGAAAAATATTGGTACTATGGCATACAAATTGGAGTTGCCTGCATCTTCATGAGTACACCCAATTTTCTGTGTTTCATGCTTAAAGAAGGTTATAGGTGACCAGATCCCAGTTCAAGCTATATTTCCAGAACTTGACGAGGAAGTAAAAATCATATTGGAGCCTGAATCCATAACTGACACAAGAATTTTCCAGCTGAGGAATAGATCCATTACAGAGTATCTCATTAAATGGAGGAAACTACTGGCTGAAGATTCCACTTAGGAAGATGAGTCTTTTATACAGAAGCATCCAAAGTTGCTCAAGCATTGTGGAAAACACTTGTATCAAGGGGAGGGGCATGCTAAGCCCTAAATAATGGCTCATTACCCCTTAATTGGGGCATATTACATTAGTAATATTATTTTCTTTATGTCGGATTTAGTCCATTAGTAATTATATCTCCTAGTCTCCTATATATACCAAGGAGACATTTTCATTTGGAATCCTCTTGTAATTGTACATTTATGTGGAAATAAGAAGGTTTCCCCCTCGAAGAGGCTTATTATCTGATGTTATCTCTTTTTCAAGGCATTGAGTACTTATTTAGAGGTTTTTCCATGCTATGTTGATATTTGGTTCTTAACAATAGCGCATCTTGTTCGGCATGTGGCTTGACAACATTTCTCAAGTCAATGAAATTATCGGGGGTGTCGAACTCGAGCAGCCCGACATCCTTCATTATTTTGTTAATTTTACCCCAGTTCTTATTACACCTGGTCCATTGTTCTTGGATATATCGATGTGGGTCCCGAGACATCTTGGCCCAGTACTCGGCTGATCACTTCATGCAATTAAGAATACTTTTTCCTATCACCTGAATGTCATGTTTTTCCTTATCTCGACCTTGTTGGACTGCCTCAATGTACTTGAGTCTTTCTACCGCTTGTTGTGCCCTTTCATAACATCGCTCCATCTCCTTGCAAGTTGTGATTTCCATGAGAGTGTCCTCCTGGAACTCAACTATTTTTTCAAGTAACAGGTGTCTCTCCTTCTTAAACTCATTGTAAACTCCTATGAAATCACCTTTCAGATACACAATGGTCCATGTGGTGCCTTTGTAGTATTCTACAATATGGCACAAGTGTTCGAGCTCCTTTAGGGTGACAGTTGGTTCCTTTTCATCTCTCATAGCTCTGTCCAAGGTGGCATGTGAGAGGGATTTTCCTACACCGATCAGTTCAGACGTCCAGGCATCTACTGTTGATCAATTTCTCCTCTGTAGTAAATAGGATGGAGTGATTCAACGAGATCCTTCTTTTCTTTGTAGTCCTTTGAACAATGTCCTTTCTCTTCTAATTGTAGAATATCGCATAAATATCAACCACCGCATCTACTATCTCTGGTATATGTTGATCGCCGCATGTTAGCTTGTTTCCCAAACTACCGGTGGTGTATATTTGTTCAAGGTTG
The DNA here is from genome assembly GCA_009831015.1 of Picea engelmannii. Taxonomy (NCBI): domain Eukaryota; kingdom Viridiplantae; phylum Streptophyta; class Pinopsida; order Pinales; family Pinaceae; genus Picea; species Picea engelmannii. The sequence goes on from ML779461.1 coordinate 1,857,540, forward strand.
GACTCTCAAACTTCCTTGTTGTATCTTGCGGGTCTGACTCCCTGAGCTTGTAGTAACTCTCAACCTTTGATGGAAAGAAAACCTTGATGCATCCACCATTATCATCATTGATTAAACATTTATGCATGTCGGTGTGGTCAATGAGCCACTTTAGGAGCTCAATGCAAGGAAACACTAGAGTTCGTCTTGCCACCATGTGTAGAAAATATCTACGGATGTTTGGGAGGACATCATCATCAAGCCTCCTTGTATCAGGATCGTTGTGCGGGGTATACTCGAGGGGTTATTCTTTCTTGATTTTCTTAAACAATTCTTCCCATCGAGGAAATGTTGTTTTGGCTCCGTGTCTTCGAAGGCTGGAAATGGGGTATACGACTAATAAATGAAATTTAAAATGAAACTACCATTGATTCTTCACAATTAAATCCTAACCAGTTGACAGCAGAGGTGCGGAGGTAGATGCATTGTATCGGCAAGTTAAAATGAGTTCCTTTGATTTGTGCACAGATTAGAAACTAATGCATGATTCACAATCTTATTCACACTTTAAATGCAGCGTACCTAAAGGATCCATGGGTAAAACATCTCATCACATCGTATCTCTCTAGCATGGAGGTCGGGGATCGACACTTTAAAATGTAAAATTAATGTGTATTTTATTTTTGTAATTCTTTGACGTCGAAATCATGTCAGGTGTTGGCAATCAATGATACATCTCTTCCCTTTGTGTGACTCTTACCTTTTCATTTCCCTGTCTAAGTTGAATGGGTCGGTATTCGGAGATACCTCTACCAAAGTTCAAACATAAAAAGAAAGACTTTCATTTAACGATGCCAATGAAGATCGGTGTTCGGCTATTTTAAACTTCTCAAAGGATTTTCAACACCTTTATCGTTTACCAATGTTGAACTCCTAAGCATGTCGTGGAGAGATTTATTGTGCCAATTCCCTAAGTAGATTATTAAGGACCCTTTAACGATTAAGATGATTCTTTGTTGTATGTTCAGGAAAGACTTAGAAAATTCAAACATGGACATAAAAATAAGTGCAAGTATCAGTTTCATATTGGAGGCAAAACAGACAGTGTAAAGGACCAAGTGATACCCAAAAGTAAACAATGAACATATACTTTTAGGGTGTGTTGAGTGCTCAATAGATCCCCATGAGGGTATCTTCTTGGGAATAATCTATGCGAGCACTAAAGAGATTTCTTTCATTAGTGAATTTTGTATACATTTCTCGGAAATCACTCTTCAGGAGTACCATTTCCTATGTCGAATTCTGGTAATATTTTGCTTGATGTCACAGATGGTCCATTTATTTCTTCATGGAAGATACCTCCCTTTCATTCCTTTTTTATCTATCCAAATTAACAATGGTTATATCCATACATTCTCTGATTAGCTCAATCATCTTAGCATTTTCCATGTCAAACAATGTTTCCTCTGTGGTTATGAGAAGTATGCTATCGAGTGTGAGCCTCCTTTTCTTGGTAGTCCTTCTCATTAAAAATTTACTTTTCCTGTCACAAGATATTTATTATATATCGAAGATTTCATATATATCCACTGCATCATGTGTGAATATGAATCTTTTTCCAGTGCCAGAGTTATTCATATGATACACAGAGAGAATATTAGTGGAAATTTTGGGAACGTGAATCACATTCTTGAATCTTTCGTTTGTGAGTTCAATTCTTCCTTTTTCATTGACCTTGACTGGAGAGTTGTCCCCCATCAACATAGGAGAAACTTTCCATGCATACAATGAAGAATAAACTTCTTTTTTGGCAGCCATGTGGTGTGATGCTCATAAATCTACGATCCAAGAATTGGGAGAGGAGTTGATGGAAATCAAAGCATGGATATAATTTCCTTTCTTGGGAATCTGATCTTCTAGATTCTTCTTCTTAGCACCCTCGATGATGTGATATCCAATTTTGTTTTGATGAATTATTTGGGTCATTATATCTGTCTATTTCTACATACATGTTAATTATGGATGGAATCCTTTATGGTAGTAAGTGCATTTCTCCCCTTTTCTTCCCTTTCCACCTTTGGATATGGATGCATCGTTGAAATGTTTTGAGTAACCTTCCATATTCAGATTTGCATGTGATTTCATTTTGTATTTATCTTTATATTTATGATATTGATGACCGGTTCCATCTTGCACAGTAAGTGCATGCACCTTTGGGCCTTTGATTTTTCCCATGTTGATAAGCTTCTTCTTCTCTTGTGTTAGAGACTCGATAATTTCCTCAAGAGATGGCATCTTCCAGGTGTCTCCAAAGGTGAATCTAACTAAATGAAATGTGGACACAAACACTGAGTATTATGAACCAAGTTTTGAGATAATGGTGAGAACCATTTGTTTCTCCTCCTTAGATTTATCAACCTCGCAAGCTTTGAGTTGCGACAACAAATTCTTATATTTGGTAAGGAAATTTTGGAGATTGTCAAATTTTTTTGGATCCAATGTGAGAAATTCTGCCTCAAGCATGTGTCCCCTCATCTCATCATATTTTCCAAACCATGGTGGTCCAGGATTCATTGGGGGTTTTAAAGGAGGATATGTGAAAGAGGATTTCAGGAGAAACGAGACTGCAAATTGTTTTGAATGCTTCATCCATTTGATTTAATTACTTTTATTTTTCTATGGATGATGTTTGTTCTGCCTCTATTTTCATGGTTAACCTGTATAATCCTCTACTTCAAATATGCATTATCATATTCTACTTCCATGCAAATAAGTTGTAAGGTGTAAGAATGCATTCTTTTGGAAATTTCATTTTCCACTGTCTTCAATCTTCGGTACCTGCAAAAATAATTTGGTGTATATTTTACCTAGCATTATGTCAGCTTTTATACCATGTAAATGTGTTGAACCTGCAAAAAATAGATCTAGCTAGAAATTGACATACATAGTTGCAAAGAAAATAGAGGAAAAGAGAAGCAGGAGAGAAATAATCGAAGAATTCTCATTAATCAAATCAATGAATGATAATTTACACATGATATACTTTGTATAACTCAACCAATGCATATTGGAGGAGAAGCCAATGTGCCATTGTTACACATTATTTTTGTCACCCTCATAACCATTGATGGTATGTGTATTGCATGTTATAATAAAGATCATTTTCCTTATTCCCCGGAGAGTGTTGAAGAAATAAAACTTTCTAAGAGAGATAAATTCAAGTTTTCCCTTATTAAATCCCTAAAAAGAAGGATCGATGCACATATTGATCAACACAAGTTACATATCTGTGTCCTACGACATCGACGCACTTCATTTATTTCATAGGGTGCGGCAATATTCATACAAAAGAAAAAGAAGAAGCTTCTCGAAGTTTCTAGAATGGAGAGGATGAAGTGGCCTACGATCAGTTTGGATCTCACCTTCTTTTCTGATTTAGTGGGATAATCCTAACCCCCTCATCCCTTCCCCTTCACTCTATATAAGAAGGGATCTTTCATGGGAAAAATTAGTCTAGCTTATTTGTGGAAAGTTCAGTTGAAGCTTGTGCTTGTGATAGTTTTGCTTTAGCTTTCGAAGTCAGGTTGTTTGTGGTCTTCATCAAAAGCATTGGAGAAAGAATTGTGTGTTGAAGCAAAGGGCCATCATAAGGGACTTTGCAACATCAAGGCACAGGTTTTATTCTCCACTTTCATCAATATATTACAGTAATACATTTCTTTCCTATAAAACTGTCCCCTTTTTTATTGCATAACTCCTTGATCTTATGCATAGGTTTTGTTAAAATATATATAGTTTCTTTCACTCTGTTGGTTTGCGTCTTTCTATAGGTTCAAAATTCCACAAGACCTAAGATGGATTAAGGATGATGCTAGAAAGGATCAAACAATGTTTAAATGGTATGTCATTTATCCCTCATTAAGCTAGTATATTTTACAATGAAAATCTAAGGAAAAGTTTGTATTTTGTCCTGTTTTGTTCCAATTTCTTGTTGAAGTTAGGGAGACTAGTTCATGTCCGCACTTACTGATTTGTCCAATAACATCCATAATGGTGGTCTAGAGTGATCTGAACACACACCAGTAGTTACGGGAGAAAAATTCCACCTAGTCTAGTCTCTTGGGCAGTTACGGTAGTGAACTGCCACCTAGCTGAGTTAACTAGTCTACTAGTCTTTAGTTAACTGACTGAAATAGAGTGAAGTGAGGAGGATATCAAGGAATCATGAGTGATTCTCTAGTATGTTTATGATCCCAAGGACAATGCAGATTAGCTAGTGATGATTCCAATGTTGAATGGTGATAATACCAATGTGGCAAGTAGACTCCACTCATCTGATCAAACTGAAGTGTGAATTGAAGAGAATATTCTCCCTAGATGAATATTCTTCCTAAAATATATGAGACTGAATAATGACTAATAAACGTAGGAAAAATATTAGGTAAAATAAATACTAGGTGTGTGTGAAGTAACTCCTATAGAATATTGGAAACAGTGTAGGAGAAAAATCTAGATAAGATTTAATACCAAAGAGGGAGACATGATTCATAAATATATAGGTGAAGGAAACCTAGCAGAGCATATTGCATGGTGTGAAAACCGATGGAATATAGTTTCTAAGGAAGAATGGATGCACAAGTTCATTGATACTCTTGAGACAATACCGAAAATCGAGTATTTAGAAATGGAAGTGCACAGAGACACAACAGAGTGGGATTGCATAAGTCAAAGGTTCAAAGAAACATTTACATTTCAGCATAAGTCACCCTCGATATAAACAACAATTTAGGAAATCAAACACAAAATATTCAATGACCAAGAACAAATGGAACTCAAATCGATATGCAATGAAGAAGAACATACATAAGTAATATCTATACGCAATGCATACAATGCCTCCATGACAGTTCACAAGTTATTGGAATGTTATAATGTGACACAAGTAGATCAGGACGATGATGATCCTTGCAAAATCTAAGTGCAAGAAACAGAGGGAAAACAACCAGTAGAAGGCCCATAAATGGAATATAAAACATATGTGTAGCCAATCAAGATACACAAAGTTAATATTGGAACAGAGAAAGATCCCGATTTTGCACAAATAGGGTATTATTGGGGTAAGGAAACCATAGAAAACATAGTTGATCTACTATGCACATATCGAGACTTGTTTCCCATGACATTCTTAGAAATGAAAGGAATAGCGGGTGGGCTAGGGGAGATGAGGATCCCATTGAAACCCAATGCTAAACCAATAAAATAGATATTGTGTGTACAGATATTGACAATGGGAACTTCATAGGTAGGGGCAACTCTCCAACCAAGGAAACCCGACACAAAAATGGTCAAGTACACAGTAGTAATTACACACTACCACGTAGCTTGATAGTTGTCAAATATGAAAAATAAGGAAATGACAATTACAGATGGATAAGGACAAGTCCCATGATGGCATGGAATAGGAGAAGCCTTGTAGATGATGCAGGCCCATGCGAAAATGAAACAAAATGAGGAAAAATGAATGAAGAAATAGAATACCTGCGCAAGGTAGGATGAACGACACAATAAAAAGGAAAAAAGAGAGATATCATCATGACACGACATAACAAGTTAAGTGGAAGGAACATATCCATAAATGGAAAATCCGTGCAAAAAGTCGACGAAACTAACAAAGTTAAATGGACACATAACAACCCTGTATGATGAAGGAACCAAGGATGAATGATATCGTTAGCATGCAATGAATGTACTACTCGGGGCATGGAAGAACCATGGTGATGGTGGTTTTTTATCAACAAAGGCACACAAAAATATTCACACGCTTAGCATAATCACGCCATAGCATGTCAAATGATTCACTAGCATGAAAACCTATGCAAGGATTACAACATAATAAGACTGAGGATTAGCATGTGAAGGCCACGACTATAACTAGTAGCTATTATAAAGGGTAGAATTCACTATAGGGGCCAACAATTGTTGAGACATGAGAAAAATCAGAGATCACCCACTCAGAGCGAAGGTGATAACAATGAAATGTTGCAGAGAGCTATGGCATCGCGAACAATCAGGAAAGCATGCACCAAATGAAAAAAATTATTGAGTGAAGGTTCATACATGGTGCAGCTATCAAGAACAAACTCTCAATGAATGGAACAAAGACATTGGAGGAAATAGGCACATAGAAACCAAAGTCTGCACACACGTTAAAACATGACCAAATATGAACATGAGCATATAGAATGACAGAATAAAGGCCTGGTATTAAGGCATAAATAAAGAAAATATAGCACGCACAAGAAAGAACATAAGCGTATAACATTAATCATCATAAGCACCTCTAAGGATGAACCTTTAAGAAAATGACCTCAAAGTCCAACAAGGAGTTTAGGAAGTTGCACATGACTAAGGGGAGGCTCTATGTGAAAATTAATGAGGCAACATGGAGCAAGAGCACCCAGAGGATGCCAAAGAGGAGCTCTAGCTAATTGGAAGAGGGGCTTAGTGTATTGGATACTAAGATTATGTAGGAGGAAGAGTAATGGAATAATAGTATGCACAACCAGTACAGAAAAGACCTTTAGAAAGATGAAATGGACAAAACCAATGGTTAGTAGTACTGACAAGTCATAAAGTTGTATCTGGGCCCTAAATGGAAATAACCTACAAAAATCAAGACATATTGGCAGGATGAGCTAGAATTTTGGGATAGATTTGGTATGAGAAATTGGATTAATACAACCATATGGAATACTAATGGTGAAATGGGAACAACACTTAAGGTCCAATGAGATGGGCCCAGTTGGCATGAAAGCATAAGAAACTCATTAAGTCAAGGAAGGAACACTATTGTTAAATGCAAGCAAGAGAAAATAGAGAAGCAAACCATAATAAAGGGGTGAAAAGAGATATGATACCAGAGAAAAATGATAGGTGACCACAAGGAGGGATTGAACAAATCCTAGACCCGATCATAGATAAGTGATTACACCATCGAAACAACAAGGCTTGTCAATAGTAGAAAGTAAACAAGAAAAGAAACCGATGGAAATACCAGAGGTTGAAGAAGTGGTCGGAGTATCAACTTCAACACCATAGGAAAAAATTCACAAAGATTACCTACCACCACAAAAGAGAGATGCACCATAGGTATAGCTTCAATCCAATGTCAAGTATCCATTATCGGTGGCATTAGTCTCGCCTTGCATGAGTAGTGATGAAGAGTTACTGGGAAAAATTGTCAACCTGAAGTATATGGATCACAACATTATAGATGCATAGAAGTTACCAAAGTTCGAAAGGGACCAGTACCTATGCGCCATGAAAATCCAAGAAACAAGAGAAATTGTACTCGAGCCAAAAGAATGTGCATTGGGGCTCGAGAGATAAGGAATATTGAATGTTCTATACATCCCACATTTTCATCGAATTATAGAAATCAATGCATGTGTGAAGATGTTTCTAAGATATGTTCATGATGGTAAACTCTAGCTCGACCACTGATTAGAGATTAACACCACGTTGATTGCAAAAATTACAGGACTACCCCAAAGAAGCGAAGATCCAAGCACGTTATTCACCAAGGTAGGAGAACAAGCACTTTTAGAGGTAATGAAAGACAAATTTGGCATTGTAAGGGGAAAGAGGGGACTAGATTTCCAACACATCAGTAATAAAATGGTAAGGTTTGTAACACATGTATTGACATGCAAACTACTGTGAAAATGTCGCAGAGATGAAGTACCTGTCGTAGTAATTGTCACAATGGAGAAATGTGTAAAAGGGATCTAGATGAACTGGGCCAATTTTCTCAAGAACCATTTTTTAAACGATTGCACAGAGGCCCAAGAAAAAGGCATCGAGTTCCATTATGCATGGTTTTTAATATCGGTTTCACTAGTCGAATGGTGAGAACCAACGGATTACCAATCCATGCACACATGAGGAAGTCACAACTTAACTCACAGGTATACCAACTTATGACACATAACACTGAAGAGGAGATAAATTGAGAGAAACATTGTATTCCTTACCTAATTAGACTATATCACACAAATATTGATACACACACTCTGAATTCCAACAAAAACAATAAAAACATATGCATGCATCATATAATTTAGAGATGATATGCACCATATGTATGTACAAGCTGCAAAGGACCCAACACAATAATGGAAGCAAATGAGCTACAGGGTGATGGTAGAGGAAGTGGGCCCAAAAATTATTGACTAGTACAAGGAGATGAAAAAGGGCACCCATGGTTAGGGTTAGACCCAGGAGGAGGAGAGAAAGAACCATGCAGATAGGGTAGGCCCATTATATGAAGAGGAGGTATGAGAGAACAGTTGTGAAGATCTAGGCGATACACAAGGAAAAGATAAACCAATATGAATAGGGGTCATACATGACACATAAAGAGTCCCCAAGAAAGGAATGAAAAAAAAGGACACGAGATAATCAAAAGAAGTTAGAGTGCACAAGAAAACTAAGGCACAAACACCACCAAGTTCGTTCTACATATTAAATAAAGAAGACATGGAAAGAATTGGCCAACAAATGGACTAGACCATAGAGGATATTTGGGAGAAAGAAACTAAGAATCAAGAAGCACACCACAAGGTGATGCAAGATCAGCTGGTAGCAATCCAATAGATGATGGATACAGGAAGCAGTAGAATGCACCATAGGTCAAAAGAAGAGGTAATCAAGGGATGGAACAAGAAAAATGAATTAATACAAAAACAACTAGGGGTAATCCAAAATATCCTTGATACAATGAAATTAACACTTACGAAAGGACTAGGCGCATACCAAACATGTCCGACAGAAGTCACACAAACTGCAAAGTTGGTTCAGGAAATAGCATCGTGCATATTGATCAAAGTGCTAGTAGGGATAGTCAGGCTACCCAACCCTAGAAGTCAAGAGAAGTTACAGAGACTAAGTCACATGGACTTAGTCATATCCCAGATGAGTATAGAAGTGGTACAGAACCTACATACAAGGATTATGCAAGAATTATGCATTCATGCAGATACTGCAGCCACAAAAATAACAAATGTGGAGCTCAAGAGAGAGGAACTGTAGAGACAATACAACACTATGCTACATGAAAAGTGCGCAGTAGAACAATGAGTAGAACTGACTGAAAATGAAAAAAAAAAGTAGATAATGAGGTAGAGGAAGCTAAGAGGGATAACCTTGAACTAGAAGATAAGGCCAAGAAATACACACAAGGAAAGATTGAAGTAGAAGAGAAAGTCGAGAAATCCAAGCAGGAAAAGCATGAAGCAGATAAAAAGGTTGATAAAATAAGGAAGGAAAAGGAGGAAGATAAGAAATTTACGCAGAAAGGTCAAGCAATGGTACAACAATTATATAAGGAATTACCATAAGTACCAATGGTGGTAGAATCCACCATAAAAGAACAAGTTAGAAATATTAGCGAGGTCATTATAGGACTTCGAAGGAAGGTCCCAGAGATAGAGTCACACGCAACACTAGGGACACCACTAGAAGAAAGAACGCAAAGGGAAAGGACAACGCAGAAAGTGGTGGTGAAGATTAAAAGATTAGAATAATAATGTATAAATATATGCAAAGAAGGCATGAACATGTGGACATAGATGAAGAACACCCCAGAGCTGCAAGTGATAGATGAGCAAATAAGGGTTGCACAGGAACAAGTGATTTGTGTCATGGAGCACGCAAATACTCTCCCACCAACTAAAAGAATCTCAACACTCTTGGATAATAGGAAACTATACCTTGTGGTGGAACGTCTAAAGGAAGAGAAGTGAAATATCACACAAGAGTTGCGATTGTGACATGATGAGGCACTCAGGGTACTAGAGGAACTAGCTACAACACAAACCAACACAACATTAGAAACACAAGACACCGAGGCCAAATTAAATAGCTTTAAAATGTAGATAGTGGTTTAAATTGTGGCCAAGGAAGCCGGAGTCACAACAATAGTACATGCAACAAAGGAGAGCCTCCATAAATGCATTGAGGGATGGAAGAGCACGACACAACAAGCCCAAGTGGCTTGAGATGAACCACAAGTGAGTGTTGGGGGGCTGTTGGGTAGGAAGGTTGGATAGAGAACAAAGAAAAGAGACAATTCACAAAGAAAAGGCACAGGATCTAGAAGATCAAGAGGATCAAGAAAAAAGAGAGAATAAAGAGAGGAAAACAAGGAATGGGAAGGAACAAGATTCTTCCAAATATGGAAAAAATAGTTGAGAATGAGTTGTATCCAACTCCTAATGAGTTGTAACTAACTGAGCATGAGTGGTAGCTAATGTATTATGAAATGGAAAGAAAAACTGACAAAAAGGGACCTAAATATGAAAAATAAAAGTGAATTTCGAGAGAGAGTGGATACATAATTTCATAAGTTTAGAGAAGAAATGAGAGAAGCAACAATAGTGACATAAGCAGAAGAGAAGCGACAAAGGAAGAAGAAGAAAGGAATTTTGAGTAGTAGTCATAGTTGTAGGATGTTCTATGTGTAAAGAATCCATGCATTAAGCAAAGGAATTTATATTGAACATCTATTGTATCGCAAAGCACAACCAGAATGCCATAAATATAATAAAGAAGCAAATATTTTGTGGACGTAGCCCAACAGGGAGTGAAACATGGTAACTCTATGTCGAATTATGCTTTAGATTGGTTATTCATGTTTGTAATATGTTAATTAATGTTTGTATGATTTTAATTCTTGCTTTTACTAGGGATTAATACTTATCTTTACAAATAATGTTGAAAGATTAATGTGTGGTAAGGTTAATTGTATGTTTAACTGCTAATTGATAAGAATATAGAATGATATGAATAATGAATTAAGGAACGAGATCGAGTTACCTAGGATATAGTGAAGGAAAGGATATTTTAGGTATGACCGAACGTGCCTCCCTTATTTCCCTCACCACTACAAAATCTCAGTTCCTGCAGTCCCCATAACGATACCTCGAGTGAGACTTCACATACTTCTAGGTGATGCCGAAAGGGTCAATATCTATAGGGATTTTTTGGACTAATTACCTTGCACCCAAGGTCTTGAACCTTCCTGTGTGCACATGAAAACAAATGGTGAGCCTATAGAAATTTATTGAGGCTTGGAAGAGCATTATACAACAGGCCTAAGTGGATTGTGACAAGCCACAAGTGAGTGTTGGTCACCTGTTGGGAAGGCTGGTTAGATAGAGAACAATGAGAAGAGGCGATGCATAGAGAAAAGATGCACAATCAAGAAAATTAAGAGGATTAATAAATAAGAGAGAAGAGAGAGGAAAACATGGAACATGAGGGAACAAGATCCCACAAAATATGGGAAACCTAGTTGAGCATGAGTTGTATCTAGATCATAATGAGTTGTCACTAGCCGAGCATGAGTGGGAGCCAAATCATTATGAGTTGGCAAGAAAAACTGAGAAAAAAGGACCAGAATATGTAAAAGAAAACTGAATTTCGGGAGATAGCAAAAACAAAAGTTCATAATTCTAGAGAAGAAGTGAGAGAATTGACAGTAGCAATAAAAGTGGAAGAGAAGTCATAGAGGAAGAAGCATGGAGGAATTATGAGTCATAGCCATAGTTGTAGGATTTTTTGTGTGTAAAGAATCCATGCATTAATCATAGGAATGCATATTAAACATCTATTGTAGCGCAGAGCGCAACCAGAATTCCATAAATATAATAAAGAAGCAAATATTTTGTGGATATAGCCTAGGAGGGGGTGAAGCAAGGTAACTTTGTGTCGAATTATGATTTGGAATGACTATTCATGTTTGTAATATGTTTATTCATGTCTGTATGATGTTAATCCTTCTTTTACTAGGGACAAATATTGATCTTTATCGATAATATTGAAATATTCATGTGCAGTAACATTAATTGTATGTTTAACTGGTTATTGATAAGAATATAGAATGATATGCATAATGAATTAAGGAACAAGGTTAGGTTACCTAGGATATAGTGCAGGAAAGGATATTTTAGATATGAACTAGTGTTCTTCCCTTCTTTCCCTCGCCATTGCAGAATCTTAGTTCTTGCAGTCCCCATACAGATACCTTGAGTGAGACTTCACCTGCTCGCAGGTGATGCTGAAACGGTCGGTATCTGTAAGATTTTATTGGACTAATTACCTTGAACCCAAGGTATTGAACCTTCTTGTGTGTATTCACCAACAAATGATGAGCCTCCATAAATGCATTGAGGCATGGAAGAGAATGACACAACATGCCTAAGTGGCTCGGGATGAGCCATAGGTGAATGTTGGGGGCCTATTGCGATGGCTAGTTAAATAGAGAAAAACGAGAAGAGACGAAGCATGGAGAAAAGGTGAAGGATCAAGAAGATAAAGAGGATCAAGAAATAAGAGAGAAGAGAGAGAGGAAAATAGGGAACATGAAGGAAAAATATCTCGTAAAATCTGGGAAAACCAGTCGAGAATGAGTTGTATCTATATCATAATGAGTTTTTACCCGTCGAGCATGAGTGGGAGCCACCTCATTATGATATTGCAAGAAAACCCGATAAAAAGGGACATAAATATGTATAATAAAAGTGAATTTTGGGAGATAGCGGAAACATAAGTTCAAAAGTTTAGAGCGGAAGAGAGAGAAGCAACAATAGAAACATAAGCAGAAGAGAAGTGACAGAGGAAGAATCAAAGAGTAATACTGAGTAGTAGTCATAGTTGTAGGATGTTTTGTGTGTAATGATTACATGCATGTAAGTAGAGGAATGTATATTGAACATCTATTGTAGCATAGAGCACAACCATAATGCCATAAATATAATAAAGAAGAAAATATTTTGTGGACATAGCCTAGGAGGGGGTGAACCATAGTAACTCTATGTCAAATTATGTTGTGGAATGGTTATTCATTTTTGTAATATGTTAATTATTGTATGTATGATGTTACTTCCTACTTTTACTAGGGATGAATACTTATCTTTACCAATAATGTTGAAATATCCATGCGTAGTAATGTTAATTGTATGTTTAATTTTTAATTGATAAGAATATAGAATGATATGCATAACGAATTAAGGAACATGGTTGAGTTACCTAGGATCTAGTGTAGGAAAGGATATTTTAGGTATGACCAGTGTGCCTCCCTTGTTTCCCTCACCACTGCAAAATCTTGGTTCCTGCAGTCCCCTAAATATACCTCAGGTGAGAATTTTCCTACTCGTAGTTGACGCAGAAAGGATCGGTATCTGTAGGATTTTGTTGGACTAATTACCTTGAACCCGAGGTCTTGAACCTTCCCGTGTGCATGCACCAACAATACTTCACTTGACTATTTTCAACAAGTTATGAATAGAGTAGACAAATATACAACAAACGCACTAGAAATATGTACACAACTACATAAAGTAACACAAGCTCTAATATGAAATATTCATATCCTTGCCTTAGAAGAGCTCAAAAATACCCTCATGATGGAACAACTTCTCGAGAAAATCCAATAGAGCACAAGTCATGGGTGAGAAATAAATGAATCAACTACAAAGGCGATGATGGGATGGATATAGAAACACCTTATACAACCCACCAAATTCCACACCATGATCCAGGAGTTCATGTCTACCTTATTGAAGTACATGCAAACTCTCAATGGAAACAAAGCTATGAATGGAGAATCTCTTGAATAACTATCCTACCACAATATCATATCGATCTATGACTAGTTCAATACCTGGACAACTTACATCAGGGACAAGAGCACATAAATAAGACAAAATAACAAAGTCATAATTGTTGTTAATTGTACTCGATTTGTCTTTTTCCAACCGCTTTCAGCCCCATCCTCACTCTTACACTTGTCAAATAGATAGTGAGGGAAGATGAAAATTTTTGTAATTGCTTCTTAAGGAATGCAAGCACATATTTTTAGGAGTTAGTAATAGTTGTATAAATAAAGGAATAATCCCATTTTGTAGGGGTTCTTCAAGCATTGTATACACTCAAGAAACTATTTTCAAATAAAATACTATGTTAATTAATATTGAGAATCCCTCAAGGCTAGTTTTGATAGAGAGAAGAACTTATGTGCATTTCTATTTGTTGTGAACTATTTTCAACAGAATGTCCATTGATTACATGGGCTATGAGAATACGATGTTTCCTATAGAATTTTATTAAGAAATCATTGATTTTATTACATATTTTCTATTCTTTCGTATGTGTATGTCCTGATAATATGAGTTGTTAATGTATGCGATAATATGATCTAAACTATTTTGGTTATATATCTGTGTGCATATGTTGTCTAAATTTACTCCTTCATAACAACTATCTAAGTAGAGTTAATTGTAGAGTTAGTTTCATTTCAATTGTTCATTTAGTTACATTATTTTTATCCTAGATAGGATAGGTTAGTATAGGGTAGACTAGATTTGATTTATGCATTTAGATAGTATTCATATACATATGCATTTTCAAACCATCCAACAATCCGCCCACAACTAGTAATGTCAGTCAAGATACATTCCTAATGGGTCTCCTAAACCAAATGGTGCATAGTCTAATCAGGACCGTATACCAGGGAGTACCCCTTGTTGTTGAAGGGAATTTTCACCCCATAAAAATTGTTCCAAACTTTCTATTATGCCTATTTATTCTATTGATAATTACCACACTACCCATGCACACACTCTTATCCTCCAGGGGTGCAGTGCATGGTTACTATGTACCCATTCTTCCTCTATATAGATTTCATCATGTTGCATCTTCCCTTGGTGAGTCATGATTATTATTTACTCATATCCTATTCGTTATCCCTTCCCATTAATGGATTTGAATTATGGTTAAGACTAGGGGGTTTGTTGACCACCCAACCCTGGTTTGGGTACAAATTATTGTTACAGGAAAATCCCCCTGCAGATAGGTGGATTCCCTCTTGGATCCTAAATCTCTAAGATCAAGACAGAAAAGTGATAACTTTGGTCACTAGCATCGCTTTAAACCTAGCTAAACTAATCTATACAGAAGTGGAAGAAGATGTACCTTTTTATGATGTTTTTCCTTGCCCAGTTCCAAGTTGAGCTCTGATCCACAAGATCTTCAACAGGTCCTGCAATCCAATCAAAGAAAAATCATGTTTCCTATTATACTAAAATTAGTTTGAAACTAGATCTATCCATTAAAGACAAGTTCATGTAGGCATACACAATCTTGAAGGAAACAGGCCAAGAACATGTATTAATGAGAACTCAATAGAGATACTTACAAACCTTTGATGAAGATGCCACAACCTCTTCCAATTCGCCTTGTCCAACGCCTTTCTTAAATGATCCACAAACAAAATCACTATGCTTCACTAATTATCTCCCTTATGAGATCATAAGTTTGATGACTTCAATGTCTTTCCTTCCTTATGAGATCATAAGTTAGGTATTTCTTAATTTCTCCATCCCTCCCTTTCACCATAAGAAGGCCTCGTTATATAATCTTTAAGAGGCCCAAACACCTTAGATATTCTTGGGATAGGTTGAGGATATTTCTCCATCACTTGTGGATCCTCCCTAAGATCCAGCCTTGACCTAAGATTCGAATCAAACCGACTCCAGAGATAAGGGGATCTTCACCTGATTTTCTCAACAACATAACACTCCCCCAGAATGATGCACAGAGTGCTACAACTCTCCCCAACAGGAGGGAAAGGAGCGCTAGCACTCCCTGCTAGTGGGTAGGGGAGCATTGCCCTTCAAAATTCATTTTTAAGTGGTCTTTCTCAAGGAAAAGGTTTTTTACTCTTTGTCAAATGATTTATCCTTCTTTAACCAGTCTCTAAGGGTGTCTTCAAGTGTTCCTTGTGATGTCATTCGAGACACGACATAGGCAAGATGATTGTATGATGTCTGCAACACTTGCGACACTTGTAATGACAACAATAGGTCATCTTTGAAATGAGTAATTTTGATGTGTAACAAATTGCCCCCCAAAGTATGAAGTTAGAAGACGGAAACTGATAACTGAAGTACTTTGTAGAATTTTTCAAGAAAGGGTATGGACTCAGAGAACCTGGTAGAAGCTTCATACAACCATCAGACAAATGTTATGATATGTTTCAAACCCAAGGAAAACATACCTATTCTTGAGTGATAAATACTTTCAAGGTATGCTCGCCATAAGATACACTGGGGATCCATTTTTATATTAACAAAGAGTATAGCCACCAAAGATACAATGTGGATCTATACTTCCATGACATGAACTGATCATAGCCACAAAAAATACAGTGGATCTATGAGACGACAAGACATAGCCACGGACCAATACAAAGTGGACCTATGTGATAGTATATGTGTCAATATTTAAGAGAAAATTTGTCGCAACTTGGGAAAAATACATATCATATTGATTACTCAACCTAGGTTATTCTTACCAATCCTATTGTAGTACGAATCTAACCATGTGAATAGATGTCCTAATGTCAAACATGGTAGAAACCACTTGATTACTAGTCAATGAGGTAAATCATCAACAAGTGCGAGGGAATTCACCATTGATGTCAATGATTCCCAAGGTACCCTAGTACATTCCAGTGAATGTGAATAGATGAGCTAAAGTCGAACATCAATGGAATCATCCGATCAGAGGTCAATGATGTAAATTGACTATCAGAAGTGAGGAGGCCTACCATTAAGGCATGCAGGTCCCAAGGTACTAACTGGTTTCTAAGTCTAATTCTTGGATAATGTGTTGAAGTTGACAGGAACTGACTCGTCGAAGGAGGGCCTTCATGTATCTCCCATCAATGACATGAAACTAACATAGAGATGTAAATTGGTGGATCAAATGAACATTGACTGACACAGGCATTGAAACAGGAAATTTGTGATGGTTGACTCTCGAGGAAGATACTTCCCTTGAACACTGAGGCACAACAGTAGAAACATGACATAGACCAAAACACAATGATACAGTGGATACTGTGACTTTACTTGGGTGACCGAAAGGAGTAAAGAAACTTAGAGGATTGGTTCAGTGCAGAGGTTCAGTGGATTAAAATATATGCAAAGACAAAGTGTAGTGTTCAAGGGTGACCGTAAGAGTGACTTGTGATGTTTTCAAAAACTGCTTGACTTGCTTCCTTTAAATATTTCCCCCATCCAGATAGACGAGTACCTCTTTTGATTTTAACAAGATTAAGGAGGGTAACACATGCTTGATATAACTAATCTTTGGTAAGTCCCTCTTCCTTTGTTTAATGAACTAGAATAATTAAGGGTTTGGTCCCATATGGGCCCTTCAATGTATAGTTTAGCGAGTCCAAAGAAGGAAAACTCAGTGGTTTTTCATGTTTAGAGAGTCTGAAAAGTACTTAAAGGAGACTACAAGGTTCTCCTTTTTTGTAATGTTAGTCTCGCGAGGCCGAAAAAGAGATAAACTACCACTCGCAAGACGCCCTTCAAACCTTTTAACAAGTGTGAAAAGAAGCAAGATCACTCAGTAATCTTTTCATGTTTAGAGAGTTTCGAAAGAGATTAAAGACGACTCCTGGGGGTTCCTTTTTTGTGTATCCATGTGATTCTGAAAAAGAGATAAATTTTTACTCGGTTGCGTTCTCATGTTTTTTTGAGCGTGAGAAGGAACTAAGACCATGCTTGGTATTGGTTTCATTTTTACACAAGCTTGAAACAAAATTAAACTATGCTTGTAAATTCCCAGCCTAATTTCCAAAGGTTGGGATACCCATGGATGGTTGGTACTTTTCCCCCAGCTTGAAAAGCAAGAGGCATAAATCTAGAATGATAATCAAAGGTTGGAGACATTCCCACCAAGCTTCAATTCATTCACCAACTTTGAGGTTGTCACCAATTTCTGTACTAGATGGAGAAAAAGGATAAGGGTGGATGAAATGAAGGTTCAAATATGAGACCTAACGAAAGACTCGACTAAACATCTACAAGATATAGTGAAAAGACTCGACTCAATGGGAGAGGTGACTATTTCATTGTTTAATGAGCTTGACATAGGAAAAGAACTATGCTCAGGGCTCCAGGTTCAATCCCTAGATTTATGTTTCACTTTTTAACGAGCTTACTACAGAGAGGAAAAGCTATGCTTGTAGCTTTTGTTTCATTTTTTAACGAGCTTTCCACAGAGAGGAAAATTATGCTTGTGACCTCTCCTTGATCATGGCTTCCAAGAGGATAATTCTCTAGAAGGAATACATGTCAAGGGACAAACGTCAATCATGGCTTCCAAGATATCTTTGCTAGATGGAAGAGAAGCACTCTGGAACGAATACATGTCGACGACCTCGATAAGGGTAGTGATATATGCCTCTAATAGCCCTATCAAAGAGATCACCATGTCAACTACCGGATCTAAGTCACAAAAGGTTGAGCTTATAGGGAGAGGCTCATCTTTATCGACAACTGAAGGCATGGAAGATAACGCCACATAATTGACCTATGGTGGGGGCAATACTATCTGCATATAAGAACTGTTTAGGGAGCTCATTGGGTTGGTAATCAAGTCAGAATGAACACATGAAAGTTGATCAATAGCCACAATTATTCCATTGTATGGGAAAGATATCACACGAAAAAGAGTGGACACAATAGCTTTCATGCCATAGACATAATCTCTCCCAAGGAGTAAATCAAAATCCAAGAGGTCCTTGACTACCATAACATCAATAAAGACAATTTTTCATCCCAAAGTTATGGGAAACTGAGGAAGGACTCCTAAAGGGTGACTAGTTCTTCTGTTAAAAGATAACAGATTTTGTGTAACTACTACAAGATGAGGATAACCCAAATCTTTCCAAGAAATAGAGGATAAAATACTAACAGATGCACCTTCATCTATCAGTGTCTAAGGAATGACCTGACCAAAAACCTATAATGTAATATTGAAAGGAATGTGAGAGGGAAGATGAGGTCTAGTTAGTGCACCCCAATCAAAAAGGATGGCCTCATTACTTGGAGGGGGTTTCTCGGGAGAAGAAGGAATGCCCCCCAGCACGGTAGATTCTGTATCAACAAGAAAAACATGGGCAGTATTGGGTTTACTCTCTAGAGGGAGAGTAGGATTGACCGATGGTGGAATCGGATCGACCACTTTGTCACTCTTCAGTTGTGGAGTGGGATTGACCGATGATGTAACCAGAGAAACCACTTTGGCACTCTTTAGATGAAGGGTGGGACTGACCAATGAAGTAATCGGAGCAACCACTTTGGCACTCCTCAATGGAGGAGTGGGATCGGTCGATGGTGGAACCAAAGAAACCACTTTTGTTTCACTCTTTTGATGAAGAGTGGAGTTGATCGATGACAAAACTGGATCAACTACTTGGGTTTGTGGTTCAATCGATGAGGAAACAAGATTGACCACCTAATCAACTAGACTGACCAGGGATGGGACCAGATTGACCAGTCCATCAACTAACAATGGGTTGGGGGGAATATTAAGATAACCAGTTGGAAGTTGAAGCTTTTTCAAAATAGAATAAGCCTCGTCCATATGAGGAAAAAAGTGAGAATAATGATCACCTTTACATAACATGCAAGGAAACTTGGCAGTTGTCTTCTTCTTACCAACTTTAACATCACTAGTTGAAGTGATGTCACCAACATGTCCAGCAGGGGCTGATGATGTGGAATACCACATTTCTAAGACCTTGCTAAGACCAAGGAAATCCCTCAGAAATTGGTCACCCTTACAAATACTGCAAGGGCATTTGGATTTTAGATTCTTCTTTTTAGTCTTATCGACCTCATCAACACTCCTAGTACAATTAACAGTCTTTGGTTTCTTGGATCCAACTTCTAATGTAGCTGGAGGCTTGGTCCCTTTTTGGCTCTTCTTCTTCTTCTCTTTTTGTTTCTTCTTCTTCTTATCAACCTGGCTACTCGCTTTATAGATTTCACTAGGTGAAGAAGGAGAAAGGGAAAGAGACCTGATAGGTGAAGAAGGAGAAAGGTCGACATGAGGTTGATGTGTGAGTGTTGTGATTACATATGAAGCACTTGCTGCATTTGAGATTACTAGAGTGGAAAAAAACCATACCGGTAACCCAATTATGAGAGCTGGAAAGCTCAAAGTAGCGATGTAAGGGGGACCAACGTTTCCATAAGAAGTTAAAAAAATAGGTTCCCCGGGAATAAGGGTTGATCCATTGGTATTTTCAGGAACTGACGCCATTAAACAAAGATCCAGCCTAGAGTCTACTAGGGAAAAATAAACAACACACACTAAAAATATACGAAGCAAGAAAACAAACAAAACCTTCTCACAATGAACGCACTAGTTGGTGATGAAATCCAACATCATGAGAACAATATAAGAAGAGGATGGGATAGAGTAGTTGGAAAAGTTACGTTGACAACTTGCTTAATAGACTTACACCCTGGTGTAAGCTCCCATAGTAGAGTCGCCAATTTCTGTTACAGGAAAACCCCCCTGCAGATAGGTGGATTCCCTCTTGGACCCTAAATCTCTAAGATCAAGACAAAAAAGTGCTAACTTTGGTCACCAACATCCCTTTAAACCTAGCTACACTAATATATAGAGAAGAGGAAGAATGTGTCCCTTTTTATGATGTTTGTCCTCGCCCAGTTCTAAGTTGAGCTTTGATCCACAAGCTCTTCAACAGGTCCTCCAATCCAATCAAAGACAAAGAATGCCTCCTATTCTACTATGATTAGTTTGAAACTAAATCTATCCATTAAAACAAGTTCATGTAGGCATACAGAATCTTGAAGGAAACAGACCAAGCACATGTATTAATGAGAACTCAATAGAGATACTTACATACCTTTGATGAAGCTGCAACAGCCTCTTCCATTTCTCCTTGTCCAAAACCTTTCTCAAATGATCCACAAACAAAATGACTATGCTTCACGGATTATCTCCCTTATGAGATCATTAGTTTGATGACTTCAATGTCTTTCCTTCCTTATGAGATCATAAGTTAGGTATTTCTCAATTTCTCCATCCTTCCCTTTCACCATAATAAGTCCTCCTTATATAAGCTTGAAGAGGCCCAACCACCTTAGAGATTCTTGGGATAGGTTGAGGCTCTTTCTCCATTAGTTGTGGATCCTCCCCAAGATCCATCCTTGACCTCAGATTCAAATCAAAATGACTCCAGAGATAAGGGGATCTTCACCTGATTTTATCAAAAACATAACACTCCCCCGGAATGTTGCACAGAGTGCTACACCGCTCCCCCAAAGGAGGGAAAGGAGAGCTAGCACTCCCTGCTAGTGGGTAGGGGAGCGCTTCCCTTTAAAATTCATTTTTAAGTGGTCTTTCTCAAGGAAAAGGCTTTGTACTCTTTGTCAAATGATTTCTCCTTCTTTCACTAGTCTTTGAGGGTGTCTTCAAGTGTTCCTTATGATGTTGTTCAAGACATAACATAGAAAAGATGATTGTATGATGTTTGTAACACTTGTAGCTAAAATGCGATACTTGCGACACTTGTAATGATGACAATAGGTCATCACTGAAATGAGTAATTTTGATGTGTAACAATTATGTCCCATGTCATTCGTCTACCGGTGTGGTTGGAATCAATGAACCTTGATATATTAGGCTACTTTCCAGTGTAACATGTTTGTAAATAGGATGGAAATATCTTGTATTCAAACTTTTCTTGGCTAGAAAATTCCTTTCACAGGAAAACATGTATTCTTGGGGATCTACCATCAGTCAAAATCTTTCCTTGATCAACTCCACCACTTACACCCATTCATGGAGGTTTTCATGGTGTGTTATCCACCATTGTGGAGGTACTCCTTCCAACACCATGTTGAGGGCATGCATTTGGTAGGTCAAGGGAACCTCCTAAATATGGGAAAGGAATGTATCCATCAAGTCTATTCCATTCAACCAATATAGAGTATAAGGACCTATCCCAACCTCGTGTGTCACTATGGTAATTTACATGCAACATATTATTGAAACCTAATAGATATTTTGTTTCCATCTTTGCATAGCATCCTATGAATCCGTGTCATATGAGCACACATTTTTCCATCTCATGTCACCATTTACTATGGGATTCATATAATCCTCTCCGCATCCTGTAATCTAATATATGTTTTCAATAATAGAGATCTATTCATCCTCATTCATGAGTTAATTGTACGTATTTCCCTTGTTTGGATCCAATGATGCAATGATACAGAAGGTATTTTCTTCAAAGGACATCGGTCACTTCTTCATATTCAAAATTGCATTATTGTCAAATTCCTAGTCAATGCCAAGTAACACAATATAGTGATCTTAGTCATCCATGATATCAATCACCTAAAAGTCTTCACCCCTTCAATATTCACTTATAATTTCTCCATTCAATTGGTGGAATATATTTGGTATTGATTATCCACCAGATTTGAATGGGGGACCACACCAAATTTGTCTTTCCCATCAACTCCCAAGATTTCTTTGGAAAAATTCTCACATTGGATCCAAGATCTAGCATGAAACCATCCATCTCATAGCTTCCTAGTCAAACTGTCATCTTGAAATCTCTTCCTATATACTTTTGTTTGCTCACCCGATGCACATCTCTTTCTGGTAGAGGGAAATATATAGCTAGAGTTGTCTCTTCTTCCCCCATACATCTTGTAAACATGTGTGTCAACTTGTTTGCAACCTCAGTATCACTTAACATTTTCAAACAACAATGAAAAATGTTACTTACTTGATCCTTGTGACAAGTTTTGCATTGTGTTTCTTATCACATCATGCATCACATCTCTTAATGGATGTAATCCTTTATTTTCTTTTTATCATCTTGTTAGACCTCTTCCTATCTGTGGGTATCCTCCAATGACCTTTGTGTCATGCATTTTATCTCTTCATGCACATGGACTTCCTCTAACGATTTTTTGTTTCATGGTGCAACTCTTCATGGGTGTGGGCCTCTTCCAAGGACCTTAGTTTTTATTTTTGTACCTCTCTACACAACCTATATTCCTCCAGTCACCTTTGTGTTGCACACTGTAACTCCTCATGCATCATGTCCTCCTCTAGATCCCTTTGTGCATCACACAAGAATTGTTTTTGCTATGAAACATCAAACTTAGGGGGTGCCTATGCCACTTTTATGATCTTCCTTTCCACATTCTGGCCTAATATTTATCCATTCTCTAAATCCATTCCCAAATGAATTCCTCCTGAGGTTACCACCCACACTTTAGCTTCATCATCTGGATTATGATTTTCACATGAATCTGTAGTCACCATATTGCAATGTGCCTTATTCTCTTCCCACTTTTCCAACAAGTCTAGGCAATCTTTTGTAACATGATTTGTACTATGATAGTACCCACATAGAGCACGTGGTTTGGTACAAAATCATGACACATGGCCTACTTCTCCATAATTAAAACAAATATGTGGTATTCTTTCACCACCACCATATCTTCATCCTCTTCCTTGTCCATATCCTCCTCTTATACCTCCTTGGTATCCTCCTCTATTTTCTCCTCTGTGGTCACCACCCTTCTTTTCTTCCTAGACTCGGAAGGAATATGTAGTGTGCTCATGCATCAACTAAAAGGAATAATAATTGTTGACATCATTTCCCATGGATTTGTAGAGATTTCAAAATATAGTACGCGTAGTCTTTTGATACTTATGTAGTGTTGGGCATTGGGGATGTATATGTTCCCATTGTATGCAAATCTCACACCACTCGGTCAGAGGTCCAATCAGAAATAGATTTGGTGCATCCATCTTCATTTAGCTTCCCAACATATGAAATTCATTTGTATGGTGGCCTTACATGTGGCACATAGTACACCACACATGTTGGCACAACACCTTAACCTTAGCCATATCTTGTAACTACATTTTAATATTTACAAGCCAAGATTGCACCAAGGAAATCCTTACCAACATATCACCACCTCTTGGTGCATCCCCTCAGTATATTGCAATATCCATGACCTTCACCTACGTCGTCACCTTCTATTGAGTGAGAAAGACTAGAATATGGGGTAGGAGTCCTACAATAAACCATTCCTTGTGATAAACATCTTGTATTTGAAATGTTAGCCTATCCAATAATATTTTGAACTATTGATCACAATCCCATACAATTTATCTATCTTGTTGCTTGATATCTTTGATCTTAGTGATACAGTGTGATTCTAACATAGGCTTATAGAACTCCCTAAGTAGATCGCTTTTAATCTCTGCCAGGGACCTAGTATGTCTCGCTGGGGAAGTTGTCTTATACTTCATATACCACATCATATATATGTCTCTAAATGTGGTCTATAGTTGTGCTATCTTCAACTCTTTTTCCTTGATTCTCTTCATAGAGAATATAGCTTGACATCTAAACCAATTTTTATTTGCATTGTATTTACCCGTGACATGGAACATAGGTAGACTAATGGTTTTTTCTTGGTTCGCCATACTCAACCTACTTTTTTTTCCTCCCGACTAACTACTAGTTGTTGGTGATACATATGCTGATACCAAAAATATTCCATGTGAAGTATTGTTAACTTTGATCTCTTCTTAACTCTTCTCTTCTCTTTTTATTTCTTGTACTCATATATTTTCACTTTCTTCTATTCTTTCTTCTTGATTACAGATGCGCAAGAGGGGTGGTTCAAAGAGGGGGTTCCCCCATATTCTATTGAAATCTCTGGTGAGGGATCCCAAAGATATTTCTACGTATAGATGTGCAAGTCCATTCACAATAGCTTAAGACTCTTCCCCTTCTCATAGGGGTCCATCGCCATCTTCTATGAACAACATCTTGATCCACAGGGGAATTTCTTCTAACAGTCTCTTTTGAGGGCCTTCAAAAAACTTTCTTTCGGCCTCATTGAAAGAATCATTGGACTCGATGGAAAACTTAACAATGTATCCTTCCTTCACTTGATTGAACCAAAAATATATTTCTCGTGCGCACTTTTTATCCATAGATTTCAATCTATTTACTATAGTTTGGTCCCATACCAATGGTTCTTGAAATCCTAGAGTAGTATTAATAGATGTATACCTCTTCAATCATTCATATAATGAACAAGGAATATCATCAAAGAAAACTTCATGAAAATACGTGTAATACAAATCTATCTCCAACATTTGATGTCGGTTATCAGATCCTTGGTATCCCTTCATGCAAACTTGTCTTCCTTCTCAGATAAACAAACTTGGATTTCCTCCTGAGATATATTCCACCTCATTATTTCCCTTCATTTTGCAATACAAAACCTTCAAGTCTTGTTAATATAACCATGTGTTTGTGTGTGTCTCTACAATCACTAGGGGTTTGAGTATCTAGGGTTCATCAATATTTTACCAACAAAACCTCAAGGAGTTGTCATATTCAATCCTCAGTCGAGGGTTGAAGAAGGTCTCACCTTAGATGCCATAAGAATCATAGAGACCATTTAGTCTTGTGTTAGAAGCAAATGGATAATGTATGAAAGGAAACCTTTTGGGAATACATACATTCCCTCATAACCCATGAACACAATACTATGCATAAAGAAAAAAACATGCATTTACTCATTCCATCACACAGTAGAATGAAGAAAGATAGAGCTTCATATTCCATTCATTATATTCATGAAGATACAAAACAACATATACATGGAATAGGAAATATGTGTTATAGATTCATTCAAAAATTATTACAATATATTTTTCTCTATGCTCTACACAACACCCTTTCTTTTATCATTCCGAGCCCTTTTCTAGCTCATTACAAAAAATACTGCAATTACAAAATTGGGATAGAACTGGCCTCAAAACTAGACTACTCTATAACTCCTTTGTACTCGACTCTCTCTACCCCTTTTTATCTAGCTATCCATTGATTTCTTATCTTCCCCGATCTCTTTAGTGAACTTCATATCTAAAAGCTCTACATGTCTTCATGTAGCCCCCAAATCTTGCTGGAGTGTGGCAATCCTAATTAACTTTCCAACTCATCCATAGCTTCGCCCATGATTCTTTGAGATATTTTGTTCATCATTTAGGAAGATTCTTGGCACTTGACCAAGTTTCAAGGAAACATTGGTCGTGTTTGACCACTTTTGGGACTTCGACAGGATATTCGAAGATAGAGCACCCAAGCAGAGCTGAGATCGTGGGATCTCACTTGTTTTGCGGGCTTGTGGACCCAACAAAGAGTTTACTAGGGTTTATGTAATGGGTTATGGGATGTCGGCCCATGTGTTTACCCATGATTAGGCCTTTTTGTAAACGTATAAATAAGTATCTAAATGATGTAAGAAGCATGGTGGTTGGATATGTGCACAATATGCTATAAGTGGTAATGTTGGATTAGTGCAAGAGGTTGTAAGTTGCTTTGTGCAAACAGACTATGTAAAGTAAGGCTCTGTGCTACTAAGGAGTTGGCTATGTGCCTTAACCTGATTTTGGGAAGGAGGATCTGGTGCGCAACGCACAGATCTCTTGTCCTCTACATAGTTTGGCTCTGTGGTTGTGTGCCTAGGAGTGATTGAGTGTAAGAAGATTGACGACTAATAAAGAAGAAGAATAAGTTGGTGTATCTAGCCCCACACTAGAGTGAACCATGCATATCCTTTGTCTTGATGTGCTTTGTGTGATGTGAATTATGTTTTTTAGCTGCTTAGTGTTGTTGTTATAATGTATGATGGATGCATCTAATGTTGTTGCTTAGTGTTTAATGGTATTAAAGATAAATGACTGCTAGATCTGAACTAATGCTATGTTCTAAGTGATTGAAAGTTCTTGATATTTATTGTTACTACACTGATCTGTAATAAGGGTTTAAGCTACAATGTGAATGAGACTCATGAACTAATGCATGTTATCTTATAGGTACTTTTCTAAGTGTTATAATCATAGATCTGTGTCCCAGATTGGTTGTAGACACTTAAGTCCTGCAACCCCCCCTTTCTTCTACCTTGAGTGAGACTCATCTTCTTCGCAGGTGTTTCCGAAAGTGCTGGTAGTTAGGGTCTTTTTGGTGTGTTGAACCCTGGGTCTGCCCCTATGCCAACAAATGGTTCTGTTGTCGAGACCTGAAACTATGATTTGTGGGAACTGAAGAAAAGAGAAATCTTTGTGCGTAGATATGTTGTTGTAGTGCGCAATATTCTAATTGAATTGTGAAGCTCTTTGCTAAGAAAGAAACCTTATCTGAAGAAAAGAGGTAAGATCTTAAAGCTTTGTGCTCTGGTATGGGTAAGATAAGTGGAAATATTTTCTTTGAAAGCATGAATCTAGGTATGTTTGATAGACTCTGTCCTAGTCTACAAGATAGGGTACAATTAGAAGAAAGAGTTGATCTGAATAGATTTGATAAAGATAGATAAAAATATGTTATTCCTATGCATAGAAATAATTTTTGGACTAATAAGTGGATGAAGGAACCTAGAAATATTTTTTGCAGATTGCAGGTCCAACACTGTGATCCCAGAGTGAAATATAGGAAAGGTTGGGGCTCATTTAAAAGAAAGAGAGGATTGACATTGTGTTATAATTGCAGAAGACTGGGACATCTTGCTAAGGAATTCCCTAGTATAGGTTCTATTTGTCTTTATTGTAAATTTACTAGTCATGAGGTTGAGAATTGCCCAAGGATGATTGCTAAAGTTGAAAATATGAACATGAGACAAGAAAACTATAAAAAAGTTCAAGAGACTAAGGATATGTTAGAGAATCAAAAAGAGAAAGAATCAAAGAAATCTCAGACTATGTTAGTACAGTTAAAACAAGTAATGGATGACCACAAGGATGTCAGTTTGTCAGAGATATTGAAAGAAAAACAACGCATAGTTACAAGAATAAAAGACTTCAACACAGATTGTGTATTGGATGAAGAAAAACATGTGAATATTATGCCAGAAAACACTTGGGAAATTTTGGGAAAGACTGCTATGGCACCTTCATTAGGAAGGATAGGCCTGTTTAAAGGAAAGATGATAACCCTATGTGGAAGAGTTACTAATATACCTATGATTTCTCATGAAACATCAACAAAAGAGGAATTTGACGTTATTAGGGTTATTGAGAACAATGCTCCTTTTCCACTTTTAGTAGGAAAGACTTGGATTGAGAAGAATCAGATCAGACGGAAAGAAGAGGAGGAAGCTACAGAACAAAAAAAGAAAGAATGAAGGGACCTCATAACTAGAAAAATAGAGTGACTAATAGAAGAAAAAGAGGATAAGTCGAAGAAACAGAGGACCATAGAATTAGTTGTCGAAGTTGAAATAATGCAGGAAGTCTTAAAGAACCTATCCATATAGAAAAGAAGTGCAGCCACCTTGGAAATAGTAACAGAAGGGACATTAACCTCAGAATCTGTAAGAACGCATCAGCAGTGTGAAGTCCGCTCATCAGGAGAGAATAAGAATACAAATGGGAAGAGGATTCCATAAATTGTTAGAGAAACTTAGATCATAGGAAAGAATGCCAAGAAGCTCAATAAGAAGAAATCTAAGCTACAGGAATCTATAGAAAATAGAAGGAAGACTTCGCAGGAGGAAGATCTGCAAAACTTGAACCTCGCTAGAATAACAAAACCACGCAGAATGGGACTTCGCCAAGGCAAATCTATATGACCATTGGAGGTGCCCTGACCGTTAGAATTACACCCTAGAATGGATAGAAAATGAATTTGTGAGCAAATGGACCATTAAGACCGTTCCATAATGGATGGATTCACATTGATGGTTGCATCCCTGCCCGTTGGAGGAATCTGTTACAATGCTTTCTTATTTAACCTGTCGGATGCTGCACTGGGACCATTGTTTTCCACCCGTGATTATCCAAGCTACTAGAGAATCGATTGTATATTGCACTTTGATTTCTAGACCTCACCATTCATTGGATTACCTCTCTTATCTGTTCACCTACCCAATATATTTGTCTATAAGTGTAAATTTTGGGAAAACCTAGTGCGTTAGAGATATCTGTTGGGGAGATCCTTACAAATGTAATGGATGATAAATAGTTTTCTGTAGGAATATAGGCATCGTCGACTCAGGGAATGAAAGCATCCCCTTTGACTGGACAATGGTCGAGCTGAACTAACCCTGCTACTGAGAAGCGAACCAAGCATCGCGACGATCTAGCTATTGCAAAGCAGATCCTGTCAGTATTTCCATATTATATATCACCTTTGGATAGCGCGGTTAACTATGACAGCATCACATGTGACTTTGAGTATATGTTGATCACTACATACATCCCGAAGGAGATACGTGTAGTTGGACCCCAATTCGTACAACTCCCAGATATGAAGAACAACAACTTTAATCTCGATGACAAAAAGAACTATGCCATGCTCGTGCCCCATAGGTGTTTGATTAAGACAACTGGGAAGAAGTCGCAAATAGTCTCCCAGTCATGGATTAAGGAGCTGGCACAATCCACAATCCTCAACGTAATGAAGATCCCTCACTTTGGATGACATCAAGAGGTTAACGCTTACATTAAACTCCTCTTGTCGTGCTACCATGAAGGATATTTGTGGCTCGACAGGAATTTTACTATGGATCTGGCACCGATCCACTTGATTATAGGATTGAGCATGCAGGGACCAAACCCTCAACAGTTCTACCCAGGGAATACTTCATATTTCTCCCTAGAACAACGCATAAAGGAGGATTATGGAGATGTAGAAAAGGGAAAGCGAGGCTACAAGGTAGCCTCTGTCCAGGATGGTGCAATGATTCGTGCTTGCCAACTTATAGCTGGAAATCTCGTTAGAAATAACCATCCGACACAGATCACTAGGTTCGTAGTAGACCTCGTGGGGAAGTGAGTGGAGGGTATGAAAATGAACTGGGTGAGTTACCTTGTCAACGAGCTCGAGAAAGACTATTGTGAAGCATAGGATCAGGGGTATGAATTCCATTTCAGCTGGTTACTTGTATTAATTTAATTTTTCGCTTGGCATATGCTAGAAGGATAGACATTTCCATAAGTTGAGGCATCAGAGCTGTAGGACGCAAGGTTCTCCACCTTGTGGTACATGAACAATATGTCGAAGCAGTGGCAGTCGAACGTTGTGTTCCATGCCTACTACAAGAAACTAATGCGTGCTATTGAGGAATTACCATGCATGACACCTAACACATTGCACTAGTACAAACCACTAGCGAAGTTCCATGCAAATCGACACTTTATTTATATCACTTCGCTCAGGGATGAGAGCAAAGAGGAGTTACAGTCCTATTATAAACTGACCAACGAAGATATGGAGGAGATCACCAAAGAATGGTTGGCATAGTTCCTTGTACTAGTTAATGATGTCGAACTCTTCGACCCTAACATCATTGGAAGCCCCTTGGTCACCTGGGTCGAGCATGTTGGGCAAAGCAATGCAAAGAAAAAGAAGAAAAAGGAGGAAGTGCGGAACATAGAGACTGATGAGGAGGACAACACCTCGGAGGAAATTGGTTTTGACTCGTTCACAGGAGGAGGAGGAGGAGGAGGAGACAAAGTAAATCAAGAAAGAGGAGGGGAATAAGGAGAAAAGCAAGGAAAAGGCAAAGTTACACCACCGAATGATCCCCTTACTGAGGCTAAAACATCGAAGAAGCGGAAGGTTTCTCCACAGAAACCCTTGGCAAGAAAGAAGATGTGTGCTAATAAGCCCAAGATGAAGGCCACACTCATAGAGGATGATGTCGATCTAATCATCACAACCATGGAGGATGCTTCAGAGGATATCTTGCAGCGATATGGAGCAAAGAAGGAAACACTATATGAAATAATCAAGAAGGAGTTGAAGGAGATACAACAAGCCATCCATTCGATCCGTGAAGTACCTACTGCGCCTTCTTCGTTGAAGATTGAAAAATTGGGGAATGAGCCCACCCAATTACGAAGACTATCAGATGCAATAGAGGCTTGGATTTAGCAAGTCTAAGAAGAAAAGGAACATGATACAAAATCCTTGAAGCAATAAAAGGAGGAGGTCTTAAACAACTACGATTTGCGTAGTCCTACATAACTGCCTATGAGAAGGAGAAAGATGAAATTCGAGTGATGTTTGAGGAGGTGAATGCAAAGATACAGAAAGAAAAATAACAGTTTCTTGTAGAGTAGACTGTGATCAAAGAAGCGGTGACTAAAGCACTTTTCTTTGTCCCAGGCTCAACACAGGAGGAATATGAAGCATTTGAGATCCAAGTGATGAAGCTCGTTGAGGCCATCTAGTAGCTTCAAGAAAGGATAATGGAGTTGGAGCTTCAAGAAATACCTAGCACTCCACAAGAAGTGCGTGACCAAAGGGAGGAAGTTGATTGATCAAAGTGTGCAAACCTATGAACGCCTTGTAGAAGATCTGGAGCTGAGGAAACTGGAAGCGTAGCTCTAGGAGGCGCAGTAGCAGGCATCCACCATGCAAGAGCAGATGAATTTACTCACTATGGTCAAGCAAATGAAGAGATCACATGAGCAACGCGCAGTCGAACAACAAATTACTACCATCTAGAGCATAGTCATGGAAGTTACACAAAGACTACAGCTGGTGCAGGATGAAGCATACATGAGTTTTGAAGATATTGAAGGAAAAGGGTTGCAGCTTGACCAAATGGTTACGAAAATGGAACAATGCCTAGAAGATCCTGTTATAGAGAAACCTATTCAGGAGTTCGTTGAGTAGGACGCTCTGGAAAAGCAATAAGATGAGGCAGCTCGAGCTAACCTTGAGGTCATTGAAGGAGCAGTGCCTAGATTTGAGTGACTCGAGATGAGTCACAAGTCAGTGTTGGGGGCTTGTTGGCCCTTAACCAAGTTTTGAGGAAACATTGGTTGTGTCTGACCACTTTTGGGACTTCGACGGGCTGGTCGAAGATGGAACGTCCAAGCAGAGCTAAGATCGTGGAATATCACTTGTTTTGTGGGCTTGTGGACCCAGCAAAGGGTTTACTAGGGTTTATGTAATGGGTTATAGGATGTCAGCCCATGGGTTTACCCATGATTAGGCCTTTTTGTAAATGTATAAATAAGTAGCTAAGTAATGTAAGAAGCATGATGGTTGGCTATGTGCACAATGTATTGTAAGTGGTAATGTTGGCTTAGTGCAAGAGGTTGTAAGTTTCTTTGTGCAAACAGACTGTGTAAAGTAAGGCTCTGTGCTACTAAGGAGTTGGATCTATTCCTTAACCTGATTTTGGGAAGGAGGAACTGGTGCACATCGCATAGATATCCTGTCCTTTGTAGAGTTTGGCTCTGTGGCTTTGTGCACATGATCGATTGAGTGTAAGAAGATTGAATAATAATAAAGAATAATAAGAAATTGGTGGACGTAGCCCCACACTGGGGTGAACCACGTATATCTTGTGTCTTGATGTGCTTTGTGTGATGTGAATTATGTTGCTTATTTTCTTAGTGTTGTTTTTATAATGTATGATGGATGCATCTAATTTTGTTTCTTAGTTTTTAATGGTATTAAAGATAAATGATTGCTAGATCTAAAGTAATGATATGTGCTAAGTGATTGAAAGTGTTTGATCTTTATTGTTACTGCGTTGATCTGTAATAAGGGTTTAATCTGCGATGTGAATGAGACTCATGAACTAATGCATGATATCTTCTAAGTACTTTGCTAAGTGTTGTAATCATAGATATGTGTCCCAGCTTGGTTGTAGACACTTGAGTCATGCAACCCCCCCTTGCTTCTACCTCGGGTGAGACTGCATCTGCTTCGCAGGTGTTGCCGAAAGGGTCGATAGTTGGGGTTTTGTTGGTGTGATGTTAAAGCATTGAAAACTGGGTCTACCCCTATGCCAACAAATATTCCTGAACATATGCTTAGATTTGGCCTACATGAGGTATCTTCTATATCCCTTTTGCGCAGTATAAAATTGGGTTGACACGTGTGCCTTATTCCTTTGGCTAGCACAACTGCCAGTTCCTCCTTGTGCTACATAATGTATATTTTCATGCAGTGTTGATTCATGGCACACATAATATTCTTTAAAACATTTAGGTTCCAGTAGGATGAAGTTCCTTTCTCAATCATTTTTGACCTCAAATCCAACTCCTTTGATTCCCCTACCCCTTGGCCTCTGTGAATTTTTCACTGGAATTATTACAACTCAAAAGATATTATTTATTGTCCATCTTCTTCTAACCCAACAACATAAAATTATTTTCATTCATATGCTCCATATTATTATAATTGGTTGAGACCTCAGGTGCTAAGTGACCTACATCTGCATTCTCGTGACCATGGGTAACATTTTTTAAATGAAAACTTTGAGAATGATCCTTCACTACATCTCCCAATTTATGACAATGTACACAGAGAAATGGGATATTTACATAATCCATAACTTGAGTACAACTTAAATCACCCAAAACCAAATCAATAGATTCATAAATTCCTTTCTAGGATCTATATCCACTAGGATTTGAGAAACTATGTGCACTCCATAGGATTTGTACCTTTCATCTGAAGAAATAAACACACCCAAAACATTTCCAATATCCTTGAGCTCACTTTCATTCTTAAAATCCAAAGGAAAATTTGAAAGTTTAATCCAAGTTGGCCAACTTGACAACATCTCCTCCTTGGTGTTAAATAATGGATGCCTAGGCTTTGCTGCAAGCAAATGGAAACCAATATACCAATGTCCAAAAATAATTTTAGTGGCATCATATTTCTCTCAAAATATTATCCTTATCCATCCCCTTGACAACATATGATATGCAGGGATATACCCAAGAACCGACCTCCAATTTTCATGTAACCAAGAACCCATTGCTGAGATAGAAACCTTCCTATCACAAAATTTACCCACCAATTCTAAACAATCCATTTTTTCTATCTATGCCACCCTAAGGTCCTCCCCGCTACTAGAGAAATTATACCACCTCTCGAATTAACCAACTTTCATTCCCACCAAAAGGACTACCCTGAATAGATTCTATCAATGATTTACCTCTTGAAATACCTAGAGAAAATATGGCATTATTTGATTCAACTACATATATATTTCACTTGGATACCTTTTAAACTCACCTTTAATAAACACACAAATGAGCCTGATGTGTTCATGATTCTTGGCCATTCAACCATGTTCTAGGACCTAAAACCCCATGCACTGGAACTTGTACTAGGCTAGAAGGATCCTGATACATGATTGTATTGATTTCCTACTAGAAAAAAAGATATGTGGTACCAAATACCTCTCAAACCTCCACTTGGCTCTTTGAATACCCCACCTCTGAAAAGAGATCAGAGGAATCATTAATGCATGGATTCAAAAATGTTTTATCCTCAGTGGGATAGTCTTCTAAATAGTCTATGAGTGGAGAATAGTTTCCCATATATATATATATATATATATATATATATATATATCAAAAATAGTTCCAAGGGTTAACTCAATTGATTGAACCATCTTTTGAAGGCATGTTACCAGTGGGGAGGTCATAGATCATAGGTTCAAATTTGGTAAATTTCCTTGTGATTACCAACCAAACCCCATCTATATATTCCAAGGAATAGGGGGTGATCTCGTAAGGGTTTTCTTAGACATACACATACAAAATCAAAACCTTGTAGGATCCCCCACTCTTCATTGGAATATCCATATGGTGGGTGGTTGGTAACATCAAGGGACTTGACTAGATTTGAACTTATGATCTATGGAATCCCCTTTGGTAACATGTCTTGGGTATATGGTTCAATAGATTCAGATAACCCTTGGGACTATGTTCTTTGTGTGTGTCTGTGTGTGCGTGTTAAAAAAGGAAAATGCCTATCGTTCAAAAAACAAAGACTAAGGTCATGTTATTTCATGTTATTTTGGCCCAAAGGTTCATTACATCATGCCCAAAGGATATATAATCTATCACAAGGACTAAAGTAATGTCAAATTCTTTGCATCGTGTTATTGGAGAGATTTGAACCTAGTTGAGGCTACATTATCACCTCATATGTGTGTGTGTGTAATAAATACTTAGATCCATCATATCTATTTTTCTTCACATGGTTTTGTATGAGGGTTAATTTATAGTCTCCAACAAGGTTTAACACTTTGCAAATAGACTTTTTTCCATGACCAACAACAAGATAAAATTTTACTCAATCATAGTGTTTCATATTTCTCCATGGTGTTACACTTGTATTTTTCACCCTAGGCCTTGAAAAAAAACTAATGATGTCTTAATGTCGAAAGCACGAGTTGGAATTTATAATTGTTTTTAGTAAAACACCACCTTTGAGCCTAGCCACACTTTTATTAGCTAGAAGGATAGTCAATTGCAACCTCCCCATATATAAGGCATAGCTAGTCACTTGTTTCCCTTAATAAACCCACAACCACCCATAATATCTTCTATATTTGGAGAGTTCCAAGGATATCAATGAGATATGGGTTGGCCATGATGCATTATTGAGCATGGAACTTGTGCATGACTTGATTTTCCTAGTTCACATGCCATGAAAATTTCTATAAGATTCTCTACATTCCTATAAATAGATACTGAGTGAATGGGATGGGACAGTCATATAGAGATACTAAGAATCATCACACTAATGAAAAGAAATCAAAAGTCCATTTTTCATAATTTGTTAGATATTTGGGTGTTGGGAATCGACATAAGAGAAAGCATAATCCTAGGTGAGAGATTCCATCGTATTGTTGAAACAATTTGTAAATATTGCCTCACTTCTTCCAACCAAGCAATGGTAGCCAAGGAGGAGCATGAGGAACTCAGAGCTCAAGAGTGCAACAAATACTTAAGCTATATCTTCATTTGTTGTATCTCTTTCATTAATAAATATAGATGTCAATTATTATCCCCCTCCAATACTTATTTTAATCATTGTTATGCTATCTATAGTTCAAGTTTAATAGATATAATAGTGCTTGAGTATTATATTAGGTCTATTTGCATGTAGTTTCCCTTTGTATGCGATCATATTTGAGGAAGGTCTATTGTTTTCTTTGTATACAATCAAATTTGAGGAAATTCTATTATTTTTTTGTATGCATGTAGCAGGCGCAAGAGGCTATGATGAGCTAGAGATCGACAACTACTTCACAAGGATACGATAGGACAAACATTAAAAAAAATTAATATATACTCTTTCTCATCTATCGTAGTATAGTTTGTTTGTGCATTAGATCTAGGTGAAATCCATAGTGATTTATCATGTCGTTGACTATAATACGGTCAGTGAGAGGGATTTTCTATCCATAGATTAGTTTCTCTACAACACATGGTCTCCAATAGGATTTAAACATGTGTTTATATATTTTTATCCATGATCATTGTTTGATCACCTTATCCTCATGTTTTAGGTTGTTTATTATCCTTGATCGTTGACAAGGTTTGGACCTACATGTGCATGTTTATCTAGAGGGATAATGAAAGGATTGTGGATTTATACCGAGTTCAAGAGATCTAGGGTTTCCCATGAATTAGATATCAATATCCCTATTTTTTCATGTGCCTTCTAAATTCTATAAACATTTCCTTTGGGTGTGTAGTAACTAAGAAAAAAAGTGTGAAGCTTGACTTCTTCCACCCTTATTGGGATTTGAAAAAACAATGTATCTTTGAAGGCACTATTAGCATCAAACACTACAACAAAGTAGAAGAAAAAACCATCTCCTTAGCATTTGCATCCTTTCTCCAAATAAATAGTCCAAAAAATAGTTCTTCTCCCTTTATATAAAAAGACTCCATAATTAGGTTCTTGTATTGTAGAGAATTTTTCACAAAATATGTTTTAATACATCAATGACTACATATTAAATGCTTTGGTATAGAGAATATTCAATGGGTTTGGAGCATCATATATATCTCTTCTAGAATGGATTAACTCCAACTAGTCTTTTCTCTAAAGTAATATTTATTTTATATTCCAACAACTTACAAGATCGTAGACAACCCATGGGGGAGATACCGTGGTTTTGGGGTAGAGTTGGTATCTTATTTAATCATGGTTCCTTAAATTTGATATTGTCTTTAATGTTTATTTTATGAACCTTTATCTGAGTGACATTTCCTATTCTCCCCTTTGGGAAGAGGTGATCCTTTAAAAATAAAAAAAATATTTATTAATATAGATAAAATATAAGAGGACATGGGCTATTTGGGGTATTTTTTTCATATGCTAGATACACAGAACTTGAGTTAAGTAAAGGAGTACTTATTAAGATCATTTTAAATTGTGAAGATCTTAAATCGACCTAACAATTGGATTATGAGAATATAACTTTCATGTGTATATTTATACTTTATTAAAGGATAAACCATCTCAAAGAAAAAGTTTCTCAAATAAAAAAAAATAAAAAAATAAAAAACCCTAATGGTAGAAAGACTTGATGATGAATCCATAGTGGATGGCACCAAAGAAGGGTCTAAAGGCATATAATCTTGTATCTTAATAAAATATCCATGTCACACCCTTTTAGAGTTATGATATTATACATATATAATCATGAATAAGAGGTCATCGAGGAAGTCAATCTAACATATTATTCAAATAATTCAAAACACAAAAAATAACTAGTTCCTTTTACCAACTTAGATGGTGCAATGCAATTAGCATTGTTTGAGACTCCATAAATATCAAATCAATTGTCTAGAAACATACAGATAAATAAGGAACAAGGGAGAAAATGGAAACATGTCAATTTTCAAGATCCTTAGTTGGAATAATCATAAGAGGGATGTTCCTCCTTAATTGTGGTAAAGTAGTGATGTTGAAGTTTGTTAGTTGGCATGGAAAATTTGTAATTAAACTTTTAAACTCTTAAAAAAAGTGAAATATTGAATATGTGACCTTGAGGGTCAAAATGTCAAATGCAATTAGGATAAATATCATTTTATGTGACCCCAAAGTTTTTGTGGATCTAACAAATGATCATACATTATATGTTGGTACCACCCTATGAGCACCACTTGTCATAATATCAACATCACACATAGAGTACAATCATATATCTTGCATTTTCCACATGTTGTATGAGACTTGTTAGTGTTATCTATATGCTCTCTCTTAAAACCAATGTAAATTTTTGGTTTGTTTGATGATATTTAACCTTTCTTGTTGAACATTAGAATTTAAATAGGGGTGAATCAACTTGTATAATTTCCATCATTAATATATAAATTTTACTTATAAAAAGAATAGCATCATTGTTAAGCCTTAATATTGGCTCATTACCCCTTAATTGGGGCATATTATATTAGCAATGTTATTTTATTTATGTCGGCTTTAAGCCATTAGTTGTAATTATACCTCCTAGTCTCCTATATATACCAAGGAGACATTTTCATTTTGAATCATATTATAATTGAACATTTAAGTGGGGTAAAAGGAGGTTTCCCCCTCGAAGAGGCTTATTTGGTTCTTAACATATGGTATCAGAGCTCAAGGTCTTGGGGTTTCGCTGCTACATCTGAGACACCTTGGAATTTTCGCTATAACTTCTTTTCTACAATGTTTCAGAAGGAATGGCTTGGAGGATATTTATTATATAGATCAAGGTACGTTGGGCTCAAAATTTAGCTCTTGAGGACTTATACTTTCGGATATACAGTCTCTACAAGATAGGGTTCTGGAATCATCCTGAACTGAGTCATTGTGGAATTTTCGGTATAAAAACTTTTCTGTAACGTTTCAGACCTTTAACTAAGGAGAATATTTACATAAATTAGTAAGGTATCTGTGGTAAAAATTTCATATTCTGTGTCATCTTAAATTTGTAGATACACCCTGTGTTAGACAGGGTATCTAACTAGTCCTATTGACTAGTCTCAAGAAGGTGTTCCAAGTAAAACAATCATAACTTCTTCCTCAAATATCCAAATTGTGTGGGACTGGTTTCATTGGATCATGGACAGTCTTTAGTATTTTTTTTGTGATTTTTAGAATTTTATATCAATTAGTTTGTGCAGGGCACACTATACAAGAGAGATATCCTGGAAAGGCCAAAAATTGACAAGTTGGGGGGAAGTTACCGTAAATTCCACTTGGCACATCCAATTTTGATCAGAACTGTGGCATTACAAAGAAGAGATATCAGAGAAAGACATTAAATAAAGGTTCATACCCAAAAGGGCCAAAACTTGGGAGATACAACAGAAGAAATATTGTCTAGCAGAACCACCTCAAAATCAAGGTTCAAAAGTGATACTTGGCCAACATGCCACCCAAAAAGGGACCTTCTACACCAAATAAGCCTCCAGAAAATCATACTTGGACTCTTGATGAAGGTGAAGAAATGCGTAGGTACATAAATGATTTACAAAATAAGATAGTAACAAAAGATGAACTACAAGAGATGATGGAGGGTTTAAAAGGGGAGATCATGGAAATATTGAAAAAAAAATTAACAAAGAAGACACCTAAAAGTGAAAATGCATCCCATGAAATTCATGATGAGGACACAAGGAAGGTAAATCAAGAATGGAGAAACTCCAACTTTGGTTTGAAGACCAACCACGTTCCTAAGATCGATATGAGGAAGTTTGATGGCAAG